>QLOH01000677.1:0-526758 GCA_026901365.1 Sesbania bispinosa | reverse complement strand
TGCCTCCCTATCCACCAATCCATGCCCTCCAATGCTTTAGGCACAGGAAACTCGGAAGCTGGCGAGGTGTGCACCTTCCGCTTAACTATCTCGGACCAGTCCAAAAGTCCCGGGATAAAATTAGTAAAGTGAGATGGAGGATCTACCCCGGGATTTCCGAGGTCAACCCCGGAGAACCCAGGGGAAAGCACCTCAGGATAGCTCCATTTGCGCAGAATGCAGGCAGTTCGATGCACTGATTCCTCTTGCAATTCCCTAAGGCAAACTGACTTATAACGCTTACGCCTCATGATCAGGTCCAGGATCCCTAGATCCTCAGGTTCTTCACTCACAGTGAAACACTGTCGTCCGCCTTTGACAGCAAGTGCCTTGGCCCCAGCCCTTGTCAACGCCATTATTCTAAAAAATCACAAGTCAAGGGGATCAGAAATTACCTTTGTAAACTTTAGCAGAGACTCGCTAAAACTCTTCGAAGAAATCTGCTACCCCAAGGTTCATACACTGTCCGGGACGCGGGTTGTGTGAGAAAAGGGAGAAACAACTTGCAAAGCTTCAGCGAACGAAGAAGGTGATGATGACGGAGGAAAATCGAGGAACCGAAACTTAACGGGAACTTGGGCACGAAGGAAATGAAGAGGGAAAGTGAGAACTGTTTCCCACTCACCACTCATAAATATTTCGATGAACGGCTCAGATCAAACCAGCTGGTTAGGCCCACGGGCCCATTACCGTCAGATCAAGACACGTGTCAGGAAAAGGAAGGGTCACGATTTTAATTTAAAAATAACGGTTACCTTTAGGAAACCAAACGCCATCTCGAAAGCTACGGAAACTCTGACGAGGCAGTCCTACACGGATCCCTCAGGACACATCTCAGTTTGGATGTCAGAAACAATAACTCGACCATCTTACCTCAGAATTATCGACTTGGGGGACAACTGTTTCGGGGTACCATAAACCCCGACATCCCGACATCATCATCATAATCCGAGATAAGCAAGTCAACTACATGAATATCACGCCGACCTCGACATCACGACACCTCGGCAGAACGGTATTCCAATTTTTCTACGCGTGTGTACACACGCTCTGCATAGCGCATCACCCCGGCAAGGGTGAATGACCATTATGCCCATAACAGACTTCCCGCCTAATCTGCTCTATAAATACCCCGAATTTCACATTTCAGGTACGCATTCATTTTCAGATACACTATTATTATGTTGGACTCATATCTTACGTTGAGCGTCGGAGTCCCTGGGGTACAACCTGCCCCACCGTGGATTCGCCGTCATAATCGTCTGAGAGCCATCATCTCCTCCTCATTGATCAACTCAGAAGTTTCCCAAGGATCACAAGGGATAACGGATTATTCAAAACTCTCAAAACTAAAACCGTTTCATATTTCTTTCATATTGAAAAATCGTTGCATGCACCGCCTCCGATACACATATTCTAGAAATTCTCGTATTTTGACATTATCACTAGTAATATATATGCTTTTAATTTCGTCAATGTCAAACTGATGTATTTTTCACTTTAAGTGAAAGTCAAACAACATTGAGAGTAACTCTTCTAATCGAATACTAGGTCAAACAACAAAATGAAGTACGTATGAGATGACAATGAGTTACGGAATTAACATTATATATAATCCAAATTATAAAGTTTAAAATAAAACCCAAATTGACTCCAACAAATATTTTATTTTATGATGCATGATATATATATATATATATATATATACACGCTAGCTATAAATTTAATCTACGTTTCTTTCAATCAAAACTTGTGGAAATGTTAAAACTATTCAATTTCCAAAGACTTTTATTGTATTTTGATTCACAAGGAAAATTAATGACAAAAATGGAATAAAGAAAAAAATAGTTTGAAAAAAATAGAAATTAAAGATAATAGAGAGAAAGAAAAGTGATATTTTTTTAGCATTGATGGAAAAGCAGAAAGAAAAAAAAGAGTGTCATATATGATTAACATGCATTTTACCTTCTACATAAAACCAATGCATATAATATATCTTTAGACATTGTAATCGAATAAAATTATATAAGATATTATCTATCAGTGTACCAATATTTCGACTAGCATTATTCTAAGTGATTTGTTAATTAGTTAAAGTTATTTTTAATCAATTAATTGATATTGAGTACATGACTCGTATAGATAATTAAGTTGAAATCTAATTACAGTGAGATAAAAGTTGAAAACATGATAAATTAACTAATTAAATTAAAAGTAATATTTAATAAAATTAAATGATAATAATTGTAAAATAAACATCATTAATTCCTGAAATAGAAAGGTATTTATTGTGAAAAAAATTAAAGATAAAAATGTAAAATTATGTAATTTTAGTTAAATTAACAGAAATTTTGAAATGCTACTCCAAGTACCTTTTAAAAAATGCTAGTATATATTTAATACCTTAATTAAAAAACCACTATCAATATTAGTTTTGAGTTGGCTAAAATGATGACATGTCAAGCACACTTATTTGCTAATTATACAATCCCAATAATCAATTATTAAGGAGGTAATCAATTATATATCAATATTCCATAATGCATAAATGTGGTATAGTACCATTTCCAGGCCTCGTGTGACTTTGAAGCTCATCATCAATGGACAATGGTAAACCATGTTAAATTAATTTAATTAATTTAATTAATGTGACACATGTAATTTAATAGTCTGACATTAATAAAAGTGGGTCTAATGTGATGGTTGTTGACCCAGTACGGAAATAGAGTCAGAAGGGGTTAATTTGAAAATCTCTCTCCTCTTTCTCATAAAAGAGCAGTTACATAATAGAAAGGAAAACAGTAACCTCCTAACCATCAAGGAGACTTGAAGGCAAAAGAAAAAGAGGAGAAAATTGGTCTGCATTTTTCACAGAGAATTCAAGGAAAAGAAGAGCAGTATGGATCCAGGTAAGTCTCTTTGTCACTCTCATTGTTGTATGGGTATGTGAGAACCATGAAATTCAAGATCTTGTGTAGTTTCCATAATTGAACCCTAGGAAATTACTATCAGAGAAATCTTACAATTGGTATCAGAGCCTTAGGTTGTGGATTTTATGATTCTCCATGAAAGAAATTTTGCCTTTGCGTGCACCACGATTTCATGTTTTGAATTTCCCAGTATGTAAAGAGCATGTACCTTGCTTTGAAAATTCATGTTTGTTAATAGAGCAATTCTCGATTTGCTATGAAAGCAGTTTACGCTTTGGATCCAAATTCATATATATTTGAAAAGTTACAGTATCAATTCTAAAATCGATTAAATGTTATGGATTGCGCTTGAAATTTTCGTAAATCCCAAGTACGTGTAAAGCACCATTTAGGATTTTGATCCAATTTGGATTTGGAGTTATTATATAGGATTTGAAAAGCCACAACACGTAAAGAATTCAGAGATTTTTTTTTAATTGTTTCATGGTGCTTTACGGTTTCCGAAACAGGAAATATTAACGTGCGTTTTCTGGAATGAGAAAACTTTGAAAGGCAATTTGGTTTTACATTTCATATACTGATATAATTTCATTTTGAATATGAAATTTGACTTGGAAATAATTTATTTGTACCATGCTTCTGTTTTGAGAATTCAGATTTATTTGCAATAAAGTTGATTGGAAAGATCAATATTATTTTATTGTTTGATTGATAATTAGTGAATGTTTATATAGTGATGATAAATAATTTACTTATCCTATATGAGAAAAGCTATGAAATGATATATGATTAATTTGAAATTAAATGTAGAGTGGATTTGTTAATCACCAAAGTGGTCAAATCTTTTAATTTGTTTAATTTCAAATTATGATAATTGTACTTTATTGCAATGAAATGATTTTAATGCTATATTAAAGATGCAATGTTTATTGGTTTATAAATGATTGTTGCTCATTATTTTATAAGGAATATTTGTGTCACCCAAAGGTGGACCATTGCTTATAATTAATGACATTAAAGAGACCTTTGACATACTTAGTAAATATGTTTGTATATCCAAAGATAGCATGCATGTATACTTAAGTATGATTAATTGTCTATTAAAATATATTTACTTTAACATCATGATTTAGTTGAAATTGTTAGTTTAAGTATCACCCAAAGATGAACTTAAATGCATGACTAGTATAGTTGTTTTGTTTGAATCCATTAAATTTTCAAAGCATTAATGCATGAGCCTGTATATTGTTTGCAGCTTCCATGAATTTGTTTGGTTTGGGCAATGGTGTGGTCAAGTTTACTGGGCTAAACTGTGTTGATTGGTCTGAACAGATTCAGTTTCAACTGGGTGTGTTTGACCTGGATCTAGCAATAGTTATGGATGAAATGCCCCCCAGCCATTACTGAGACCAGTACGGATGCTGACAAGTCTCTTTATGAGGCTTGGAAAAGGTCTAACAGACTGTCACTGAACTTGATGTGCATGACCATGGCTGAAAATGTTAAGCCATCTATGCCCAAAATAGAAAATGCAAGGGAATTCATGAAAATGATTAAGGAGTACTCACAATCAGACATAATTGACAAGTCTATTGTGGGAACTCTTATGAGTGAGCTGACGAATAGAAAGTTTGAATTGTCACAGCCCATTCATGATCATGTGACTGGAATGGCTAATTTAGCAGCAAAGCTGAAGTCAATGGGAACGAAAGTGAATGAGTCCTTTCTAGTACAGTTTATCATGAACTCTCTTCCTCCTGAATATGGTCAGTTCCAGGTGAATTATAACACCCTTAAGGATAAATGGAACTTTCAAGAGATCAAGGCCATATTGGTTCAAGAGGAAGGGAGGCTGAAGAAAGTGAAGGATCATTCTATCCATCTCATGACTCATGATGGTGCTAGCAGCAGCAAGACCAAACCAGGAAAGAAAAACAAGGACAAAACCCCAGTGAATGTGAGTGAGGGCAAAATCCAGAAGGACCATAAATGCTACTTTTGCAAGAAGGTTGGTCACTTCAAGAAAGATTGTCCGAAAAGAAAATCTTGGTTCGAAAAGAAAGGTACATTTTATATTTCTGTAAGTTTTGAAACAAATCTTATTGAAGTACCTAGTAATACCTAGTGGTTGGATTCTGGTGCTACCACTCATGTGTCTAATATTATGCAGGGATTCCTTTCAATCCAACCCATAAAAGGAACTGAAAAGTATTTGTATATGGGGAACAAAATGAAGGCACGAATAGAAGGAATTGGGACTTATAGATTGATTCTAGACACTGGTTGTTGTTTAGATCTTGAAAAGTGTCTTTATGTTTCTGGTTGTGCTAGGAATTTAGTTTCTGTTGCAAAGTTGGATTGTTTAGGTTTTAATTTTAGGATTGGAAACGGTATTTTTCATTTGTATAAACTTGAGTACCGTTATGGTTCTGGTACCTTATTGGATGGTTTATATAGTTTCAATCTTGATGTTAATTTTTCTGAATCCTTGTTTAATGTTGAGCATGTTGTTGGTAGTAAACGTAGTACAAGAAATGAATGTTTGCTTTCTTATGGCATCAAAGATTGGGTCACATATCCAAAGAAAGGATGTTGAGGTTAGTAAAAAATGAAATCTTACCTCAATTGGATTTTGATGATTGGGATGTGTGTGTGGATTGCATTAAGGGTAAGCAAACCAAACACATATCAAAGAATCCCGCCACAAGAAGCATTCAACTTCTTGAGTTAATACACAGGATTATGTGGTCCTTTTGACGTTTCGTCTTTGGGGTGGTGAAAAGTATTTTATCACTTTTATCGACGACTTCACACGTTATTGTTATATATATTTACTGCATGAAAAATCTCAATAAGTGGACGTCCTTGAGGTGTTCATTAATGAGGTGGAAAGGTAGTTAGATAGAAAAGTAAAAGGGGTGAAGTCCGATAGAGGTGGTGAATATTATGGTAAAACCAATGAGAGTGGACAATGTCCAGGTCCATTTGCAAAGTTTCTCAAAAGTCGGGGCATATGTGCACAGTATACAATGCCCGGTACACCACAACAAAATGGGTGTAGCAGAAAGGCGGAATCGTACTCTTATGGACATGGTTAGGAGTATGTTGAGTCATAGCAATGTTCCTTTATCTTTGTGGATGTATTCATTAAAGACTGTTGTATATCTGCTTAACAGGGTTCCTAGTAAAGCAGTTCCTAAGACTCCTTATGAACTGTGGACTGGAAGGAAACCCAGTTTAAGACATCTTCATGTTAGGGGTTTCCCGGCAGAAGTAAGGATATACAATCCACATGAAAAGAAGCTAGATGCAAGAACCATTAGTGGTTACTTCATCGGCTATCCTGAAAAGTCAAAGGGATATAGGTTCTATTGTGCTAACCATAGTATGAGAATAGTTGAGTCTGGTAATGCTAGGTTCATTGAGAATGGTCAGTTCAGTGGGAGTGAGGAATCATGAAAGGTGGACATTCAAGAGACTACTAATAATGTTTCTACACCTAGTGTCTCTTCTCAAGTTGTTATCCCTCTTGTTGTATCACAGTCACACAACATGCAGAGACAACAAGTTAATGTTCCATTCCCACAAAATGAACATATTGATGATGAACCGGCTAACAATGTGCAAGTCACAAATGAGCAAGTGGTAGAGGAACCACAAGAAGTAGCATTAATAAGGTCTGTAAGGCAGAAAAGACCTGCTATTTCGAATGACTATGTGGTTTACTCTATTGAACATGAATGTGACTTAAGCATTGATGAGGATCTAGTCTCGTTTAGACAAGCCATGGAAAGTAAAATTCTGAAAAGTGGTTCAATGCTATGAAAGAAGAGTTGAAATCAATGGATGACAACAAAGTTTGTGATCTAGTCAAGTTGCCTAAAGGTTCTAAACGAGTCGGTTGTAAATGGGTCTTTAAGACCAAGCAAGACTCAAAGGGCAATATCAAAGGTATAAGGCTAGACTTGTCGCCAAAGTTACACTCAAAAGGATGGCATTGACTATAAAGAGACCTTCTCACCTATTTCAAAGAAGGACTCTTTAAGGATTGTTTTGGCTTTGGTAGCTCATTATGATCTAAAGCTTCACCAAATGGACGTAAAGACCGCCTTTCTGAATGGTGACTTAGAAGAGGAAGTTTATATGGATCAACCGGAAGGTTTCTCAACCACAGGAAAAGAAAGCTTGGTGTGTAAATTAAAGAAGTCAATATATGGATTGAAACAAGCTTCCCGATAATGGTATCTAAAGTTTAATGATACTATAACTTCATATGGTTTTGTAGAGAACATTGTTGATAGGTGTATCTACATGAAGATCGGTGGGAGCAAGTTCATTATTTTGGTTCTATATGTTGACGATATTCTTTTTGCTGCTAATGATGTTGGTTTGTTACATGATGTAAAGAAGTTTCTCTCTAACAACTTTGAAATGAAAGATATGGGTGAGGCATCCTATGTGATAGGAATAGAAATATTCCGTGATAGATCACAAGGACTATTAGGTTTGTCTCAAAAAGGCTATATTAATAAGGTGTTAGAGAGTTCAGGATGGAAAAATGTTCTCCCGGAGTAGTTCCAATTCAGAAGGGGGATAAGTTTAGTCAAATGCAATGTCAAGAATGATTTGGAATGAAAGGCCATGGAGTCTATTGCTTATGCATCAGTGGTTGGGAGTTTGATGTATGCTCAAACTTGCACTCGGCCGGATATCAGTTTTGCAGTTGGAATGTTACGCCGATATCAAAGTAATCAAGGAATGGACCACTGGAAAGCTGCAAAGAAAGTTCTTAGGTACTTACAAGGCACCAAGGACTACATGCTCACCTACAGAAGGTCAGATCATCTTGAAGTGATTGACTACTCGGATTCAAACTATGTCAGATGTGTGGACTCAAGGAAATCCACATTTGGTTATGTTTATCTTGGCTAGAGGAGCAATTTCATGGAAAAGTTCTAAACAATCTGTCATTGCTACTTCTACCATGGAGGCTGTATTTGTGGCATGCTTTGAGGCCACTATTCATGCATTGTGGTTGCGGAACTTTGTCTCGGGGCTTGGTATTATAGACAGTATAGCTAGGCCGCTGAGGATTTACTGTGATAATTCCCAGCTGTCTTCTTCTCTAAGAATGACAAGTACTCAAAGGGTGCGAAACACATGGATTTGAAGTACTTGTAGGTCAAAGAAGAAGTACAGAAACAGAGAGTGTCAATTGAGCATATTGGTACTGCTTTGATGATAGCAGATCCGTTAACTAAGGGACTGCCGCCCAAAACTTTTATTGGCCATGTTGAAAGTATGGGCGTTATGAATAAGTCATTGTTAACATGATGGTGCTATCTGTGTATATGCATATGTATAGTTATTTGCTTGTATTGTTATGACACTTGTGAATTTAATTAAAGTTGTGTTTCTGTATATTTCATTGTTATCCACGTTATGGTATATACATGTATTATTGAGTGTGATGACAAGTTATGTCTTTTAAAGACATGAAAGTTAAAAGTTGATTAAAGTTATGTTTGGTTGTTTTGATTATGTTATGCATGGATGGAATCTTGTCGTTGATGACTTGTGCCCGCCATGATCCGATCTTTTTGATTCATTTAAGGATGATGACTTGATTCATTGAATAGTGCGCACTTAAAGTTTATTATTGAATCTTCAAGTCGTCACATGGGCCAGGTGGGAGATTGTTAAATTAATTTAATTGATTTAATTAATGTGGCCCATGTAATTTAATAGTCTGGCTTTAATAAAAGTGGGCCCAATGTGATGGTTGTTGACCCAGTATGGAAAATAGAGTCAGAATGGGTTAATTTGAAAATCCCTCTCCTCTTCCTCATAAAAGAGCAGTTACAGAATAGAAAGGAACTGTCTGTGTAAACAGTAACCTCCTAACCATCAAGGAGACTTGAAGGCAAAAGGAAAAGGGGAGAAAATTGGTCTGCAATTTTCACAGAGAATTCAAGGAAAAGAAGAGCAGTATGGATCCAAGTAAGTCTCTTTGTCACTCTCATTGTTGTATGGGTATGTGAGAACCATGAAATTCAAGATTCTGTGTAGTTTCCATAATTGAACCCTAGGAAATTGCTATCATAGAAATCTTACAAACCACGTCTCTCAGTCTCAATAACACGGATCTCATGCTTTATATACAGCGGGTCCAACAGATACACTTACTTATCTAGTTGAGTAGAATTGATTTTAAAAATTAATGATTAAAATGAGTGAGACATATTTTACGAAACATGTTAACAAAAATAATTTAAAATATTAATCAATTTCGCGAAAGCATGGTTATTTTTATAACACTACCAAACCAAAGGGGCTACATATAGCTAGCTAGCGTTGAGCAACAACGACAAACCTCAAGCAAGCGTGAGAAAAAAGAGGAGCTTTTCTTTAAGGCATCAAGCAAGTGCCAGGCAAAAGGAGTTTTACTCTTCCACTGGCAGGCACAAATCTGTAAGGATATGTTTAATGGTGGTGTCTAGGGTGGGATATAATTTTTGTGCACCGCTGGTGATACACACACTTTCTGCCGTTGGATATAATGATATAATATTGGATGGTTGAGATCTTTGACTGGTAACTTGATGCTAAAGGGTAGTGCACCACCGGTGAAACATTGTTATAGTATCCCAAAAGAATTTGTATTTGCAATGTGGTCCTGCTTTTATTGTAATTAAGGTCATCTCCATTGCATTTTGTGGAGGACGTGCATCCACTGAAGGAAGGTCTCCTCATCTGGAATTAATGACCCTCTCACATGTCTGCAATTATCCCCTGCCACGTTTCATTCTCTCACTTTCTTCCTTTTCCTCTTTGCTCACACCATTCTTCTCCCATCAACTCCATCTCCAGTGTTCCTCGACAATTCTGAGGCAAACCCACAATTAGTTTCTTCACGTCTTGCGTGGTCAATCCATGCGACGTCGTAGAGTGCACGTAAAGCCGGTTCGATTGAGTTGGACTGGGAACCGACGCGAACCACCGGTCACAAACCGCAAACTCCTTCACTAACTCTCGATAGACCGGAACCAGCTCTGGTTTGAATCCGTTCATCACCGTCTCCGTCATCGCACTCGTCTTCACTTGCCTTGTGGCGTTCTGAGCAAAGCCTTCCATTGTTGGCGGCAACTTCTTCGTCGCTGAGACCTTGCTCAGGCTCAGGCCCAGCCATGAACGTTGTTCCCAGGAAAGTACAAGAGGCCTGAGATCAAGGTCCCCACTCTGATTCTACAGCTGGACCATGACGAGGTTCTGAGCGGTGGAGACGGTGCCCTCAACTTGATCAACAAGGCGGTGTCCAAATGGGTTGGGATTGTGGTGCTCGGTTGCCCGCTAATAGTGAAGCCAATGGTGGCAGGCTCTACGAAGCTGCTTGTGTGTTGAAATCCTTGGTTCCAAATGGAGACGTAATAGTTTACACATGTAGTTTATGATAATGTAGTTAACGATCCATATCTTTTGGAGGTGAAAGTAAATGTCGCAGTTTATGTTGGTGAAAGTAAATGTTGCAGTCAATCACTTACAAGCAGTTCGCCGGATCGTAAACTACCCCTTCACCGGAAAAAAAAATGGTTGAGCGGACAACCACAACCATTCAGAGGGGAGGGAAAAGGTGAAGGTAGATTGCTAGCTGAGAGAAAATAGCTCAGGGGAGAAAAGCAATGAGGTTTTGTTTAACTCTACGTGCAAATTCCTAAATTTTATTTCCTATCTTTTTTTTATATTATTTTCTACTATTAACAAGCTAGATACCCACAACTATGGGTCATTTTTTTGCACCACCGGTGGTGCACACTAATAGAGACTCACTGTAGCAGCCACCATGTTTGATTTAGATTTTAAAATAAGAGTTTAATATATATATATATATATATACATTGTGGGTGTAAAGAAAGTTTTACACAGATACCAAATGATGTGTTGCCACATCATTTATTGAATTTAATAACACGTGATATGTAATATTCGTACGTTAAATGATGTGGTGACACACTATTGGATATTTGTGTAAAATTTATTTACACTGCAGTGTATATCAATTAAATCCTTATTGTAAACCCATTTATATTTAAAAAGTATCAATTTTTTTTAATTATTTTAAGGATTTAATTGATATACACTAACAGTGTAAGGAAATTTTACACAAATATCGAATGATGTGCTGCCACATCATTAACGAATATTACATATCATGTGTTATTAGCAGCACATCATTGATATTTGTGTAAAATTTCTTTACTCTGACAGTGTATATATATTAAACTCTTAAAATAAAAATAAATTTATACTATAAATAATCATAATCAGTAAAATATTAAAATATTTTGCTCCCGTAAAATTTAATTTACTTACTGCAAAGTCAACTTTAAGATCTAGACAATTTGCCAAACAATTTCAAATATTTGACTACCACCAAAAATTAATAATTCTGCATGTATTCCTTGAGAAAAATGTTAAATGAAACACGGGTGTCTTTTTGTTTTTGCTTTTAAAATTTGTATTTGACTGAATGGGCGGGTTTGACTGAAAAACAATCAACATATATGACCTGATTAGAGTTCAAATCATCAGATTTTTATGTTGATTAATATATCAAACTAATTAATCTCAGTTTTATATAGTTTAATTATTACATTTACTATTATTAAAAAAACGTGGACTCTATTATCTAGATCCTAGCTAGAAGCACACACCTTCACATTATATAGTGCGATTCATTGGTGTGGCGGCTATAGGTTAGAGCCAGCAGCCAGCCATGTTTGACCGCTCTTCCAGTTATTATCAGGCAATATAGTATATAGTTTACTCACGAGGATCAACCCAAACAAGGCAAACATATGATGAAAAAAATATCAATCTTTCAGGAAAACAAAAACAAATGATTACAAATTGCTTTTCTTCGCTTAATTTTACGTAGAATTTGAGATAGGACTGTTCAGCAAAGTCCACAAGAAAACTGCATCCCTGGGTCTTATTTGGCGCTAAAGTATCTTTGCATTATCAACATTTTCACATTCACCTATTTTGAATCCATTTCATTTTTTAGAATGATGTCATAAGCAGTGACGAAATTTCAATATTACAATCTTCCAAGTGAATAGTGATTGTATTCAATACTTATATTTCACACTAAAAAGGGACAATCATAGTTATTTTATTTAATTAAAAATATTTTAATTTATTTCTCTCATCACTACTCTTTCCTTGAAGAAGAAAAATTCAGTAACATTAATGGCCTAGCATTTAAAATTACATTTTCCTATTTTCAGTTTTTAACTATTTTAAAAAAAAATTATAAACTTATTTTATATTGTGGTTGTAAAATATATTTTAGTCTGTAATTAAAAATGAGAACTAAAAATATTTTTACAATTGTTTTCATTTTCTGATTTTTAAAAATGATGGATTTCAAAATAGTTAGTGTTCTAAAAAACAACCTGCCTACCGAGCCATCCGAGGTGGGAGAACAACCCTAGCAGTCAAGAGCTAGTTTCCAGATGCCTACACTACAAGAAATTCAATTTTTAGCGATGATTGTTCTGTGACGGCCGTCGTTAGGAAGTGACAGTAGTGACGGCCTAGTCGTCGCTATAATTATATTTTATTTATTTTTTCTAAAAATAAAAATTAAATGTACCGACGACTTTAGAGACGGCAGTCCGTCGCTACATTAAAAATTAATTTTAAATTTGCGAGCACATATTTTTTAAAACGTAGTGACAGCCGGAGCGACGCTACGTTAAAAACATACACGCGTTAAAACCCCTCTCCCTCCCCCTCCCCCTTCATCCATTTCCAAATCCCTTTTCCTCCAAACTCCTTTTTTCTCTCATAATCCACCCTCTATTTCTGTCCCTCACTCCGTTTATTTTGAAAAATGATTGATTAAAACGTTCCTCTCCTTCATACGATCGTTTTGAACCAATCAGTTTTCAAATAGATGTCTGTAGGTAACGTTAGATCTCGTTCCAGAGACATTATTCCATATTCGGAGTCGCAACAAGTAAGTTTTTTTTAAAGCTTTAATCAATTTATTGTAATTAATAGTTATTTATTTTATTAATTTATTAATGTGATATAGGAATTAGGTTTATTTTAATTAATATAGTTTATTTGTAGTTTGTTTTTTATTAATATTTTTATTTGTAATTAGGTTTATTTGTAATCAATAACTTTAATTAATTTATTTGTATTTAGTTTTTTTTTTTTATTAATTATTAATGTGATATGGGAATTAGGTTTATTTGTAATTAATAGTTTAATTATTTTATTTGTAATTATTATATTATTGTTTATTAATTATTAGTAATTATTTAATTTATTAGTAATTATTAATGAGTAATTAGTTTTTTAATTTATATAATTATTTATTTTTTTATATAATACCTAGTAATTGGAATTAGTTTTAGGAATTAGTTTATTAGTTATTAATTTTTAATAGTATATAGTATATGTAATTAGTTTTTAATTTATGTAATTATTTAATTATTATATAATGTCTATAGTCAGTAGTGCCTAGGATGCGTGGTAGAGGTGGAGAGAATATCCCACCGAGAAGAAATAAAATAGAAGCTCTGTTATCCGGAGGAAAAGAAATAAAATAGAAGCTCTGTTAAATCATGATGGTATATTGATTACTGAACAAATGATTTAAAATAGCTTGTTGTCTCTTTCTTTACTGATTTGTTTAAAGTGGACAATGGGCTTGCTGTCTGGCCCATTTATAATGCTTTCCCTAAACTTTCCATGGATGATGTGCATTTTTTGGGAGCTCTTTTTTTACTGTTGAGCTTAAAGAGGATGTTTTCTCCATGGGGGTACTCAAAGCTCCAGGCCTTGATGGACTTCATCCAGTCCTCTTTCATACATTCTGGGAGTCCATAAGTCCTTCTGTTTGTGGTTTTATCAATGAGGTATATACTGATCCGAAGAAAATTAAGGAAGTTAATGGCACTCTAATTTCTTTAGTTCCTAAGGTTGAGTTTCCGGATAACATTCGTTAATATCACCCCATCAGTCTGTGCGATGTCATATACAAAATTCTAACTAAGGTGATTACCACCGGCTAAGAGGTCACATGAGTACATTGGTAGAGGAAAATCAATGTAGCTTCATTTCAGGGAGGTAGAGTAGAGTATTGACAATATCATTGTAGCTCAAGAATCTTTCACTCTATGAGAGTCCTGAAATCTAAAAAAGGGTACATGGCCATCAAGGTGGACTTGGAGAAAGCTTATGACCTTCTCTGTTGGGAATTTATTGAAGATAGCTTGCATGATATTGGTCTGGAGGACCACTTTTGTAATCTTATTATGGTATGTCTTACTTCCTTTTCTATGCAAGTCCTTTTAATGGGGAGAAGACTGTAAGGTCCAAAAATCCCTTAAAAATGTTTTAATAATGACAACCAATCAAGGTTTACTTGGAATAATTTGAGCTTTAAGGACTAATGATTTTGTTTGAGTAAGTGTTCAGAAGATACAGGAAAACTTCTGCAGAAGATGCATCTCAGCAACAAAAGAAGGGAATGAATACTACTCATTCAAGAAGACAAGTCTCAGATTTGACAAGAATGACAAATCTGTGAAAAAGAAACACAATGCATACTGAAAAATCATGAGAATGATACTTTACAGTCCAATAAACTCTCCAGAAGATAAGAATGAACCCCTTACAAGAATAAACCATAATGAAATCTCTTTAGAAGGAAGATTCATTTTTGTTAAAGAAAAGAAAAGCACATCTCGGGTTCCCAAGCATCAAGATATATTTAAATTATCCTCTCTAAGGTTAAAACTTGATTGTCAGAAGATAGAAGAAGAACCCGAAATCATCAGTTCTGCAGAAGATACAGAACATATAAGACAAAGTGATTTTTTCACTTTCTGAGGTCACAGCTGCAGAATATACCTAAAAATATTCTCCATCAAGCAAATGATGAATTTCAAAAAGATCTGCAAGAAGAATGCAATTCCAGATATCCTGCAGAAGAAAGAATTGCTGCAGAAGGTGCAAATAAGGCAAAATTCAAATTAATCTTCTTCTTCTCATCTTCTCATAATTCCAGTGGACCAGCTGACTCTAAAATAAGTGAAAATACTATATGGAAGAGTTTATCAAGTCTGCAGAAGAAAAACTTTGAGAAATAGCCCAAAAACAACCTACAGAAGATACTCTGAAGAAGATAGAAGCTGGTCAAACTTGAAAGCTGTAAAGCCTGCACTTGCTGCAGCAGAGAAATGACATTTCCTGAGGCCAGCTGGATGTCCAACGGCTACTTTACTCCAGCCTTCTATAAAAGGAGACTTCCTCCTCACTTTGAAGGCACCTCACTCCAGAAGAAACATTAAATTTTGCAGTTTCACTTCTCCTATCTTCTGGAAATTTTCTCTCTCCTTCATTCTGTGATTTCTGGTCTGAAAAGCCTTGGAGAGAGTCTTGGCTCATCATTTTGCTTTTGTTGTGCAAAGATTGTATTGATTTGAACCTTGTATGTTCTTATTCTTTCTCATTTTCATTGTAAGAGTCTCAAGAGAGGTGTGCAGGTGCATATCCTTCTTCTGAGCAGCAAGGGAAAGAGTTTTTAGTGAGGTTTACTGAGATTTGGTGATCTCAGTTGGTTTACAGAATCTGCAGAAGGTATTTGCAGTATTCTGGTGTTGAATCTTCTGCAGAAAGTTCTACAGTAGGTATTCAGTGAAAATTTCAGTTGGTTAGGTTGTTGGTAGCCTGAAGAGGCAGGTAAAGAATACTAGTGGTAAGGTTACCCAAGAAGATTGTAATTTGATTATAAGAGTGAGTAAATCCTACAGGTGTAGGGATTGGACGTAGCCTCAGGTTGGAAGAGGTGAACCAGTATAAAAATTCTGTGTGCCATCTTCTTTACTCTCTCTTTACTATTATTATCTTTACCATAACATATAACTAAATATACACACTTATATATCTTCTGCAAAATTAAATTTAACTAACCATTTCTTTCTGTGAGTTGATTTCTTTATACTAAGCCAAGGCAAATCCTTGAGCAGAAAAAGTATACAAAGAAATTGCAGAAATTTTATTCAATCACAATTCAACCCCCCTTCTTGTGATTGAAGCCATAACTTCAAAGACTAGAGAGTTTAATCCTGCTAGAGGGCTCTTTCAAGGGGACCCTTATCCCCTTACATTTTTTTCTTTGTGTTGAGCATTTGGGCCAAATTAACAGTAAGGTTAGTAGTAATATGTGGAAGCCTTTCTCTGTTGGGTGCTCGGGTGTTAAGGTTCTCATTTATTTTTTGCGGATGACCTCCTTCTCTTTGTTGAAGCTTCCCCTGATCAAGCAGAGGTAATTTTAGACTGCCTCAGTTTGTTTTGTAATGATGCAGGTCAGCGGTGAATCATTTAAAAACCAAGCTTCTAGTTTCTAAGAACGTTCATCTATTATTGCAAATAATTTGAGCTCCATCACAGGATTTTCTCTAACTGCTGATCTTGGCAGGTATTTAGGAGTTCCCCTCCTTCATAAAAGAGTGACATCCAATAGACCATGCTCATAAAAAACTGGCTAATTGGAAAGCAAATTCTCTTTCCTTCAGCTCTCTGGGTTCAGCTGCTTCGGGCAAAATACAAGGGTGGCTTGAATACTATTCCCATTATGAAAAGATTCAATAATGAATCAATGATTTGGCGTAGAATTTACAGTTCCTGGGATTTTGTTTTAAAAGGCTTTGTTGGAGGATTGGTGATGGGGCCTCTACTCACTTCTGGACAGATTACTGGTTAAAGTCCGGGGCTATACTGAAAGATCTTGTAGAAATAGATCTCGGATTCAAAGCTTTAAGAGACGGTTAAGGATGTTTCTAACAGGGAGGGTTGTTGGCTATATGACAGTTTCCCCTTAGAATCCTAGTGCTGCAGTTGACGAGATTTCAGCCAATACTGTTGGTTTGGATGAGTTGGGAGAGGATCATATTGTTTGCGGTCTTTCTTATGATGAGACTTTTAGTTTAAAATCTGCTTATGACTCTGTCAGGAATTTATCTAGTGTGAATAATGAATCTAAGTGGAGAAATCTCTGGCACTAGAATGGCTCTGTAAGAGCCAATATTTCCTTTGGCTGGCTGTAAGGTGGGTATTAAAACAAACCTGTTTCGCTGGGAAAGAAGTTTATTAGACACTTGTCTTGCCCCCTCTGTGGTGCCCACGATGAGTCAGTTTCCCATGTTTTGATGGACTGCACTAAGGTAATGGAGGTGTGGGATTTGCTCCTTGGACCACGCCCGCTTGTAGTTACAAATCATGCATGGTCCTGCTACTGACTGGATTTTCTCTAATATCTCTAATAACGCTCCGGACTGCAGGGGTTCCTTGGAGCTTGTTATTCGGTATTACCTGTTCGTCTATTTGGATTTCCCGTAATGAGATAATCTTCCAGGGAGACACTTGGAATGCTCACAACGTTGCTCATAGGTTTTGGAGATTGGCTCAGGAGTATCTCTTATATACTCAACAGCCTTGTATATCTCGTGTGTCTTCGCAGACAGTTACAAATATTGTTAGATGGGCTCCTCCTAATGTTGGTTGGGTTAAGTGGAATCTTGACGGATCAGTTATAGGAAACAACAATCATGCTTCTAATGGTGGTGTTTTAAGGGATGAAAATGGAGATGGCTTCGTGGTCTTGTTCGAAACTTTAGGTCTGCATTAGTAACATTTGCTGAACTTTGGGCGTTCAAGGATGCTATCCAAACTTCTTGCAAAGGAGAGACCAACTAGTTTGGTTTGAAAGTGACTCTACTGTTGCTGTCAATTTTGTGGAAAATGGTGTGGATAGAAATCTTCCTTGTTTTAATCTAGTATCAGTTATTCGTAGTAACCTTAACAAGCTTTAGTGGGCCATGTGTTTCGAGAAGGAAATTTTGTTGCTGACAAGCTTGCAAATGCTAGTCATCATCTTACTAGGGGTCTTCATGTCTTTTTTTATCCCCCTTCTTTATTTCTGCTTTTGTTTTAGCCAACTGGGTGGCAGGGGGGGCGAGGACAGGTGCGGGAGGGGGGGTGGGGCGGCAGGGCAACAAAAAAAAAAACGAGGGGGGGGCGGACGAAAGAGACGCGAAGCGACAACGGACGGGAGCGAACGAGGGGCGAAGGGCAACGGAGGAGGGGGAGGCCAGGGGGAGCCCGGCAGGGGAAGAGACGCCCGAGGGGCCGGAAGGGGGGGCCGGGGGAGGGGACGAGGAGAGAAACCAGAGCGGGCGCACGCCGGGGACGCGCAGGGCGGACAGAAAAAGAAAAAAAAAAGAGGGAAAGGAGGAGGAGTGGGGAGGAGGGGGTAAAGGGAGGGGGAGAGGAGACAGGGAGGGGAAGAGGGCACGAGGACGGGGCGGGGAAGAAAGATCATCATTAAAAATTTTAATTAGAGTTTAAAATTTATAAAATAAAAAAATAATTATCTAATAATAATTTTTTTCTAGAAAGTAAAATAGAATTTATATAATTAATAAAACCTGGGTAAATATATTATTTTATGTCCATTTATATTTACCAGTTAATTTCACCAGACATTTCTAATTCAATAAGTTAGTTTATCAACTATTAGTTAGTTTTATTAAACAATTATTTGCCTTGGAAAACAAGCACTATAAATGTTGTAGAACTCAATTAGTTAATTTTGAAAAATAGAAAAAAAAAAAGAAAATGCACATTATTTTCCCCTTTTTTAAATGGAAAGGTATATATTTTGGGTTTAAGTTTTAACCAATAATATTATATTTTTATACAATTGTGGTAATTATGAGATTTGATTTTATAATCCAATGCAAACTACTCAAAATTTAAATTGGTTTAAGTTCAATATTTTCATTTTATTATTTCCCAAAAATAAAAAGACGTGGTTTAGTAGGTAAAAAATTTCTTCTTCTTTTTTTCTTCTAAATCCATGTGAGGTAATTCTTAAGACAATTAAATATATATCACTTAAATTAAACCAATTACTCATCAATAAATAATGTGTGATAAAATAAAAAAAAGGTAACATTTCTCGTTTTCTATGCCATTGTCATTGTTCCAGTTCTAATTTAAAAATATAAAAAAATAGACATTTGAAAAATTTAGTTTAGAAAAGTATTAAAAATTAATTTAATTGATAAGAATTTATTTAAATAGTGATTTACAAATATATTACTGTATCTAATATTGATCGAATATTATTAAGTAAATTCTCTGTTGAGGGAGTTCACGGCGTCGCCGCAGGCAAGGGCTCTAAGCCTTCGGACAGGGGGAGGGGATGCTTCTTCTAGCAAGGTCTCATTTCGGGACAAGGTTTTAGGCTGCAGGGCTCCACCGCCTAGAAGAGAACCTTCGAATCTTATTATGGAGAATCTGTTTAAGGTTGAATTTGTTGATGGGAATCGTCTTTTGCCAAAGTGTTCTCTTAATAAGAGTGTTCTGAATCAACTTTGTTTGCCTTGGGAGGATGCTCTTGTTGTTAAGCTTCTTGGGAAGAATATAGGTTATATGCTTATGAAGAAGAAACTCAAGGAGGTTTGGAAGATAGCAGGTGGCTTTGATATCATGGATGTGGGTAATGGGTTTTTTGTAGTGAAGTTTGATCATGCAGAGGATCGTGAAAAAGCTATTTCTGATGGACCATGGATGATCTTTGATCATTATCTGTCTGTTCGTGCTTGGGAACCAGACTTCGTGGCGGAGGATGCTACTATTAATAAGACTATGGTCTGGGTTCGTTTTCCAAGCCTTGGCCTAGCTTATTATGATGAAAGTGTTCTTATGGCTTTGGGATCTGTGATTGGCACTCCCATTAAGGTTGAAAAGAATACTTTGGGAGTGTATCGAGGACGCTTTGCAAGGGTTTGTGTGGAGATTGATATGAGTTTGCTGGTAGTAGGGAAGGTCTGCTTGGATGATCATTGGTTTAAGGTGGAATATGAGGGTCTTCATCTCCTTTGTTCACACTGTGGATGCTATGGTCATTTAGTCAGAAACTGTTCTCAATTACGTTCTCCTTCTTCTGTTTCTCCTTCTCAATCGATGCAGGTGGAGAAGGATGACGGCGCTAGGGCGTCCCAGATGGACATGCAACACACACAGGTTGAAGATGCAAATAATCTTGGCGTTAATTCAGGGTGTAGAAATCAGGAGTTGATTTCGGGCGTTATGGATAATACTTCTAAATCCACTAATATGCATGGTGACTGGATTGTTGTTCAGAAACGCGGAGCTAAAAAAGGGAAAAAGGATATTTCCGGAGCTAACCCAGTAAAATCTGGTGACGTTGTGGATAAAGGAAAGAAACTGGTCCCCGAGTCTACGCTTTTATCATCTAAGGATCCTCCTTTATTTTCGGGATCATCCTCTTCAGAAAAAGTGGCGTTGGTCAGGAAAAAAAGGCCACGTAAACAGCCCGTCCTTGACTTGAATACGCGCATTTATTCTGATGATTATTATGCGAGGATTCTTGGTACGGAGGCTGTGAGGACACGTGCTGCGGCTTTTCTCTCCAGCTTGCCACGCGTCAGAGTGGGGAAGGAAATACTGATTTTAATGTTGGTGGAGGCGCAAAGTCTACGCTCCCCATTATCCACGTGGAAGGCAACAGATTCACTTTTGGAGATCCTTTGGAGTGTGATGGATCGGAGCCGGTACAAACACAAGGTGGAGTTAATAGCGACGTGGCACACCCTGTGGGGTCCCCCTTGAATGTTGATCATCACAATCGTGAGGGGAAAGAATCTTAGTTGCTTTCCCATTGCTTTTATTTACTCGTTATGATGAGTGGCTCCATTTAGTCGTGGAATATTCGGGGTGCTGCTAACAGCAGGGGTCGAAGGGTCTTGAGGGAGCTATTGCTTCGTCACCGTCCTTCTCTTGTGTTGGTCTTAGAAACTCACTGTTTTTTCCAACGGACTTCGTCCTTTTGGGAAAAAATGGGTTATAATGTTTGTGGTGTTGTTGAAGTGCGAGGTCAAGCTGGTGGGATTTGGGTCTTATCTAACGTGGATAGCTTGATTAATATTTCCATTTGGGATATTCACCCTCAAATGCTTACGATCAAGCTTTCTCAGCATAATTTCTCTTGGTTCTGTAGTGCTGTGTATGGGAGTCCGATTCCAGCCGTGCGGGAGGAACTCTGGAGGCACCTTCAAACTTCCTTCTCTTCCTTTTCTGCTCCCTGGATTCTAGCAGGGGATTTTAATGAAGTTCTTCTTCAGTCAGATGTTCGGGGGTGTACTTTTTCACGTCCTAGAGCGGAGAAATTTGCACAGGTTTTGGATAGTTGTGCCCTTCTGGAGTTAGATGTTATTGGGGGGCGCTTCTCCTGGTTCAGACATGTTCAAAATGGCATTAGCATGGCTAAGAGACTGGATAGAGGTATTATCAATCAGAGTTGGCGTTTATCCTTTCCGGAAGCTTTTATTGAGACTCTACCTCGCTTATACTCTGATCATTCCCCCTTACTTATTCGTTTGGGTGGGGTGGATATGAGTACCAGATCTCGTCCTTTCCGGTTCCTGGCGGCCTGGTCTACCTATTCTGAGTATGCATCAGTTGTGGCGGAGGCATGGAATAAACAATCATCCTCAGTTGCTGTCAGATTGGAGGAGGTTAAAAAGGATTCCCTGGAATTTAATAAAATGTTTTTGGTAATATCTTCAGGAGGAAAAGACATTTGGAAGGTAGGCTCAGAGAAGTGCAGAGGGATATTGAAGAAAAATCCATGGATAGCCTTATTCAGTTTGAAGAGTTTGAGGAAAGAATATGAGCTCATTCTTAGACAGGAGGAGATGCTTTGGTTTCAGAAGTCTAGGGAATGTTGGGTTCGGTTTGGTGATCGGAATACTAGATTTTTTCATGCTTAAACCATTGTTCGACGGAAGCGAAACAAAATTCATGGTTTATTTTTAGAAGATGGCCTTTGGTGTTCTGATGGGGATGTCTTGAGAGAGGAGGCTAATAAATATTTTAAGAATTTATTTGCTGTGAAAGAGGCTATTTCTCCTAGGTCTCTTTCCCTTGATGCTTGGCCAAGTCTCAGCATGGAAGCTATTGCAGCTTTAACTGCTCCTGTGACTAAAGAGGAGGTTAGGATAACTGTAATGAGCATGAAGTCGTTTAAGGCTCCAGGACCGGATGGATTTCAGCCATATTTTTTTAAGAAATATTGGCACCTTCTTGGGGAGGATATTTGGAAACTTGTTGTCAATGCTTTTCTGTTTGGGCGTATTGATCCTTCCCTTTTGGATACTTTAATTGTCCTTATTCCTAAGGTTGATAGTCCTCGTAATTTTAAAGAGTTCCGTCCCATTAGCCTTTGCAATGTCGTGTATAAGATTATCTCCAAGGTCCTGGTGAATCGTTTAAGGCCTTTTCTTTTTGAGATTATTGGTCCACTCCAAGGAAGTTTCATCCCAGGGAGAGGCACTGCTGACAATATTATTTTAGCTCAGGAGGTCATGCATTATATTCATAAGACAAAGGCAAAGGCGGGAGCCTTGGCTTTCAAAATCGATTTGGAAAAGGCATATGACAGGTGATTGATTGGGATTTTTTAGAGGCAACTTTGCTGGATTTTGGGTTTCCAACATCTATAATTAGCCTTATTATGTCAGCTGTGTGAGGATCTACCCTTAGCATTCTTTGGAATGGATCTAGAATGGAGGGGTTTTCTCCTTTGCGTGGCCTGCGGCAAGGGGATCCTTTGTCTCCATACTTATTTGTTATCTGTATGAAAAGTTGGGTCTTTTAATTAATCAGTTGGTAGAGGATGGTACCTGGAAACCAATCTCTATTACTCGTGGTGGTCTTGGCATATCTCATATGTTTTTTGCCGACGATATTCTACTTTTTTGTAAAGGTACTCATCAGCAAGTCCGTTTGGTCCAGGACGTGCTTCATAAATTTTGCTTAGCTTCAGGGTTGAAGGTGAATGTTGCAAAGTCCCGTTTTGTTTGTTCTTCAAAGGTGTCCAGGCAACGGAAGAATCTCTTTGCTGGATGGACGGGTTTCAAACTAGCGAATGACTTGGGAAGGTATCTCGGTTTCAATATTTCTTCTGGTAGGGTCCTTAATTCCCATTTCGATGGTATTTTAGAGAAGGTGCAGCAGCGTATGTCTTCGTGGAAATTGAAGCTCTTGAATAAAGCTGGGAGGACTTGTCTTATTAAGTCTGCTACTTCCATTCCTCTGCATGCTATGCAAATTTCGTGGCTTCCATCTAGTGTTTGTGATAAGTTGGATCAATTGGCTCGTCGTCTCTTGTGGGCTAAACCTGGTGATAATAGAGGTTGGCATTTAGTGCCTTGGAATAAGGTGACTGCTCCCAAAGATAATGGTGGTCTTGCTATTCGAGAAGCCCGTCTAATGAACATTTCTCTACTTTGCAAGCTTATTTGGCAAATTCTCCAAGGCGAGTATAAACCATGGGTCCATATCTTATCAGAGAAGTATTTTGCGCGGGAGCTGTATTCTTAATTGTGTGGGGACTGTCAATGCCTCTCATGTGTGGAAGAGCATATTAAAGGATCTTGATTTTTGTAGAGAGGGGTTTGAATTCCGGCTGGCGTCTGGTGATTCCTCTTTGTGGTTTTCTGATTGGTCAAGGTAAGGAAAGCTTTACAATAAGGTGCCCTTTGTTCATGTGTCCGATTTGGAACTTAAAGTGAGTGATATTTGGGATGGCTCTAATTGGTTTTTAGATCACCTATACACGATCTTACCAGAGGATGTTAAGCAGCTTATTATTCATTCTCAGGGTCCTAATAGTTCTTCTTTTCCAGATGGGTGGTGTTGTTGGTTAGGAAATGTGAATGGTGCTTTCTCTGTTTCAACTTGCTATAAATGGCTTGCTCAAAGCCTTCGATCTTTTCCTCCTGAAGATTATTTTTGGAAGAAGGTGTGGTCCTCTAAACTGCCAGAAAAGCTCAAGTTTTTTGCATGGCAATGCTTACATGATGCTCTACCTACAAACCAGAAGCGTTTTACTTGTCTGTCATCTTCCCCAATGTGCCCGCGGTGTTCAGCTCCAATTGAAACTTTTACTCATTGCCTTCGCGATTGCCCTCATGCGAAGGAGTTATGGCTGAGAAGTAACTGTGTGTCTGCTGCTGAATTCTTTCCTCTGATGCTAGGTCCTGGTTATGTTTTTTGTTCGATCATAATGCCCTGTGTTCCATCTCTTTTCTTTGGTGGCAGTGGAAATGGCGGAACGAGTTCATATTTTCTTCCTCTGCCCAGGGTGTTGATGCTATTTTCAGACAGGCCACTCTTTTCATTGAGGAGTGTCAAACTTTCTTGCAGATTCAGAGTCATCTTTTACACCCTGCAGCTTCTCTTCGTTGGTCTCCGCCTTACTCTGGCTGGTTTAAATTAAATGTTGATGGCAGTTTTAATTCTCGCACTCATTGTATGGGAGTTGGTGGTTTGATTCGTGACTTTTTGGCAGATGGCTTTGGGGGTTTTAGTAATTTTGAAGATGTTGGGGATGTCCTCTTGGCTGAGCTTCTTGCTATCCTTCGTGGTTTGGAGGTGGCAAAGAACATGGATCTTCAATGCATTATGTGTGAATCTGATTCATCCTCTGCTGTGGATTTGCTGTCGAACATACGCTTGGTTGATGGAGTATATTATGCAGAAGTTATCTCTCGCATAAGGACCATGACTTCTCAGTTTGATCAAGTTTCCTTTCGTAATATCTCTCGTTGCATTAACGCCCCTGCTGATGCTTTGGCTCGTTTGGCTTTACGTCATAGTCGTATGTTTCTTTGGAGGGAGCCACCTACTCAGCTGCAACATCTTTTGTATCTTGATCTGTGTGGCCCTGTTGTTTAGTTTGTTTCTTCCTCTTTTCGTTTTGTTTTGTTTCCCTTGCACCAAAAAAAAGGTAGTTAAAACATTAAAAATATATTTTAAGTAAATAACAAGTTAAAGATATTTACTATTTTAAACATAAAGTTAGGAAAACATATGTGACTATATAAAAATGATACATGTTTTCATAAGATAAAAAGGATATGTACATAAACTATTCCACTTTTAAAAATAAAAAAAATTAAATTAATTTTATAAGGGAATGCAATAGACATAAATTAATAGAGATATAAAATAATATAATTTGTTTAGTGGTTTACTTTACACACTTAATTTATACTTCTATTTTTTTTTGTAAGCAAAACCATTAAATAACAGAGTACAAGGGGTACTCCAACCCGGATAGAGTTTATAGAAGGTACCAACGGGGGTTGTTTCCCTAAGTAAGATCCCAAATTCCTCGTTGGGAGAGTTAGTCACACCATGGTATAAATATTCTCGGTTCGAACAATATTACCTAACGGAGAACACATGTGCTTAAAAAAAAAGAGTTTGCAGAGAAGGTGATTAAATCCTAAAAAGTAATTAAATCCAAATATATGCTTCAGGGACTTGGTAAAAGAAATATGAAAAAGACAAAGTGGCTGAAAGTATGAAATAAAATGTTTAGAGATGAAAAAATAGAGATTAAATAAATGCGATTGATTGTCATTGCTATTTTTTTTTTTTATTTTGCGAAAACATAATTATAATCAATGGTAATTGGCTGCAGGATAAATTGAAATTATGTTTTGGGTTTGAGATTAAAGTTAAACATCCTCTTTTCATTTGGTCCAAGAGTCAACAAAAAAAATGGCTCTTATTTTTTTACGCGTTCCAAGTTTTAAGAAACACATAATTTTTATTCATGGTACTCACTTCGTCTGTTGCAGACTAATTTATAACTGTAACAAAAAAAAAAAGAATTAATTTATGAGTTTATTGAATAAGAGAATCCTATGCCAACCAATAAGGACATGAATACATGCTAAATTAATTGATTGAGAGCTGATTACTAATGTATTGTTGATAAATCCAATTTGGCAGCAAGAATCAAATAACAGTATCACATCATCGTCGTCTTACAGTTAGAAATAGTTTCTTCTACCGAACAAAACAGAAATCATTATATAAAAATTTTTCCAAAAAATTGTATTGCTCAAAAGGACAAAAATACAGCATGTGATCACATGCTAACGACCTTTCGGTTCCACCATACCCGCTTGATTGGCAGAAATATTGTAATCACCCACTCTGACCCTTATTAAATGAAAAATAATGTCTTCTTATATTTATACGGTGTAAGATCATATTGCCAAGAACATGACAATGCCACCTCAAGATTAATAATTTTATATTTGTATATTTTCATATTTAATTATAATTCATTTCACATTTTTTTCCATGTATCCCCTATTTTAATTCTGCTATATCTTTAGTAGAAATGAAGTCTCTAGTATAAATTCTTTTACATGACAAAATCATGTAAAATAAAAACAAATATAACACTATCAAATAATTAAATGCGTACAGAATCATTGTTGAATATATCAACGAGGTTGTTTTATGTACTACATTTTTATTCTCCTAAAGCAAGAAATTGGATTTAAGTTTTTGTATGAAAAATATCCATTGACACAAAAACTGGTTCCCAAATTTAATTTTCTGACTGATTAAGGATTAAATGCATCCTCGTCTATACCAAAAAAGTCTCTACATTACACGAGATGAGAGTGAGGTATCATTTGGTAGACATATCAAATGAGAAATAAATATAGATTACATTTTATTTTGGCATATTTTAAAATTGAACAACATTATTTTGGTTTCCTAAAAAAGGGTGGACTAGAAAGAATAGAATAAACATCTTATAATTTTTATTGATAATACTATCATTCTTTCTCTCAAAAAATTATATTTCCTCCATCATTGTTATTTCCCTTCGACATTTTCTACCACTACCATTGTCGCCTGCTATCCTTGCCACCCTTAACTATTGTTATCGACCACACCTTTAACTACTGTGTTGTCGTCGCTTAACACCTTCGATCACCAATTAAAACCCCTTCCACTACCATTGTTGTCTAGACAATCTCAATTGTCCGCTAACACCATTACTACTCAACACCCTCTATTATCATGCGTCGCCACTACACATCAAGTGCTTGACATCCTCCATCGTTGTCACCACAAACCTAATGCCCACCATCACGATCACCACCACCACCACCACCCCTTACTACCATAGTCACCCAGCCACCACCCACCTAACACTCATATTCATTTTTTAAATACTCAACTAAATACTAATAAGTAAGATATATATATGTGTGTGTGTAATTGAATACATATAATCCACTTTTGTCATGTAGTTACCAAACATAGATTGTCCTATTATGTTCTACTACTTGTTCTATTATGTTCATCTAAGATAGGGATGGCAACTGGACCCAATCCAGTTGGGTACCCCAAAAAAATTACCTGTATGGGTATGGTAACCACCCATCAAATGGGTCTGAGTAATTACTCTCACTTTTTAATGGGTACGGGGGTGGCGTATGCGTACTATGGTACCCTACCCTATCCATACCCGCATTTATGTAATGTATATAATTAATGTAATTTATGTACATATGATAATTTAATTAATATATATGTGTGTGTTTATATTATTAATTAATATTTTTCTAAAAAAATAATTAATGTTAATATATTATAGTCACAAAAAAATATTAATATATACTACTAATTTATTAATTTAAATGTTATAATTTTGTTTTCTAAACACTAAAATAGCAAAATTTGAACTAATTTTCATTTTCTCTCCCACAGCTCTCATCTCTCATCCACTTCCACATTACCAGAATTGTTTGTAGTTAAACTTGGATGATCTATGAATTACTTTTCATTTGTGCTAAGGTGATTTTTAATTATTTTTCATTTCTAATGAATTTATTATTTTTATAGTTAAAAGTGCGGGTAATGGGTACGGGTACTTAATACACAACAGAGTAAGGGTACAGTATTAGAATCACTACCCACGCGGATATGGGTACAGTACGTATACTTTTTCAAAACGCGTGTATGGAACGGGTACTACAGTATCTTACCCAAACTCTAACCATTGTTATCCCTAATATAAGAAATACTACCTAAAACACAAATTTATCCCTTAAAATATTGGATTTGTCATTTTAATCCTTGAAATGAAACATAAAAATTACCGCTAATCTTTAAAAAATGAAAATATTGATTGATAATTCTATTTTGACATTAGTTTAATCCCTAAAAAAATTAAATTAATCATCATTTTCATATTTTAAAGACAAATAGTAATTTATATCATTCATTTATTAACATCGGTCCTATATATTTTAGGAACTAAAATAGTGATTGAAACATGATGAAGCATGATTTGAACAACTCCATGGTATACTGTCAATGATCTAGAAGTCAATGTGATGGTAGTAGCTTCACAGAGAATAATCCTCACCTAATAAAATAATTTTGAAGCACAGATATTAGTTATTAGTTAATTGTGGTATAAGCTTTTAGGTATTGCCGTTGGGTTTGGGGAGAGAAAGTTATAATCAAGTGTTGTGGCTGCTCCTCTATAGACCGATACAGGGGTCTGCGTGTAAAGTCCCAACCATTTGTCATCACTCAGAGAGTGGACAAGTCCAGTCAAAATTGCTGCACCTTGGCCTGCACCTTCCTTCCCCTTAATCTCTCTCTCTAATCCTTCTCCCCTTAAGCCCCTTTTCCCCTCTCCTTTGCCTTGTGAACATACACCTTAAGGCCTCTCCCTCGTTGGCCTTGTGACACAACACAACACAACATACACACAACAACAACATAGTTTTTTGTTATTAGCCCACATGGGTTGGAAGCACATAGGAACTAGATGGGTTTTTCGTTTAAGGAAGAGAAATCCAGAGAATTTGGAGGGGCTTGAAGACTGTTTCTTCTTGATCACCATGGTTCTATCGCTTCTTCTTTCTTCTCTCTCTGCCCCAATTCTTCTGGTTATCACTGATGCGCTGTTCCTTCTGCTCTGCTCTCTACACTTTCCCCTTCTTCTCTCTCCCTGGAAACTCTCTCTTCCCATTTCTACAACTACGATTTTCGATACTCTCTCATTGATATACCCCTCGTCTCCATAATAAGATCCTTCATCATCTCTGTAAGTATGAATTGAAAAGTTTCAATTTTTAAGCGATTTTCAAAGACCCTTTTGAAACTATGATTCGATTATTAAATGAGTGTGTTTAAATTTTTTGTAGGTGTTTATAGTTTGTGTGATGGACCAAGACTTTCTCGAGGGCCTTATTTGGGGATCACGACGATGTGCTCTGTTTTGTCTCTGATATTTGTTTCGTTCAAAGGTGTTTACATATTCAGCAATCGAAGTGGGTATGTTGCAGCCACCGAAATAGCTCTGTTCGTGTGCTCTTATGCGTTGGCTGTGGGCCATATCGTTGTGGCCTACAGAACAAGTTGCAGAGAAAGACGAAAGCTTTTGGTTTACAAGATTGACATGAAGCTGTAAGTATATATCTGTCTCCTCCTTATGCCAATAGAAATTTTAAATTATTGGGTGCTTAGGTGAAGATGATCAACTTGCAAAATAGCTTAGTTTGATAATTAATGAAAAATCAAAAGTAGTTTCCACTTTTTCTTCATTGCTTTTGGTGACCCCGGGTGGACATGATGAGAAGTGATGGGAATTTGATTGAGCTGAAAAATGTATGAAGAGAAGTTTTGAGGTGAAAAACATGAAAGAATTATTTTCTTTTGTTTAGTTTAGAAGAAAATATAGAAGAAGAAAAATTAATGGGATTAGTATAGATATTTTCCCTGCTCACTAGAAAAAAATAAAATGAAAAACTTATTTAATAACCAATTTATTTATTAGTATATATTCTTTATTTTCCTTTCTAAATAGTAATATATAATTTATTTTAGTTTCTCTTTTTTTTTTATTTTTATTTAATAAATACAAAGAATTAGTGAGGTAACGAGGGCCCACGCAAGTAGCATTGATGATCGAGGAAACTTCATTAAGGGCCTTACTTGTTTATGTATGTAAGGGTATGTTTGTGAGTTAAATTTTGGAGGAAAAGGGAGGAAGGGAAGGGTTTATTGGAAGCTCTTCTCTCCCCTTTGTGTTTGTGAATTTAAGTATTTTACAAAGTCTTTCCCTCCCCTTCTCCCTCTCCATTCTCCCTCGAATCTTTTCTTTCCCTTATCTCTAAACTCACAAACACACACTAATTATTTAGTAAGGTTTGAATTTCTTCTCTTCTGGAAGGTCAGTTTTTTCATGACAAATCCTCTTGAATGCTTGAACGCAAATTCAATTGGCCATGTGTTTTCAGCTTTGGCAACACATCACTTTGTTGACTTTTCATTCAACACCACCCAATTTGAGGTGGTAGATGCAAATTGGGCAGGGTATGTAGCCATACATGGATGTTGGGACTCCTCATCAATTATTCTCAAAATAACCTCTCTCAAAATAACCAATTTTTAATTGTGATTTATTTCTAATTTCTAATTTGATAAAACTATTAGCCCATCCCTTTTGTTTTTCCACGTCGATTTTTAGTAAAGTCTCATTCATTCAGCCTTGTGTTCAAAGAATCTGCACAAAATGGGTACTAGCTAGCCGCCCTTAATTGATGAATGATGACCTTCAATATTAATTTTCTTGAAGTTAAATCTTAATTTTCTTGCCTTAATTCATATTTGCCATCCCAATTGGCACCTTGCAACTTGGAGGCTGCCCACTAACAAGTACAACAATTAATGATGGGTTTCTCTCACCTAATCAAGTATACTATGCTAGATATGAACAAAGTATTCCCGTGTGCTTCACATGCCATATTATTTACATGTTTATCTGAACAAATAAATAAAAAATGATGAAGGCATTAACCATGTTCTACTTTTTGATATCTGTGCAGATCTCGGCTTGCAAAAATGGGTATCCCATTCCCAGGTATCCAAAGATTCTTCAAGGAGAACGAATCAAATGATCACTCACTGTGCCACTAACATATATATTAGAGGAAATATATCAATATAGATTTTCAGCTAACGGCTTCAACTATTCATATTAAGTTCTTATGTGCGTCAAGAGATACTACGGTAATTATCTTTTAAGTTGAAAGATAATTTTTTTTTTGTAAATTGAAATAGTGATTTTGTGAAACGAAATCCTAATTGATATACTCTTTTCTCTTTTTTCAGGTTTATCCTAAGGATGCCAGTAACCTTGACATCTAACAAAGGATAGAGTCTACACTTTACCGCTACCAGGATACATAAAGTTGTTGAATGGTGTTTAGGGATAGCGTCATCTTTGGCGATTTATGCAATACTTTTTTTATTACACAATATATTTTTTATTCTCATTTCCTCTTGTTTCCTGTATATCTTCTTCTTGTATATATAAAAGTGAATGGATTGTAAGTACTGGTAAAAGGCTATTAAAGTGTGAATTTGATTACAAAATCGTTGCACTATATTAGCTTGTTTAGTTTCGCGTTTCAAATGTAAAATCATGGTTTCGTGAAATTGATTTAAATTATTTCCATCTAATATGCTTCGTAAAATGTGTATCACTCATCTCAATTAATTAATTTTTAGAATCAATTTTATTCAACTATAAACTAAACAGATACTTAGCCTTCAAGGATTTTTATTTTGATAGTTTTAAATTGATGTTTGATGCATGCATAACTTGTCAAGTTTTACCTAACTTGTTTATTTACAATTTTTTTAAAAAAAATTATAAAATAAAGAGTGAGGTTAGTAAAACTAGCTGAAAAGCTAACTGAAAACTTAAAGTTAGCTGAAAACTGAAAAGTTACCTGAAAGCTTAAAACTAACTGAAAGTTGAAAAGCTAACTGATTTGATTGAATGTGTTTGGAAAACTAGCTGAAAAATGGTAAAATGACATATAAGACATCATTAATTATTAAATAATAATAAGTGAGGGTGGTTGAGGGATAAACTTGTAATTAATTTCAGCTAATAGCTGAAAATTGGAGCTTTTTTGAAAAGTTACCTCAAGTACATTTTCAAGAAAAGCTAGTAGCTACCCAAAAAGGGATTAGGATCCTCTCCCTGTGTAAAAAAACTAGACACAATCACAACCATTTAAATTATTTATTTTATATATAAATTAAAGTGTGAAAACACCAGTTAATGTTTTTTAGCCATGGATTAAGAAACTGCACACTCTGCAGTTGAGTTTCAACTGCAGAGGATTCGTGCGCCCCAAAAGAGCTACCTTACCAAACACAGCTGAAATGATTTCAACTACTAATTTTAGCTTTCAGCTTGCTGAAATGACTTACCAACACACTTAAATATTGTATACATAAGAGAGAGAGAGTGTGTGATATTACCTTGATAATATGAATAAGATCTATAAAGTTGACAAATTAGCATCTATGAACTTACAAATTGAATGAACTTATTATATTAGTTTTGGGAGGAAAATGTATAATGATTGGCCAGACAGGCTCTTAGACTAGGTGACTTTGTAAGGGTGTTCATTGAATTGAATTGACCCAATGAATATGATGAATCTAAAAACCAATTCAATTGGTTCAGACTAGTCTAATTAATGACATAGAGACATAACCGCATTGCGAAGTCCGAAACCCTAGCACAGTAAGGACAACAAAGAAAGAGGGAGTCGCCGCCGCCTCCCCCATTGGGGGTCTTCCTCCCCGATGTCATGTGTAGATTTTTCTACCCATTCTATATGGGTTATTTTCTCTTCATGGTGAAAGTTTTTTTCCCTCTCATTCCATTTTCCACACTCCCCTCTTTTTCTTTTCTAGTCACCTCCTCCATCCTCCCTCTTACACTCTACTTCACTCTCCTCCTTCCTTCTGGTCACCCACCACCTCCCTTTCTTTCACTTCACGGTCACCCCCTCTGTTTTTTCCTGATTTTTTCTTACTGCCCTCTTTCCCTTTTCTTCACTATGACTCTACTGACATCTCCTTCCTTGTTTGTTCTTTGTTGTGAGCCTGAGTGCACCCACCTTTGAAGTTTAACGGCCCTCCAGTTGCATAATTACATTGTTGGCATAACTGGTTGGGTACAAGAAAAATGAAGAAGACAAGCGACGAGAAAGTAGCGAAAAAACTCTAATTTTCATTTGATAGTAGACATATTTATAGGTGACAAGTTGGCTACAGTGAACATTAGGAGTTTATTTACTTTTGTTGGTTTTTGACTTATCTGTCATGTCTCTTAGGGCCGGGTTATAATCACTTTTATGCAAATTCCGTTTGGCTATCTTCTAGGTCCTTAATATGATGATCTTCAAGGAAAAAAATGACCAATCTAGTTAATCGATTCATTTATTTCAAACATGAACCAAACCAATTATAATTGATCCGAACATCCGGTTTTGAATTTCTTTTCAACCCAAACCAATTGATCATCAAATCAACTATTTTTTAATTTTAAATTTATACATTTCATACTTTAATACTTAAAATCACTGTTTTAAAACTGACCGACCGAACGGTTCAATCGATCTGACCAGGACACCTGCCTAGTGATCGGTCCGTTCAACCCAAAACAATCAGTGGGTCTTAAACCGGAAAACTAATAAAAAAATTGGTTGAACTTTTTCTTCAAATTTAATTTTAAATTTTTTTTTAATTTAATCTAAAATATTTGTAAGATAAATAAGACAAATATTTAAGTAATACCATAGATACATATTATTTTAACCAATTATTATTATTTTTACTTATAAAGTTTATATTAAGGTTGTTATACTAAATTATAACTTAATATATTTTAATTTTTTTTATAAATTTGTGTTATTTTATAATTAAAATGTTATAATATTAAAAATTTAAACTTAATTAATATCGGTTTGATCACAGTTTCAACTATTAAACCGTGAACCCGTGCCTTCACCGTTCAATTCAGTTCGATTGTAAAATATTGCTTAAAACTCTCATACTTTTGTCTTCATTTTCATCCTTTTAGTCGTCTTATTTAATGTTGTAAAGCATTTTTGGTGATATTTATTATGCAACTTCATTATTATATTTTAGGCAAAAGATTAATAACATTTGTAAAACTATAATTGTAAAAAAAGCTAAATATTAACTAAAAGAAAAATTAATGTTTAAAATTACTTTAATTATTATCTAAAATTATTGAAGAAGAAAGAACCTTTTGACCTCGAAGTGAAAAAATCCAAAATTTTATATAACCTTTTAATAAAATCCAATTTTTTTTCTATTAAAATTTTTTATAAATTAAATTGATTAACTTGTTTTAAACCTTCTTCATTTATCATTCACAAACCAAAATATCAAATTTCCACCCAAAATAAACAAAATCCCTAAATTCCTCCATTTCAAACCCTAACATCACATCCTAAATAATAGTTTTCGAATTTTTACTTAATTTTAGTTTTTTAAAATAGTTTATATTCCAAATCCATCATAAACTTCAAGAATTTGGATAGAAATGCAATTTTAGGATTGTAGGTAAAATAATTGATAAGAGAACCAAATTTTCTTAATTTAAAACAGAATGACCCAATTGGCTCAAATAAACCTGGAGGACCAAATTATACAAAATTAAAATTAAAGAACAAGTGTAGTTAAGTTTTTTCATTTTATGTTATAAAAAATGTGTAGTGACCCTCTGATCATGGGTGATCAGTTAGAAAAATACCCATAATTCAAGAATTTTAGAGAATTATGATTTTTTCATACTCAAACTTTCTTATATCTCTTTTCTACACTTATCTTTCCTTCTTTTCTCTCTTTCTTCACTTCACATCACTTATCACATCCTTCACACTTTACTTCTCTCTTTTCTTTCAATATCTTTTCTCCCTACATGTTTGTTTTTTGGTCCATTCTCCCTACATCTATCACACTGCCAATTGCTTTCCAAATTCTAAACCATACAATTTTTTCTTTCTTTTTTTTGTCAAAATACAATTTTTCATTTAAGTGGAAATTACTTATACACCTATTTTTTGTTTTTGGTCCAATACACCTCATATTTCAAATTACACAATTCTCTATTGTTAAAATTCACTTGGGCAGGGTAGCTATATGACCACTTGGCCAAGAAGTGGACAAAGGTGATAACAGCCGAAGGCCCAAATACAAGATGTGATCACTTTGACTCATGTCTCAAACCGTAATTCTTGGGGAACTGCTTTAGAACCCTCTTTTTTGCTATTCGCAACCCATCATATATCCCCTTCCCATATTACCCCTACCTACCCCTACCCCTACCCCTCCTCCCTCCCCCACCGCAGCCACCCCCCGCCCATCCTTCTCCCCCCTCCCCTCCCCCTTCCCCACTCCCTCATTTCCTCTCCCTGTCCGCGCCCCTTTCCTCCTCCCCTTTATTTTTTTTTCAATGTTTGTTTTAGAGACGAAATTTTTCCGTCTCTAAACTCGTCTCCACAAAAAAAAATCCCGGAACCTTCCGGAAAATAATTTCCTTCTTCAACTCTGCTAAAAAAATTCTCCGGAACCTTCCCGACATTAATTTCCGGATCGGAATTTTTTCAGGCCCCTTCCCTCCCCCCCTGCTTTTGTTACTGCACAATTGTTCCGGACATTAATGTTCGGAAGGTTCCGGAATTTTTTTTAGCAGAGTTGATATCCGAAAATTATTTTCCGGAAGGTTCCAGGAATTTTTTTTTGTGAGACGAGTTTAGAGACGGAAACCCAAAACATTGAAAAAAAAATATAAGGACGGGAACGGGAATGAGGTATGGGGAAGGGGGAGGGGGTGGGGGGGCTGGCCGGTGGCCGGTGGGGAAGGGGAAGGGGAGGGAGAAGGGGCAAGGATAATTTGGGAAGGGGGTATGGTATGGGGGTGCGAATAGCAAAAGGGGGATTCTAAAAGCAACTCCCTAATTCTTGTTCAAGGGGCCGGTATTTCTTTTGGGCCCATCTACTACCAATGCAAAACCCACGAAGAAGGGGTGAAAAAAAAAAGAAATTCAAATAATCAAAGTAAGACAGACTACGACGTCGTTTTGAGGCATCTAGGAAGTAGGAACCCGCCGGAAAGAAAAGCAGCACGGCTAAGTAGGGTTCAATTGCGAAGGTGAAGAACTAGAAAGCATGAGGATCACGGTTGAGCCAGCACGTTCTCAAACTCCCAAAGACGAAGTCGAATGGGTCCCACTCACCAAACACCCTCTCTTCACCGCCACCACGCACGCCGCTTCCTCCTCCTCCTCCTCCGGGCGGTGCCGCTTCCCGAAACCTGTTGGCATGGGACGGAGCCTCTCGCCTCTACTTCTGGGACTCCAACAACAACTGCCTCCATCGCCTCTCTCTTCGCCTCGGCGACCCCGATCCCAGTTCCGTCCTGGCCGCTTCCCCTCTAAGGTGCCTCATTCTCTCTTTCTCTGCGCTCTTCGTTTAGGTTTTCATATAAATAAAACACTTGTAACTGATAGAGCTTGAAATAGAATCAAATATTGACTAATTATGTTAAAATTGGTAATGAAATTTAAGTAGGTGTTGCAACGGATGTGATGCTCGACTTGATGTCCATAAAATCTCCATCAACCGGAAGCAGCAATACTCCTTTTCGGTTCTGAAAGACTCTGCGTTATGTACCTCTATGGACGCACTTCCAAAAGGATGTAAATCTGATTTGCAGGTAAAAAAAAAAAAAGAAGGAAACCAATAATGTGTTTTTCCCCTCCTTATTCTACTAGCTCCTGGTTTCTGAGGAATTAGATGTAGTTAATCATGAGAGTTATATTTTCTCATTTTACCTTTTTTTTTTTTTTTGGATTCTTATTGCAGGACTATTACTGTTGGTTCTCAAACATATTCCCCTGGGAACAATGATATTCGTATATTAGAAGGATTATGGCACCCATATAGTGATACTCATCTGGGAATCCTTTCTTCTGACTCAGTTTTCCGGTAAGTTTTTTATTAAAATATTTGTATCTGTACAAATGTTGGTGTAGAATACTATTTACTATGTGGCTATGGCATGAGTGTGACCTGTGAAGCATGAATGTTGATTGTTCAATGGGTCATGTCAGTTAATGCTGGACCAGGAAATAATTAGAATAGTTTCAGAAGCAATAGGAATTAATACATGCTGCAATTTAAAAGTTAAGAGACCAGGAAAATCAGTTTGATATGTGGTGGTATGTGACAGGATATTCATAAGAAATGCCCTACATTATTGTTTGAAGTCTTCTAAATTTCTAATGTTATCTATCTATATAAGAGTATGACAAGCCTAGCTGATATGATATGCACTCTAATTATTTCTCTCCAGATAAAAATGAAAATTCCATTCAATCATTAGCTTCTATGTTTGACTACTAAAGGTTCCCCACGTGTATAAAGTGTTCATTATCCATAAAGAATTGTTTATACCTCAACATTTCATGCAGATGCCTTTTGTTTTGTCTATATTTATTCTTTCTCGATTGGATAAGAAGTTATATAACTGAGACTTATGTTGCCATATTTTCCTCTAATTGCGAACTTGTTTCTGTAGGCTTTTCAATCTGGCTGTGGATCCTTTGCAACCAGAACAAGAATATTATTTACAGCCTGTGGAGCCAGGTAGATCCAGAAATGCCTCATCAGTGTGCCCAGTTGATTTTTCTTTCGGGGGAGACCACTTATGGGACAGGTTTAGTGTAAGTTCTGCAGATATTTTGTTTAACTTGATTTTTTGGATGTTCTTCCTAGTCCATTTTTTCCTCTTCAAATTTCATGATGTTAATCTGCCTGGCTTGTCTTAGTCAATGATTTGTTAGACATTTTCATTTCATTATATTTGTCGAATATATTGTTGTGTTGTAAGTTGTAACCTTGATCATGTGGGTATCATATTTTGAAAGTTATTTTATATACAACATGCATTTAGATTTGTGGGATATAAAACCATTCATAGTTATCAATCCCGGATAGAGGCGCGTAGCGGCCGAACCCCAAAATGCTATAGCGGTATAGCGCATAGCGGGATGACCGCTATTCTGAATTTTATGCTACAGGTTAGGTAATTTATACTGAATTTATATGCTACAGGTTAGCTAATTTATACTGAATTTATACTGCCCTGTGAAATATGTAACCCAAATAAGAATGAATGTTTGGGTCTTTGAGGAAAAAAGAAGCGGCAGAGGAGTGGGGTACAGAAACGTGAAAGGAGGGACAAGAAACAGGGGGGAAAAAACCTGAGTAAGCTGCTGGACCAGCAGCAACAGCAACACAGAACCTTCAAAACAGAAGCAGAGGAGTCGCCGGAAGCCGCTGGAATGAGCCGTCGGAGAGCCGCCAGAAAAACGTGCAGATGGTGGTCAGTAACAGAGGGTGGGACGCGGGAGTGAGGGCTGAGAGAAGAAGAGGGAAAATGTCGTGAAATGGGGGGAGAATAGAAGAATTCCTAAAAACAGAAGTTTTTTCACACAAAAAGTCTGAAATACCCCCATAAAAGGCATTTGAACGGTCACTTTTTTAGGACATTTTTGGCATTTTCATTCCTTCAACATAGCGGCCAAATAGCGTGGCTACGGGCCGCTATTTGCACTGCTATAGCAGCCGCTACGGCTGCTACAGTAAAGTGCGACGCTATGAAGCCCTGTATAGCAGCAGGGGGCAGCTCTGCGTCGCTATAGCTCGCTATTGACTACTCTAAAACTATTCATGAGCTTTTCACCTAATAAATCAAGCTTTTTGGAGAGCTGGTCACTAAAACATTGGCATGGTGTATATGTATAGCCTCATTTGATCCATGTCGCTGATCCCACCTAGTGGGAGAAGTTTTTGTTGTTATGGTAATAATCTTCAGGTTTAAAAACTACTTCCTCCGGTTCTTTTTATACGACCCTATTGAGAATTTTGTTTTAGTCTTTTTTATAAGACCCTTTACAAAGTTTTAGAAGCATTTATTAGTTTTTTCCATCTTACCCTTCATAATTAATGAACCTTTGTAGTTTTCAAGAATTGGTTAATGTAGGGGAATTGAATGGTATTTAATTTTAAATAGGGGTAAATTTGGTAGTTCAGAGAAGATTTTTAAAAATCAATGCATTAAAACATGTTTATTGTTTTCTTAATATGCGTGTTTGGATCTAAAAGGGTTCTTATAAATAGGACCAGGGGAAGTATATTATAAAACAGATTAAAAACAGATTAATTGATCTTTGAGGTTGCTGACTTTGTTATCAATAAGTATTATTTTACTATATTTGAATCTCCAGTGACTTCACTTCTCAGTTTTAAACGTTTTGTTTTGTTTTTCTATTGAACAGGTTTTTATTTTATTCAGTGATGGGGCAATCTATGTACTTTGCCCGGTTGTTCCATTTGGAAGGTATTTCACTGATCTCAATTTACCTATATGTTTTCTTTGCTATCACCAATATGTTCTGGGTCATTTGATAAAGGACTGATTTACTAGATCAATGTCTAGGCTATTTTTATTGCTCATTAAGTTTGTTGAAGTTATAGGGTTTTGGATATAAAAAGAGAGAGGAGAAGAATAATTCACGATAGATAACTGATAGATTGATTGATAATGGATAGATTGATTGGAGATGGATGATTGATTGATTTCAAAAGACTATACACTGACACTTTTTATATTGACCAATATAGACTAGTAATTAGGAAACAAATCATAATAATTATCTAGAAATATGGAAACTAATCCTAGGAGATATTATAGGATTAAACCTAATCTTAACGAATATTGTTAAGATATTAAATATATTATTCTAATATTCTAACAAAGTTCATGTTAGATGCAGTTATTTTCCTTAAATTGCTCATAAGCTAGTCGTTGATACTTCAAAATTTGTGACTATTTTCTCTGCTTATCCACAGTCTCTTCAAATGTGAGTCTCTATTAGAAATATACAATGATGCTCATACTTTCGGGCTAATATCAGCCCACTCCATAGCAGCTAGTAATTCAAAATTGGCAATCTCCTGGCTAGAAGCAACATTTCCTGATTTACAGAACCCAGAAACTGAAGGAGACAGCCAGTCTTTTCTAAGAGCTCATGCTCATGCTTTATTTGATGCATCTCTTGTCTTGCAGGTATACATATATTCTATGTTAGACTCTTGTCAGATGTATTATCTATAGATGGAAAATTGCCCTTGACTGTATGTTCCATCAGTTGCAATGTCTAACAATATGACTATACTTCTTTATGCTGTGTTTTCTAGGGACCTCTACAGAGAGTAGGTCAAAGTGGAAATGAAGATTCAGTTGGTCGCAGTGCAGAATGTGAAGGTCGTGCAGTTAGTTTTTCTCTATAATTTAGTCAGCAAAGACTCTATTATGGTGACTGCCTGGAGTGGTGGGCAATTACAGATAGATGCTCTAGCTGATGAGATCCAACCTGTCTGGATTGTTGGCAGTCCACCTCGTCTTCGTGTGATTCCCATGACCAAATTCTTGGCCTTGCTATGATTTGTGAGTCAATTGCTAGCAGCCGTCAGGGGAGCTTGATCATAATGCCTGGTTGGGTAATCCACCCCTCTATGAGACTGGCTATTGTTGATTTGGCTCTGCCACGGAGAGCAGAAAGTGGTTATAATATTTCATTGTTCATTGATACCCTTATGCCAGAAAGAATATATTCCCTTCATGATGGAGGGATTGACTCAATAGTATTGCATTTTCTTCATTTACAAGTCAGACAAATGGAAAGGATGATACAATGAGATCACCTTCTGTGCATCCTGTTCTAAATACTTGCCAGAGTGGATACACTTCAGAGCCCTCCCTTTATGGTTTTGTGTCATTGTCAGATTCATTTGGATATTCATGGATTGTAGCTGTGACTCTTTCTCGAGAATGTGTTGTGCTTGAGATGAAAAATTGGAATCTCTTGCTTCCAATTAGCATTGATATGGAGAAGAAATCCATTCAGTTAGATGGGCAATCAAAAGAGAGAGATATACCACCAATAATTAGTAAAGAACTACTGAGTGGGCCCAAGGAGGGGTACTTGTTTCCTTGGGCCTCTCCGAGTCTGCGTTCTGTTGCAGCTGATTCAATTGAAGGTCGATCAACATTACATCAGTATTTCAAGCTGTTTCATGAAACTTACGTGGAGTATGCACATAAGGTAGGACTGCCATTTTAATTTGGTATGGCTTTGCTATGTCGACTGTATTATCTAATAAGATTTGGCCTAAACTGAAGTAATAATCTTAGGTCTGAAGTCATTAATATCTCTACAGAAAGCTGATTATAGTATACATAATTGACCATAAATTCTTTAAGATGAAGGAAAAAGTTATTGATGATCTCTTGTGCAATATCTTTGCATGAGGAAATCTCTTTAGAATACATTAGAGGTGGTATATTCTTAAAAATTATTTGAATTGAGGTATAGGTCAGTAAAAGTTATTCAATAAATTTATATTCTATATGGAATGTAATCCAAATTGCATTCTTCAAGCATAATTTGAGTATAGCTATGCTTTTGAGAATAACAGATACATTTGGCTCTCTTTTATTACATTTTCTGTCCTAATAGGTGTACCTGGAACTCAAGCATCACGCTACTCAGTTGAAGAAAATCATCAATGACCAACATTCTCGTTTGGGTGATGCACAGCAGAAACTTATGAAAGTTGAGGAGAAGAAACAGTCTATATTACAGAAAAGGATAGAACGTGCAATTCAAACGCACAATTCTTGGAAGAGCGCTTACAACGATTAAGGAACTTACCTTGCGCTCTCAAAAAACCACTGTCCAAAGCAGAGCGACAGTTCAAGTCTGAGCTCGGTAATGGATATATTTGATCCCTTACTTTTCAGTATCTGACTGTTATATGAATTATGAATAACTTCTTTAAACTTCCTCATTTAATGGTTTACTATAATTGTATGCTTCTCACATGATCTCCTGGACCGGGAGCTTGATATGTTTATTCTCTCTTTTCCCTACCCTCTACCCCATTCCCATCTCTGCATTATCTATTGTTATCTCTATCTACTGAAAATTTTTATAAGTTCTTAATCATACCCTTGTTTTTTGCAGACCACTTCAAGGAAGTTGAATTGGATGCTTTGCATTCTTCTGTGGACGCTCTAAGTGCAAGGCTGAGAAGGCACATGCAAGCTTCGAAAGCTAGTCACCAACAACAAAAAATATCAGGGAAGAAAATTTGTGCTGGAGATGACCAGATATCCATGCTCAAATCGTCACTTGAAAAACTTTCACTTGTAAATACTGAAAATTCCAAGAAAATTAAGCTTGTCGAATCTACATTGAAAAACAAAGAAAGAAGCAGCAGAGAATCAAGCTTGCCTATGCTTCAAAACTGTTAGCATTTACTATCTGTGGCAGGACAGGCGTGGTTCTGGATTGAGCTCCTATAGTTTGTAGTCCCACCATTTTAGTCACCCCAGTGTGTCTCAGAATTTGAGATTACATCGAAAAAGTGGGGAGGTACAGTTAACATATTTACATTACACACATCTTCATGTCAATGTCAAAAGGAAAAAGAAGTTGCAAAATTTGTATGATGTATCTGTACCTAACTCCCTCTGCAATATGTCAGCATCAGAGAAGAAATTCCAGGATAAATTGGTATTTATTTTGTTCCATCTTGCTGATCAAAATATATCATTAGCAGCAGCTGAAACTGCTAACTAATCTATCTGTTTGATCAATGCCTGCCCCTACTGAAACGTTCTCCGAAGAGAAAAAGAGGTGGGTAATTCAATTCAGATTTGATTCCTCTAAAGTGAGGAGTGTATTTTAGAAGATAAAATGTGAAATGATAATGAATGGTTGAAATTTTAGAAATTCTATAGTTTGCCTATACATATGCATGCATATAATCATAATTTCAATAGTTAATTTTTCAATCAATGATTATTTTTACACTATACTTTAAATATACTTTAAATGCACCCGTACATTTTATAAGAGTCAAATACAAATCAAATTCTAAATTATAATAGATGGTATCTATATTGTTAGGGAGAATGATCCTGAGTTCTATCCTTTATTTTGGTTAAAGAATGCAGGATCATTTCAACCTTTGCAGACATTTAGCTCTTTGAGTAAACGTTGAAACAGCTTGAATATGTACGTTTGAAACGGTTATGCAAAATTGTAAGATATCTGGTTGCGTTAAAGGCTTAAGGCCACAGATTCATTTACAGAAGGTAATTGTAACGTTTGATAAGAAAATTACTTACTAACACTGTAATAAAATATATACACATTCGTGATAAACTATAAAAAAAACTACAGAAGTTGTTAAAATTAAAATATATGTAGTGTAATTTGTGACAACATGGACAATAGTTTGCTAATTGTTTTTTTTTTTATAATGCTAATTTTATAATAAATTTTTAGTCATTTACTTGTGTAATTCGCGATAAATACTCAGTAGTTTGCTGATTGTTTTATTTTTTTACTTCATATTTTTTATAATTCATATATATTTAAAAATACATGTCCAATGCATAATTCTTCGCTAGTCTTTGAATTTGCAAGCGTTGTCATGATTTTTTACTCTTGGGTAGATGAATGGTCCTGCATCTTTATTTCAGCCAACAATTACCCTCCCATGGCCATGAATCTAGTTTAACTAGGTCAAAATTCTAGTCAACCTTTATTACTGTGGAGCATTGCTAAGAGAAATTAAATAAGATCATATATGGAACTCTAACTAGCAGATTAAAATTTTATTAATTCCTTATATAATAAATGAACATTAACCGGTTAAACTGATCTAACACTCTCTCAGCTTCCATTTATCCCTTCTCTATCTGTTCTGTTGTGCTCTCAATATTCTCATATCGCTGCTATACATTACATGGTCTGAACTCCTCTCTTACGCTCACTATAAATAGGATACCTCTTCTGTGTCCTAGTTGTTGGGAAAAACACCAACTTATCTTCCTCAGCAGGAACCCAAACTGCATGCCATTCAATTGAAATTAACCACAATATTAGTGATAGAAGAAACTAGTACCTTTTTTTTTTTTTTAATTAGTGAAACACTAACACTAGCACATTAGCATGCATAACATAATAACTATGTATGTATGCATAATAATGTTTGTACCTGAAGCGGGTGACCATGCGGTGAAGGAAAACAGAAAGTACAACTCTAGCAAGTTCATAGCCAGGGCACAACCGTGGCCCTCCTCCAAATGGTGTATATATACATTCCCAGGGCTTGCTGCTTCTGAGTTATTCTGATCAATTTTGATCACATGTAAGCAACTGAAGAATAGAAATCAAAGTGATATGTGGCTGAACATTAATTAGTAGTATTTTGGTTAAATTCCAAATAGATCAATTCCAATAATTGATTTTAAATCACTTCCATCTAACGTACTTTATAAAACTTACATTATTCATTTTCAACCATTAATTCTAAAATCAATTTTACTCAATTGTAACCAAACAGATATTTATGAGTAATAAAGAGTGAGTTACCTACCTGCCATCTCCATGGATTGAAGGTGCGGGCGTCTTTGAAATGTTCAGGATTCAAATGTACAGCACGAAATGATGCAAATACCTTCCATCCCTTAGGAATAGTGTAACCTGTTATGTTACAATTGAGGCATTTAAACTATGGTGTAAATTGAACTGCACTTAAGTTGTCTATTATTATAATATAATTGGCTATATAGTTCAAACACTCTGTTTTTTTGGGTGTTACCTTTTATGTCTATGTCTGTCATTGCTCTCCTAAATATTCCACCAATTATGTTTGCCACTCTTAAGGTCTCATTTACAACCTGTATCGCACAAACGATTTAAAAAAACAGGGAAAGGACAAGATAAGTCACAATATTGATAAATTAATAGAAGATGTTGCTGCTTTTTTTTTAATCCGTACTGTTATTATTAACCACATTGAAGGATTGAGTTACATATATATACTTACGCATTGAGTAAATGCCATTGACTTGTAATCAGTCCATTCCAGTGCTGCCTCTGGGTCACTCCTTGCTCTGATTTGATCATGCTCTTCCTGCCAAACAACACAATCAAAGGTCTCAAATTTGGACCACTGGTGCCATTGGTAGTGACACTCACACGTAATGCAATCCTCTTCTAGTATTTTTTACATCAAATAACAAAAGTGAACCACTAATTAAAGTTTTGATGTTTAATGACATGTCAATCTGGTGAAGCCAAATAGGAAATAGCCATATGGTTACATGTCGGTTGGGCAGATGAAGTCACACTCAACCCAAAAAAAGAGTCCTAGGAAAGTAGGAAGCAATTGAAGATAGAATAACTAAACTCATACATCACTTTGCATGTCCATAATTCACACTTTAAACACAACTTTTCATTTTTGTTTAATGAGTTAGGCCGAGGGTTCTAAGGATACTGGTTAAGGAACTAAATATAGTATGTCTTTATTAAAAATCACAACATTTATTACATGTATAGTATTAAATGTTGAACAATCCAATAAAAACTTTCCTATTTCAGTTCCTTAATCAGTGTCCTTGAAACACTAATTAGCATTTTCGTTGTTTAATTTGGTATTGACACTTACACACAAATATACGGTGTAAGATGTTACATATTCGGATATGAGACTATGTGTATTAATATAAGAAGGGGTAATATGATAGGGTGATGTTTGATTCTTTGATGTAAGAATTTTTTATTGGAGTTAGTAGGAATTTTATAAGTGATCAAATTCTTTTTCCAAATATTTAATCCAGCCGAATACTAAAGACTCAACCTTAAGACAACTGATTAAATTATAACAACTCCTTGGCAACTAATCCACGTCGCTTAATTCATTCATTTAATTACAACCGTGTGATAGAAAATAGTCATTGAAATCAGAGCCACACGAATTCCCATGACAGATATGGGACCGGGACCGAAGGGGTCCAAGGAGATAACTCCGCAGCAGAACAAGGTCTGCTCTGCATAACACAAAGTACTCTTTCTGCAGAGTGCAGATGACGCAGGCGCAGGGTGAGACAAGGGTGTTTTCGTCTTTCAACCACACGACGGACGATCAGGTCAAAAGACCAATACCCAAGCATGCGCTTTGGATCGTAATAATTTTGCCCCTTGCTTCCACCAATGTCTCTTCTATGTCTTTTTCTTTTCTCTACTTTTCTACCATCTTTATTTATTTATTATTTTATTTTCTCTAATATATGAAAACTAGACTTGAAAAATACTACTACCATTGCTACACAAAGGAAAATAATTTAAGGTCTACTTTATTGTGAAGTTACACAGAACAAGCTTCCTCAGTGAGTGAACACCAATGATATTAGTGCAATTATGAATTTGAAATACTCAATCTAAACGGAACATATGATATTAGTATTTTACTTTCTTAAAGCTTGTTTGGGTGAAATTTCTGTAGAAGTATTTTTAGGTGAAAAAAATAGTATGAATCAAAAAGGTTAAATGCATTTAACTTTTTTATAAATTAAAATTAGTCTTTGTAGACCACCTACTCCTAAGCTCTCTCATTTAACTTCTCCAAAAGTAACTAATTTTAACTTATAGAGAAGTTAAATGTATTTGATCTCTTTGAATTATACTATTTTTTCCACTTAAAAATACTTTTACAGAAGTTCCACCCGAACCGGCTCATTATTATTATTATTAAATTTTACCCGATTCACTCAAAATAGCAGTAACATTTTCCTTTCCTACGGATGTCAAATATTGCGGTGAAGGTAATTGATTGTGTCACAAAATGACAAAAAACTTGGACACGAATTATATTAAAAATATGGAGTCAATGGTGAAATGACCAAGATCACCATGACTAAACCTGACCACCTAGTCCTACAACCTAACCATATCCCCCCTTTTTATGGCTGCTCAGTCAAGCCAATGCATGGGTTTCAAGTTTTCAACGTATTAACTGCGGTGAAAAATTTCAAGGGGACAGGCTTTAACTACAAGTTTTGAAGGGAACCTATTAATCTAACGTGCACAATACAACAACAAACAACAACATCAATTCTTTTGTTTTCACTCTCTCTCTCTGACCCAGTCACCTCCATCAATCTCATATTAATTCATACTTTTCCATTTTTAGATTTTAGTTGTAATTATTTTTTATTAGTAACTTGAGAAATTTTACTAATAAACACACACATGCACACGCACAAACAAGTCAAGATCAGATAACGAAAATGAGGTTCCAATGGAAGCAACACCACACGGTAGAGTGGTCATGGACAAGGGGTGGTGGGGTTTCTCACAGCTACAAGTCCACACGGTCCACTAAACCTCAATTGAATCATTTCATCAAAAGATTGACAATTACATATATCAACCAAAAAAATAAAGACAAAAAATTATTAAGAAAAGTAAACGATATGCATGTGTATAGATAAGTGTTCGTGTAACATGAGATACACTAACCAAACTTAAATTAGTCAGCACATAATTAGTCACATACATTAATACGACAGTAGCGAATATTCTTCTCATGATATATATGTGAATATAAATAAATGAAGATAAGTTTCATGAACACATTTTTATTAACATATTATTAACTGTATAAACTATATAACTGCATAACAGTTTCAACTTCTGTTTTAATCTGTTAGTTAGTTTTCAGTTGTATGGAACACATTTTTATTAACATATTATTAACTGTATAAACTATATAACTGCATAACACTTTCAATTTCTGTTTTAATCTGTTAGTTAGTTTTCAGTTGTATGAATAGTTTGTTAGTTTGGTTGTTCATTTCAGAATTGTATAACTTCGTTCCGGTATTCTTTCTCAAATCAATCAATGATAATTCCTTCAATTATCAATACATATTTTTTAGTGGGATGAAATTCACCTAAATCTCATTAAATTACAAGGGTTTTACTTTTATGGTGAGACCCACACTCCTTAATGCACTTTTTATAATTGGTTGAAATTTACCTAATTTTTATTAAATTACTCCCTCCGATCTCAATTATAAGAAAAAATAACTATAAACACACTTATTAAGAAAATTAGTTAAATTCATTTAATTTTCTTGATTTCATCTAAAAAGTAGTTGCATTACCTATATTACTCCACATTCAATTTTATTGAAACTTGTTTCAAATGGACATACTCACTTGCTATTGGTACATGATTCATTAAATAGAGTGGTTGAAAAATAAAAATAAATGGTAATTTGGAATGATATCATTTAATAGGGTGAAGTTAGTTAACTTTTGCTTATATTTTGGACAAAAAAAGAGAGTTGACTTTTGCTTATAATTGAGACCGGAGGAAGTATATAGATTTCATTCTAATATGATGAGACTAGTGAGATTTTCAATCAATCACAAATGTGTGTTTGGAAGAGTATATGTATGTATTTGATTTACATAAAAATCATATTTCAAACGTAAATAAGATCATAATGCTACTTTATAGCATTGGCCAGGATGCACGCACACTCAATATTGAGCTGAAAAGTTTTTGTGGTTACAGTTATTACGTACCTTGAGCTGTGCCAAGGCTTGAGGAGTCTCGGTGAGGAACTTGACGGCAAGAGTCATGATGGTAGAGGTGGTTTCGTAACCGGCGACGAGTAAAGCCAACATAAAATCCACTATTTCCTCGTCGGAAAAGTGGTCTCCGGAGGCTAACAGTGCCCCAAGCATATCATTCTTTTTCTCACTCTCTTTTCTCCTCTGCCTCACTATCAATGTTAGTGCCTCTGCCACCTTCCTTCTTGCCTGCAAATTAAATCATTTCAATTCAATTCAATTAATTTTTACTTATATATGTATGTCACTCTAATTTCAACCACATATATACACTAATTAATAAATAATTAAATATAACTGATGAGAGTGTACCTTGGTAGCTCTGCGGTAGGTGGTAGAGAAGAGGGGAAAGGGGAGAGTGAAGAATCCTTCAATCACAAGAACGTACTCTTTCTTTAGATTCTCGGTCCATTCATCTGGATCAAAGCTCATCAGCTGCTTCACTGTCAGCTCAAATGTTATCTGCACAACAAGTAGCCCAAAACAAGCAAAATTATTGTCAAAACAAATATCCATAACCATCATCACATACACATTTTTAGCAATTAGAGGAATAAAAAATAGTAGAAGTATTAGACAAGGAAATTAAAAAAGAATCCCCTCCCCTTTTAACATGTGGCATATTAATTATATACATACACATACATGCTGGCCTATATGATGATGACCTAATGTTTTGTATACAGAATGATTATTCTCCCTTGTAGCAGGAAATCCTTTTAAATTAAGTTAACGTGATGTTAGGGACTTATGTGCAAGAGAATTTGGACACATTGTACTGAACCATGGAATCTGAGTCACCATCCCCATTCATTCATTTCACTCACGTACATCACAATCACATGCTAACACACATCAATTAATTAATTAATTAATTAAAACATTCACACTCATCAACCCAAAATCGAATAAAATAAAACAAAAATAAAAAAAGATACCAAAAAACTTTCAAGTGCTAGTTAGACACTCAGACAAAAGTCACTAATTAATTGGCTTAGAACTAAATAAGTAAAAAATAAAAAATCATGAGAGGTGCAGAAAGCTGGTCCTGGTCCACCACCTCCCCACACAACCCATATGATATGATGATGGTGAGTGGCTAGAGCTAGACAAATTAAACTCGACCGGTCCACAGCCGAGTTAACTCAGTATTATTCATTCTGCTTGGCGAGATTTGATTTAGGAAAGTGAATAATCCTTGGACATCAAAACTCCAATTTATATATATTAAAATAATAAAAGCATCAAAACTCATAATAAAATTATTTAATTTTTTATTGACTATCATGCAAATTCTGATGAAGTTAACAAAGTTTGATTTCAACTTATAAGAACATATACTACACTTGATCTTAACCAAAAAGGAGATAAAGGTACAACGAATATTACCTTCTTGGCCTCTTCCATGAGAAGAACCCGGTCGGACCAAGAATCTAAGTTGAGCCGGATAAGGCGGTCAATATCAAGGAGGAGATGATCCTTGATAATGGAAGAGTTAGCAAAGCTCATAGTGAGTGAATGCATTCTCTTGTGAAGAGCACCTTTCATGAGAAGCAAAGAGTGCTTCCCTAGAAGGTTCGATATCGAACCAGGGTAACTGCAATCGAAGAGTTTCCCTTCGTTCAAGAGAATGAACCGGTTCGTCTCCGGGTCCGCTGAGAAAACCGTCGGTTCGCCGAAAACGTGTGTGGTGAAGATTGGACCGTACCGGTTCACTCTCTGGTCGATGAAAGGCTCCGGATTGTCGCTCTTGTATGCTGATATCAACTGCAACGTCTCGCCGATGAACGGAAAACCAAGGCTCCCCGGCGGTAGACGCAGCCGCCGGTAACGGTATTTGCGGAGGAGGAGGAGGAGGAAGACGGTGGAGGTGAGGGTGATGAAGAAGAGTAGTGTTGGGAAAGAAGCCATTGGTGTATATGGATTATCGAATATAGATAGAGATATGTATTTATAAATATAGAGAGAGAAGGGGCGTGAATGGAGAGAGAAGGAAGGCACACGAGGGGGTGGGACTCTGCTGCAGAGTGGTGAGGGTCTAGAAGAAGAAAAGGATGTGTGGGATTGGGAAGAAATAAATGGGGGATATTTTAGAATCTGACATACTTTATTTTATTTTATTTTATTTATTTATTTTTAATTTTATACTTTTTTTTTTGCTGTTTATTCTGTCTCTCTGGATAAGACTTTGGTGAGAAAGTATGGGAAATAAAGTCTCTTTTTTTTATTTACTTTTAATAATTTCTTTTAAAATTTTTTTAAGGAAAGTTGAGATGGACAAATAATCAAATATGTGCATCAATTTGCTAGATTGCATTAGGGTGTTCAAATCAAATCCAATCCAATTCATTTGGAACTGCAACAACCGATTCAAAAAATCGCAAACTAAAATAACCGCAAACCGAAAAAACCGCAAAAAATCAAAATTTTTAATTGGATTGAATTTGATTTCGGATCTGCCAATGAGAACCAATCCAATCCAAACCGATCCAAAGTTTTCTAGACATTTTGATATATTATCATTATTGATATTATTTTTCTGTGAGGATGTAAAAAAATTATTATTGTGCAACTATATTTAACGAATTACATTCGATCATGGGATTGAAAGTCATCAAGTATAATTTGTATGTTATAAGATATGATAAGATAATTGCATGTTTTTATTATATTGAGTTTACCATAAATGGATACTGTTATATGAGTTATGGAATTACTCACATATCTAATTAAGTATTTAAAGTTACAACTTATTTGTTCAAGAAACACTAACAATTTGACAAAACATAACTTTTCGGCTTTAAATTTGTAAATGATTAACGATGTTGGAAACTAATAATGATGTCATAATTTTGCTTTCACAACTTCATTTTTTAGTTTATTTGAGAAACCGAAATCCAATCCAATCCAAACTGATTAAAATTGGATTAGATTTGGAAAAAAATCAAAACTGATTGGATGATTAAATGAGAAAACCGAAATTATTGGATTGGATGATTTTTTCTTCAAAACCGATCCAATCCGCGAACACCCCTAGATTGCATATGCATGTGCCTAAGTACATGGTTAGTTATTTGGTAGGTGGTATATATATAAATGCTTTTAATATATAAAATATATATTCTTTAAAATGAATCAATTGTACAGATGCATTTACTTTTCTAATATTTAGAATAGATATACCAAAAAAAAAAAACAATGGCTACATTTTTTATAAATGGCTTTTTAAATCTCAAAAGTGATTAATCTGATATTCACCTGCAAAACATATAACTTCTTAAAGAAGTAAATTTTTAGTATAATATATTCTGGAAATTAAACAAACTTCAAAATGTATTTTTATAAAAACTTTCGAATTTCATAGTATTCATTAAAAGTAAATTTTAAGTATTTAGTGTAAATAAAAATAATATTTTGCTACTTTTTCACAAATTACATTGCAGTATAAAATTTTATTTGTTCTGGTTGGACTGAAAAAGTAATTTGAGTAGAGCGAATTTTGAAAGTATAGTGAAGTGAAGTGGTTTTTACAAAAGAGGGGAAAAAAGATAAAAGAAAGTAAAGTTATTTATTAGTTATTCTAATATTGGGGAATGCTATTCCCACACAAAATATTTATACCATTTTTAAGCTTTTATATTAAGGATTAATTGGATATTATATATAGCCGAAAAAATGAGCTAGCTTGAATGGCCCGATAGATAAAAACTCACAAAATTGTAGGGCTCGATCGAGCATTTAATTTAGAAATTTGAATAATTCTCGAAATTTTAATCCGATCTGATAAAGTCTGTTACCTGAAAAACTCATAAAAAATGTCAGGTAACACGCAAAATCTACAAAAAAAATTGAGTTACCTAAAAAAATGTAGGGATTGTGCCTCTATTTCAAGTCTGAATATCTCTCGGACATTTTAACCCGACCCGCATCAGGCCGGGTCAGATAGACCGATTTTCCAACAAAATTGGATACGTATAGGGAGTGTAAAAACATTTTACATATTATTCAATAATGTGTCAAGCCGTGAGTATATTATTTAATAAATATGACATTTTAAGTGTTATTAAATTTAATAAATAATGTAACAACAATATATTATTGGATATATGTGTATAATTTTATTACAGTGTCAATGAATATAAAGTGTACTTTTTCATTATTTTAATATCTAAAAAGTATTTTAAAAATTATATATGTAAGAAAAAGTATACACAAATACCGTTGTTGCTATAATAGATTGAGGGTAAATCAATAATGATCCCAAAACACACATATAGTGTGTTTGGTAACCCATTTTAGCTAGTTGAAAACTAAAATTAGTAGCTGAAATCATTTCAGCTGTGTTTGCTAAGGTAGCTTTCTTGGGTAACTATTGGTTTTTTATGAAAAGCTACTTGAGGTGGTAGTTTTTTTTTAAAAAAACTCTCATTTTTAGCTACTAGTTGAAAATTAATTACAAGTTTATCCCTTAACCACCCCCACTTATTACACGCCATTTTACCATTTTCAGCTAGTTTTACCAAATACATTCGATTAAATCAGTTAGCTTTTCAGCTTTCAGTTAACTTTAAATTTTCACCTAGCTTTTCACACTACAAGAAAATTCGTTTTTAGCGACAGACACAAGAAAAAGTCATCTCTACAGGCTGCGTAGCAACAGCTTAGAGACGGCCACGTGAACGTCGCTAAGTAACTCGTCGTAAATACAGTGAGTCGTCGCTACCTAGAGACTGCTTAACCATCACTGAATCCGTCTCTAAAAACATGGTCGTCATTACGAGTAATTCTTTTTTTCTAAATTTTTTTTATCTAGAGACGGCTGTAGTGACGGCCATAGCCGTCGCTACAGGTAATTTTTTTATTTAAATTTATTATTATTTATTTTATTTTAATAATTTATTAAATTTATTATTTATTAAAATTAAAATTATAGAAATATATACAAAAACTCTATTAAAAATAATGCAATAAAACATAAATATAAAGAAATCAATGGCGAAATTAATGTTGTGGGGCGGGCTGTTCGTCCTCATTATCCACCGATTGATCATCCATGGCGGGATCATAATGGGGGTGTGGCTGTGCCTGAGCCTGAGTTGGAGCCTGACCTGCAGCTTGAGCATCCAAGATCTGTTGCATCTGTCGTCGGAGTCGTGCTAACTGATCCTCCAACTCTGCAGTCTTTGCCATGGCCTGCTGAGACATCTCCTTTGCTACATTTACTTCCTGGCGCTGCACCTCCTCAGTAGAATGCCATGACCTGGACCCGTCAGTACTCTCGCCTGTGTGAGCCCGGGACTCCTGAGTCAAGCTCTTCATGCCTGGACGAATGTTGGAAAGTCCCCGGTGCCATAACAACGACCTCGGGTCTTGCCACCACCAACATCCCTCCATATCTCCAGCATGGTGGAGGCATTAGTCATGGAGGTGTCCCCCATTTATGACTCCACCTCCCTCAAGCGCTCCTTGTAATTTGTCCGTTGGGGTAAAAGTAAAATTAGTTATTAGTTATATATATTCAATTGCATTAATATGGAATTATATAAAAAACACTTATATAGGTGGACCGGGCCCAGTCAACTACCCAGCTACCACCCTTTTTCGCGTGGGTGGCAGCAAAGAACTCATCCAGCTCGACCTCCCACCCAAGTTGTTGTTGCTACACAGGAAAATTACAGAAATTAATTAATTTAACAACAAATAGAAATATAATACAGAAGAGTGTTTGTTTATACATACCATATCCAATGCCACCTCATGGTGGGCCCTGCGGCCCATGGTGTGGACTGCCCCCCGCGTTGAGAAGCCCGGTTGCTCTTGTTACGAGCGGACTTTCCCTTGAATTTCGCAGAGTCCCAGTAAGCCAAAAGACCCTCCCGGGCCTCCTCACCACACCACACGGGCCTCTTTCCAACCTTCCGAGCCTTGTTCATCATATCTCGAAGGCGACAAGCAACCCTCTGTTCATACACCTTCTTGATTTGGGCCTTATCAGAAGGGTCCCTAGTAACTTGGCTCTGCAAAATAAAAATATGGTAAGTCCTGCCAAATTGACGTATCTTAAGAAAAAATTTAAAGTGGATAGGGTTTTCAATTTCCGTGAACTCCTCCCACCACCTGTCCCTAACATCCTTCAAGGTGACCTCCTAAAGGTAGTGAGGACCCCAAAACTGCGAACGGATCGCACGACCAATGGCTACGATAGGTGGGGCGTTAGGCACCCACCCGTAAAATAAAATTTTCAATACTAACAGTTAAAAAAATTAAAGATTCAATATTAATATCAATTCTAAAGAAGAAAAAATTAAACAAACTCACCCCTTGCCAAATGGTCGGATAATAACTCGACCTCGAGCGTCTGCCTCATGAGGTCTGCTTGACCCGGCACCCTGGAACGAGCCGACTCTTCATCAGACTCCTGGTCAGCATCCCTATCTAGGTCATCCTGAGCGTCGTTAGCGTCTATCTCGGGCACAACGTCCTCCGACACTGGAGGCATCTGAACTAATCTCGGTGTCAGGATGAACCTCATACCATCAAACTGCGCTGGAGCAAATGGTGGAGGGGAGGAAAAAGAATTGTCTGCATGGCGCCCACCGGCGCTGAAGTAGATGGATGCTCCAACATCTGATCAGTGTGTGAGTAAGAGAGGTTGGCCCTCTCCTGCATCGCGCGAGCTGCTTGTTGTCCTAGCTCGCCGGAGGGATGGACCTCCTTCTACTAGGTGGGATCTTCTCTCCACCTTTACCACGCATTCTAGGCACTAATGACTATAGACATTATATACAAAATAAATAATTATATAAATTAAAAAAAACTAATTACATATTACTAATATACTACTTAATAAAATAATTACTAATATACTAATTACTAATAAAATTAATAAAACTAATTATAATTACTATATACATTATAAAACAAATAAATTAATAAATTAATAAAACAAATAAAATAATAATTATAAATAAATTAAATAAACTATTAATTACAAATAAACCTAATTCCTATATCACATTAATAAATTAATAACACAAATAAACCTAAATACAAATAAATTAATTAAAATTATTAATTACAAATAAACTATTTACAAATAAACCTAATTACAAAAAAATAAATTAATAAAAAAACTAACTACACATAAACTATTAATTACAAATAAACCTAATTAGTTTATCACATTAATAAATTAATAAAACAAATAAACCTAAATACAAATAAATTAATTAAAACTATTAATTATAAATAAACTATTTACAAATAAACTATTAATTACAAATCAACCTAATTAAAAAAATAAATTAATAAAAAAAACTAACTACACATAAACTATTAATTACAAATAAATTTAATTCCTATATCAGATTAATAAATTAATAAAATAAACAAACTATTAATTACAAATAAATTAATTAAAACTTTAAAAAACTTATTACTTGTTGCGACTCCGAAAAAGGAATAACTCTGGAACGAGCTCTAACGTCACCTACAGACAACTATTTTGAAAACTGATCGGTTCAAAATGATCCTATGATGGAGAGGAACGTTTTAATCAGTCAGTTTTTCAAAATAAACGGGATGAGGGGACAGAAATAGGTGGTGACTAGTACTGTATGAGAGGAAAAAGGAGTTTGGAGGAAAAGGAATTTGGAAATGGAGGAAGAGGCGAAGGGGAGGAATTTTAATGCGTGCAGGTTTTTAACGTAACATCACTACGACCATCGCTACGTTTTAAAAAAAATGCGCGCGCAAATTAAAAAATTATTTTTTAATGTCGTCGCTACATTTAATTTTTGTTTCTTTTAAGAAAAAAATAAATAAATTATAATTATAGCGACGACCCCGGCCGTCGCTACTGTCACTTCCTAGCGACGACATAGCGATGGCCAAGCTGTCGCTAGTAGCGATGCCACGGGGCCATCGCAGAGAAGCCGTCGCTAAAAACTGAATTTCTTGTTGTGTCAGCTTTTATCTAACTTTACAACTTTCAACTAGCTTTTCATCCATTTTTACTAAACACACTCTTAAATGCTACATATACTACGCGCCTTTGGTTAGACAAATTACATTGACTGGGATTGTTCATATGTGTAAAATACTGGTTTTGTTTACAATTAATGGTGCTTTCTCACTCTAACCATATCTCATGATTCTCCCTCCAATGGTTTATTCCTTCCATGTATATTCTTCAATACCCAATCACTAAATTGTTTCTTTTAAATAATTTATATAAAAAGTGAATATTTTTTGTGAGTTAATGTGAGCGTTGAAGTTAATGTATGCCCATTAGGGCATGTGGAGTAATTAATATTTTTAAAATTGAACCGGTAAAGATATTGGCATGGTTCATAGTTCAATGGTTGAAATAATTAAATATGTTTTTAAATAATAAAATAAGATAAAATTATAAAAAATCAAGATATATAAAATTATAAATTACTAATGCAAAAGACCTTTTTATATATTATATTATAAAAAATTCATAAATAATAAATATTTATGCGTAATCTTTAAAAAATATTTTTATTTATTTCAGAAAAAATTTAGATTAAATAAAAAATAAAAAAATAAAAAATTGAAAATCTTTAAACTGACTTGTTTTTTAACACTGGTTTTTTATCGATTTTTACCAGTTCTTGACATGTTCTCACTAATTCTGAAACCAACCGATATTTTTGGATTGTATGGACCGGACACCAGATCGGTTCCCCGTTAAACCAACCGATCCAGTCCGATTTTGATTACCATGCGAATAACCTATTCTCGTATACATTTTACTTTTTTTAAAAAAAAAAATGTACGACAAGAAAGGATGACCTATTTTTCTGACTGTGACTATATGGATATCTTGCTATGCTTCAACATGTTTAATAATTGCTGCGATGAAAGACATTAAATTACAAAAGCTGATAATGTTTCGTTATGACCCAATTCGTTGTATTTGTATTTAATTAGAGAAGATGGGACATTATATTCTACTTAGAAGCAACTAATCATTTAGCCCATAACTTCATGTTAATGACCAATTTTCTTGCAGAGAATATAATGCATGTAGCTCATGGATACCAACTAGCATATATACAACAACTGAAAGAGGATGGAAGAAAGAAAATTATGCAGCCACATATCATTCCTTGTCACTTTAGAGTACTTTAATTTGCCTCAAGTTCTTTCAAGTGATATGTATATGTATGTGTGATTGTGTGTAGTATTCAGCCCACAGGAAACACTTTTCCGGTGGCCAAAATTTTATTGTTTCTTAGAGTAGGCTTAGCTAACTTTTTTTTTTACCGTTTTGGTGGGTTGGTCATGTATAGTGTACCGTCCTGTTTATATATATATATATATATATATATATATATATATATATATATATATATATATCATACAGAGGAGAAGGCCTATATAAAATTCAAATACCCTTTTTAACATAGAAAATTAACAGGGGTTCCTTATTGAAACTTGATTTAGTTTATTAATTTATTAGCAACTTGCAGTACGGATATAAATTTAGAACAAATTAATTAGGGGAAACGGATATAAATTTAGAACAAATTAATTAGGGGAACGGATTGTTTGACTTTGCTTGGGCAAAGTCATGGTAACTTTTCCCTATTTATAATCGTTGGATTAATTTCACGCTTTAGATTTTGTCATCTGTTCTAAATTTCTAATACATCTAATACATCCCAATAATATAAGACCACTTCCTTGTCACATGTCAAGCTCTTATGAATTGTTTTTTTCCGCCCAATTTTATTCTCCTAATCTAATATATCTAATATACTATTTTTTGTGTTAACCATAGGTATCCCCTATTAGCAGGGGCAATACTATTCGGGGCTTCTATTTTATTCACAGTCCTGTTTCTATCATTTTATTTTTTTTACACATTAATTTTCTATTTTTTTATTATCCTTTTTTATTTTCTTTTTTTATCAAAATTATATCTCCAATTATTTAGCTTCTATTGTAGTGTTTTTTATGAATCACGGGTATCCTCCACGGGAGACAGTCTTAATCCTGTCGTTTTCTTTTTTGCTTTATTTTTTTATCTCACTTTCATTTTTTTATTATGATATTAAAATATTTTCTCTCATTATTCATTTTTATTAATATGTTTCGTTATAAAAGAAATTTTTATATGAACTGCGAGTATTCTTTACAGGAGACAGTCTTGTTCCTACCATTTTATTTTTTCTCATACATTAATTTTCTTTTTTTATTATCCTTTTTACTTTCTTTTTATTTTTTATCAAAATTATATCTCCATTAGTTTAGCTTTCATTGTAGTGTTTAATGTGTGAGAAAAATAAAATTTTAATAAACTAATGGAGATATAATTTTGATAAAAAAAAATAAAAAAAGTAAAAGGATAATAAAAAAAGAAAATTAATGTGTGAGAAAAAATAAAATGGTAGAAACAAGATGATCTCCCATAAAAAATACTCGTATTTCATATAAATTAGATGTATTAGAAATTTAGCACAAATGAAAAAATTTGAAGCGTGAGATTAATCCAACGATTATTAATAGGGGAAAGTTACCATGACTTTGCCCAAGCAAAGTCACACAATCCGTTCCCATTAATTAGATAGCATATTATTTTTAGGTGAATATTAATGTTTGTCCTTGATTAAGTACTAGTATTTCATTAAGGAATAAAAACAGAAAATTTTTATTAAAATTGTAGAATTTAATATTAGAAATATAATAAATAGAATTAATGTAAAAAAATTTTATACTGTCATCCAATGATTAGTTACCAAACCATTTATTGAGTTTAGCTAGTAACACATAAAAAATATCATTGATTACAAAAAAAATGTTTGATCTAATTCTATGGGTGCCAACACCACCATTGATCAAATTATAAAATTGAGTCTAGTTTTCTTAATTTCATTATATTTATATTTATAGGGTTTTTCTAACATGTGCAACTCTTGCACAAGATAAGAAAACAAAAGAGGAAATATTTCATTGGAAATTGCAACTACCACAATATTCAATACATTGGTAATATTAAAAGTTACAATTTCCAATAAATTTTTTTCACTTTTATTTTCTTATCCTGTGCAATGTTGCACATGTTAGAAAAACCGATATTTATATATATATATATATATTAAACTCATATATTTATATATAGTGGTAATAATGAAATTTACAAATTACTCAAATTTCTCAATTAGAGTAATCCTAGTGGGTTATAATACTCCCTCCGTCACTTATTATATGACTCTTTCAACTGTTTCACACAGTTTAAGAAAAGTTAGTTAATGTATTGATCTTTTAGAAAAAATAATAGCATTCCAAATATACCCCTATTTAAAAGTCATTATATTTTAGAGACATTAATTGTGACTTAGTGGAGGACTTCAAAAGTCACTTTCCAATGGTGTAGTTGGACATGTAGGTACAACTTTATTAATTATTCACACTTATTAATATATGGGGAATAAAAAGAGTTGAATATTAATGAAGGGCAAGTATGGAAGAAAATATTTTTTTACCTAAAAATTTGCAAAAGATCTTATATTAAGGGACGTCCAATTCTTCTTGAAGGGGTAGGCTAGAAGTGACTTGAAAATCGCTAGCTGAAGCCTTCCTGTTCGTTGTCGGTGATACTTTAAAGATTATCATCAATAATTAATAGGATAAACAAGTGTATAATGAAACGCACAATGGTGATGATAATATGTTACTTCAACCTTAGTGTCCGGCATATGACCCAAGAAAAAAAAAAAACAACATGGACCCCGATAAAGGGACATTTTCCTTCTACTCACTTGGACAACCCATAATATATATACGGAACATGTGGATCAATTGATAAGAGGTTGTTTCAATTTAATCAATGATCTTAAATTCTAATGTTGGGTATATGTTAAATACTCGAAAAAAGAGTTTGAGTTTTGCCGCTCATAAAAATTTTACCAGCCAGCTCAAACACAATCGCCTCTTATAAATAATACATGTGGTATTAAAAATAAAAAAAGAAACCATGAAAATATAGTGTGTGTGTGTGTGATGATCTCTATAAGAAGATTTTTTTAAAAAAATAAGTAGGTTAGACAGTGAGATACACCATGTGCGAAATGGGTTTATGGTTTCGTTTAATTTTAATTAATGTGAGTTCTGCACGGCAAAACATTTCTTTTTCTAGAATTTTGGCTAAATGCAGAAATTTGATTTCAAATCAATTGTTAATGAACAATTCTGGCAATTAATTGAATCACACTTTTGCATTCTCCCTTCATGGCTTCAATTTACAGAAAACTAACATGGTAATGTTAATTCGTGTTAATATGTTTCAAATACGTACTAGCTATAAGAATATTCTCAAGGGAATGCTGGTTATTAGCAATATTTTAATGGAAGAACAACCTTATTGGCACAATCCAAATCCACTATGATCTTATACTAATTAATTAAAGCACTGATTATAATGAATAGATGGATGTATGCTAAATGTAGTAGTATTGCATAATGGAAGGATTAGGAGTATAGGTAGGTTAGTGGTTTAGAGACAGATTCAGAGCCATGATTTGCGGGATTTGGACAAAATAAATCCCACATTGTTTTTTTAGTTTCAAAATGTGGATTACGATGTTCATGTTCCTCTCATATCGATGCTGCCGCGATAAAGGAATCCAGGTTTTGGTTGCGAGTACCAAAGTAGTGGATGCGATGTTTTTAAAATCGAAACCCTAATTTAATCCAGGAAGACACTAATTCACAATTTAATACTCTAGTACTCTTTATAAGATACTCCCTCGATTCCATTTTGACAGTCGTTTAAGGTTTTTACACACAAATTAAGAACAATAATAAATGACTTAAAAGACATAGTAATCTTACTAAATTATCCATATTAATTTACTACACATTTTTTTTTCATTTTACCTAAATATATTAATGAGTAGTGTGGTGCACAATTTTTTAAGTTTCTTTTCCCATAAAAGTGGGAGGGTAAAAATGAAAAACTAACATTAATACTCACATAGAAACTAGAGAACGACTCATATTATGAAAAAAAAATTATTTTCCTAAAACGACTATCAATATGAAATGGAGGGAGTACCATTTAAAAAATATTGACAGTCCTTTTTATAAAGTACTTGATCATTTCTATGAAGCATTTAATTTTTTTTTCTGATTTACTCTTATTAAATTCTTTCATCACATATTTTGCTAACTGCTCATTAACGAAGTATTATAAATATTGTTACATAAGTGGTCAAGAGAGAGTTAAACCTTTGCACTTTTTCATTATGTGTTCCAATACAATTGATAGAAGGAATTAGTACTACATTTAGTGCGGAATTCATTCTCAATTATTTAGTGAGAGAATATACTAATAATATTAAATAGGGGTAAACATGAAATGTTGTACTCCCTCCGTCCCCTATTATAAGACTCTTTCAATCGTTTCACACAGTTTAAGAAAAGTTAGTTAATGTATTGGTCTTTTAAAAAAAATTATACCATTCCAAATATACCCCTATTTAAAAGTCACTATATTTTAGAAACATTAATTGTAACATGGTGGAAGACTCTAAAAGTCACATTCCAATGGTCTAGTTGAGTATGTAGGTAAAACTTCATTAATTATTCACATTAATCAATATATGTGGAATTAAAAAGAGTTGAATATTGATGAAGGGCAAGTATGGAAAAAAATAATTAATTTATCTAAAATTTAGCAAAGGGTCTTATATTAAGGGATACCCAATTCTTCTAGAAGGGGTCTTATAAATAGGGACGGAGGAAATATTATTTTTTATGAAACCAATAAAATTAACCACTTAAACTACTTTCCTTGGTCTGTGTAATTCGGTTAGAAGTGCCTAATAAAAAGGACCGGAGGGAGTAATTTAATTGTGGATTGTGATTGAACTGATAATAATTAAATGGGCAAAATATGTTTTCATCAGTCAATTTTGATTTTTGTCTCTCACTTTTAAAATCTTTGTTTTATATTCTCATACTTTTATGGATTTAATAAGTATACACTGACAGTGTTAATTTATTTTACACTGTCATCCAATGATATGTTGCCACATCAATTATTGAGTTTAATAACACATGAGGTGTCATACTCATTAATTGATGTGGCAACACATTATTGGATGACCGTGTAATTAGTATACACTGTCAGTGTAAACAAGTTTTACATTGTCATATCCAATATGGTGTGCTGTCACATCATTTATTGAGTTTAATTACACATGAGGTGTTATATTCATTAAATGATGTGACAACACCTTATTGGATAACCGTGTAAAACTATTTTACACCGACAATGTATAATTATTAAATTCTTTTAAAAGTATAGGAATATAAAATAAATGTTTTAAAAGTTAAGGAGGAAAACTAAAGTTAACAAAAAAAATACTGGGACGAAAAACGTATTTTATCCTAATTAAATATATAATTTTAGGATCGAAATCATTTGTCGCATGCTCCTGTCACAATTTATGTCTCTCCCAATTAGAGATTACCAAGTCTTTTAAAATTCCACGTATACTTTACCACATCTCATCTCCGTCTGTCACTTTAACGTCGTCTCTTTTTAATCAGAACTATCGTACTCATACATCTCACAATAAAATAAAATTACAAAATATATAAAATATACTAGTAATAAACTATAATTTTTTTTATAAAATTAGTAAAGTAGAGGTACGTGTTGTAATTAAAGAATACAATTATTACTCTTATTTTCATGTAAATAAATTATAAAATTTCTATTTTATCTCTTATAGGACTATTGGGTCTCATTAATTTTTAATAGTGGGTCATTTATTAACATTAACATAAGGATAAAATAAAAATAAATATAATTATTATTACGTAGGGGTGGGAATAGGCCAAGCCGAGCTAGGCTTTCAAAGGCATGAACCTGACTTGCACCTTAATCAATGGCCTGAGTCTGGCCTGTTTACCTGATATAAACTTTATTTAATGGCTGAGTCTGGCTTATTTAAAGTCTGACTTGGCCTGAAAGCCTGATTAAAAGTCTGTTTTATAGTAAGGTGCTTGAATATATCATCAGCATGTATTTGAATAGGCTTATAAGCTAAAATGTTTTATGGTGACAACATAATTATATATTTACACAAGCTAATAAATATATAGTTATAATGTAATATAATAAAAATCTTTATAATAATAATAATAACAATATATAAACTATCATTATTTCATTTATATTTAGTTAAATAGGCCAACATGATAGGTTCAAAAGGTTTTTTCGATGGCCTGAGGCCTGACCTGATGTAGGCCAGGCTATAGGCCCCTGACGAGCGGCATGACCTATCTCCACCCCTATTATTACATTTGGTTTGTAAATAGAGAGTTAAATAGAAACAATTTTTTTCCCAAATGGACAGTAATAGGAACAGAGGTAGTATTAAATACTCCCACCGTCCCTTATTATAAGACCCTTTCAACCATTTCACACAATTTAAGAAAAGTTGGTTAATGCATTGGTTTTTTTAAAAAAAATTATAACATTTCAAATGTACCCCTAATTAAATGTCACTATATTTTAGAGAAATTAATTGTCATATGGTGGAAGACTCCAAAAGTCAATTTCTATTGATGTAGTTGAACATGTGGGTAAAACTCTATTAATTATTCACACTAATCAATACATGGGAAATTAAAAGAGTTAAACATTATTGAAGGACAAATATGGAAAAAATTGATTAATTCATCTAAAAATATGCAAAGGGTCTTATATTAAGAGACACTTAATTCTTCTAGAAGAGATCTTATAAATAGGGACGAATGGAATATATATATTTTAAATTACTATTATTTTTGTATTAACTAAAATACTTTTTTTCTAAATTAAAAGAATTAAATATTTTTGCTTACTTAGCTAATTTTTTTTATTATCATTAAAATATTTTTTCTCATTTAAATGAATCATTTTTTAAAAAAATTAATTAACCTTTTAGATTTCACGATTTTTTTTATAAGCTAAGAAATTTAATTAAAATGGAGTAAAGGGGTACTCCAACCCATTACAAAAATACCACCTCTGAGGAGTATAAAATACATCAATTACAAAACAATTCCAACGTAAAGTAGGGAATATCTACTCCACCTAAAGAAAGCACCAGGTATTTATCTAATACAAATGAATAGGATACAATTGAAGTTAAGCTCCCTGGGCATCAACAGCAGCATGAGAGATCTAATCAAACTAAGAAATAAAATTTAAGCAAGCAAAAGGAGAATTAGCCCAAGATGAGAAAGGATAAAGAAACGAAGTATCATTAGCCCTCAACCAATTCCATGATCATAATTTAATTAACTCTAGCAGATCACCTTCCAAAATAGTCCCATCCGAAAAAACAACCTCATTTCTAGCAATCCAAAGTGACCAAATAACAACTATCCAAACCGTTGACCATCACAATTTGTTCTTACTTGAGCAAATTACAAGCCCCAAAAAATTATCCAAATGAATATGAGAACAATTATATGAAGAGCAGAGATTAATCCAAACCAGTTCAAGCACGGCATCCACACGCAATGAGCAAAATAACATTCAAAGAACAAATGAGAAACTGTCTCTAAGTCATGCCCACACCACACGCAAGACCCACCGGAAGGCAATAATATCTTCCTTTGGATCAAATTGTGTTTGGATGGAATTCTATTTAACATTACTTTTCAAACAAAACCAGAAATTTTTTATGGCAAGAATTTTGACCAAATAAACCTGTATAAAGGCAAATCTGCATAAATATCTTCATTAACCACCAATTGATAAGCTGATCGCACAGAATAAACACCATCATTAGTAACATTCCACCTCCAAGAGTCCAACTTGTTGGATTGTAAGGACAAAGAATCAATATCTTTTAATAACAAATCTAATTGTTCAAGCTCCCATTGAAAAAAAGGTCTTCTCCAACTCCAAACCCACTCCCAAGACCCATCCCTCCATGCTACCAAGTCAGCAACCAAGGCTTTTTCATTATTGGCAATTGAGAAGTCTTTTATATTTTTCACAAAAAGCTATCGGTCCACACCACGGTTCCAACCAGAAGTAAGTATTACAACCATATCCTATTATCTTTTCACAACTATTATAAAACCAATCATCTGTAATTCTTACCTCCTTATCAATACTCCGCAAGTCAGCCCACCAAATTGATCCTTTTCACGAAATACGTATAATTACATATATCCTTATTAGTTTTGACAATGTGTTATGCTTCTACAACTCTACCAATTTTTTTAAACTAATCATACATATGATTTAGGCACATAGTTGGGAGACTTGTTTGCCTTCTTTACTCCATATTTGTTTTTCCATATTTGAAGTTAGTGAAAATCAATTTTAGTTTTGAAAAAAATTAAATTGTTTACAAATAGTTGTCACCTTTTAATATATATGTATATTCTAACTAATAATAATACATAAGAAAATAATGACTCTAAATATCTTTATAAAACTAATAAATATTTTGTCTAAATTAGAGATTATCTTTAATTATAGAGTGTAAATATATAACTAAAAGTACCACTGAGCGCGTAGGTCAGTTGATAGGGATTGTTCCAACTTAATCAGCAGTGGACTCGAGTTTGAGTCTTGGGTATGCAATTGTGTTAAATATTCAGAGGGAGAGCTTTGCCGCCCATAGAGGTCATACTCGACTCAAACAAGATTGCCTCCCATAAAAGATACTTGTGGTCTTGCACAATATGTGTGTGTGTCTATATATATATATATAAGTATAAAAAAATGTCTAAAGTAAACTATTTTTTAGTTTCATTTAAATAAATATTGGTTGTCTACAATTAATAGTGTGATGGCATCAAAAAGAAGTTTTATCTCCCAAATGTCAAAGTCAAAATCTACATGACAAAATTATTTTACCAAATGTCACCATAACCCAAATAGTAGATGTTACAACTCCAAGTGCTCCAGAGATCCAAATGATCTTCTTAGCAACAGTTTCACGGTCCTTTAATTCTCCAAGCTCCTCCAAGTGTTGGGAAATGGGCTGCGAAGGCACTCAACCCAGAAGTAAGTTGGTATTTTGACAGAGTGTAAGCAAAATACGAGATAGACTGTGTATCTGGTTATGAGTTACATGCATGTATTTATAGGGCTCACAAAAGCTTCCATGAGGTAGTAGGGTGCGGTCCTCTCACTCTTAGGGGGTTATGCCAAGTGTCCTTCCAAGTATCAAGAGGATTTTGCTCTACCCGTGTGTTACTTTGGTGAACCGCTACATATTAAAGGTGGAGGTTTAGTATGCATGTAACATCCGATCAGGGCATCGCTTTGTTGTTCAGATAGGTGTCGTGATCAGATTGGTCTGATGTATGGCTCGAACGATAGTGCATGGATCAAAGGTCGGATTTGGCCTGCCCCGGAATATATACCCCAAACTCGGTCGAGGTTGAAATCGAGGATGAGGTATTTGAAGAGGTATCAAAGCCGATCTTAAAGTCTTCATGTTTTGTTGAGCCGCCAATTTTCTTAAGTTGTGAAATTTTTTGAATTTCGAAAACTCATGGAAGACGCTTCACCTCCATTTCCATCAGTAACTATCACGTTTTACTGTGATGATTCAGTGAGGGAACACGTGGTGCATCGTGAATGGAGAGTTTCTCCCCACGACATGAAACATATAGCCGTTTCTTGAGGATTATAACGCCTAATCATTAGGTTGCCTCGAGTGGTGGGGTTATCTCAGCTTCCTTCGTGGCATATAAATATGTCTTTTAACAGGTTTCAAAAACCTTTTATGCTTCGACCTTCCCTTTTCTTCATCCTCTAATTTCTTGCTTCTTGCTTCCCTGCTTAACTGTGCTCTCGTTTCTTTGAAGTATTCACCTTTTTCAACTCTTCTTCATCAGGTATCTTCCTTTTTCTGTTGCTTTTTTATTTTTTCAATTTTGGGAATTTTCTGAAAGGGGTTGTTTTAGCGGTGACGGTTGAGGCATTCCTTTCCCTTAACTCACTAAATTTGATTTTGTAACCGATTTAGAGAACAAATTTGTGAAAAAAATAATGATTGAAAAAATTGGTGACTAACCACTAAATTTGTGCCTTTTATTTTTTTTTTAAGAAGAAGTTAGTGACTAAAAACATGGTCACTAATTGATGAGAAAATTCGGTCACTAAATTAATAATTTTTAAATATTTTAGAAGATTGGTGACGGAAAAATGGGTCACTAAATATGTGATTTTTAATTATTTTTAAAAGGAGTTAGTGACTGAAAATACCATGAGTGAAAAAAAAATTAGGGATTGTAAAAACCGGTTACTAATGAGTTTGTCAATTAGTCACCCAAAAAATCCATCACTAAATTTCTGGTTTCATAAAATTTTTTAAAGGACTTTGTGATCGAAAGAATCAGCTACTAATCAGTGAGAAAATATGTGATTTATAATTTATTTTAGAAGGAGTTTAGTGATTGAAAAAATCGTCTCTAATTGATGAGAAATTTAGTGACTAAAAAATCAGTCACTAAATTTGAGGTTTTTAATTTTTTAAAAGATTAGTGACTCAAAGAATCGGTTACTAATTGGTGAGAAAATTTGTGATTTTTAATTTATTTTAGAAGGAATTTAGTGAATGAAAAAATCGATCACTAATTAGTAAGAAAATTAGTGAAAAAAAATCAGTCACCAAAATTTTTTGTTTTTAATTTTTTAGAAGATTAGTGACCGAAAAAGTCGGTCACTAAAATTGTGATTTGTTCAAGGACTCGGTGACTGAAAAAATCAATCTCTAATGTGTGAAAAAATTAGGGACCGCAAATATTGGTCAATAATCAATGAGAAAATTTGTAATTTTTAATTTATTTTAGATGTTTAGTGACCGAAAAAACCAATCACTAAAATTGTAACTTTTTAATCTTTTTATGGGTATACTTTGTATAAACAAATAATTAAGTTTTTATGTTCAAAATTTTATTTTAAATTAATTAAAAGTATGTTTTAAGATAAAAATTTAATTTTTTAATAATTTGTATTATTAATTATTTTTATGATATACCTATTTATTTTTATAATTAATCATAATTTATCCCATGTATATACATGGGATAAATATTCTTTATGTACAAACATTTAATTATATAAATTAATATTTTAGTATAAATATAAAAATATATCATTTGAATTTGTCTATAATAACCAATTAATAATAATAATAATAATAATAATAATAATAATAGTAATCATAATAATTTAAATTTTTTTAAATCGTAAAAGGTAATTCCAATCAAATCACAATAATTTATAATGATAATAAAAATAATCATCTCAATTTAATAATATCTATTTTCATACTTATTTAAATTTATCTTATACTATTAACATTAAAATAAATGTTTAATTAAATCCTTAAAAACAATTTATTATATATGAACCTACCAATTTTTATACGATTAGATATTTTTTTTAAAAAGCCAACTCATAATATAAAATCTGTTTTGATAATTAGTCATTTAATATGTGATTCATTAATTTATTTATCTAAATATATCTTTATATTTAATCTAATAATTTTTATTTAATAATAAAATCAATCTAACAATATTTATTATGATTTTGTAAATAAGTATTAATAAGAGATTTTACCATTATAAACTAATTGAACTTTTTTCTACAAATGAGTTATGTCACATAACTTTCCTTTTTATTCTATTTATACTTTGTTAAAATTAAAACTTAAATTAAAATATATTTAAAAAACCAATTGAATTGATAAAATATTCTTTTGATGACAATAAATATAAATAAAAGTGTGGTTATTTAAAATAATTTAGTTTAAATTTTTTTAGTTTTAATTTTTGAAAAATAAAATTTTTAAAAAGATATTTTAATAATAATTTGTTATATTTTTAATAATTTTTATTTTTATAAATTAAAATATCATGTGCAATGCAGGCCTTAAAAGATATTTTTTATTTTTGAATTTGTCCCCATCCATCTTCTTCTATCTTGGTTTCCCCGGTCTCTCTCTCTCCCGTCTCCCCCATCTTTCCACTTACTAGTGCGGCGACGGCTACTCCTTCCTTCCCTTTGCAGCACAGTCGTAATGGTAGTGGCAAGGCGCAATGGCGGTGGCGAGTAGGGGTGTTCGCGGTTCGGTTTGGATCGGTTAATTTTGAGGTAAAAAACCATCCGATCATTGCGGTTTTATTATTTCATCATCCGATCGGTTTTGATATTTTTTCAAATCCGATCCAATCCGATCCGTTTTAAATTGGATTCGATTGGATCGGTTTTCGGTTTTTTAAAGCAACAATAAATATTTAATAAAATTGACTAAATAATAAATTAATAGTAAACATCTCTTATTGGAACTTACATTTATTAAAATTAATATAAATTATATAAAAAGAATGACATGAGACATGAAAACTAAATTAAAACTAGTTTTATATTGATATATTTATAGAAATATTAACATGATATTAGATAATAAAATTATAAAAAAGTATATTAGTATAAGTATTTTTATAAATATATATGTGTATATAAGTATAAATATATAATTATTTTATAAGTAATAATATATGTATATATAAGTTCGGTTTGGATTGGTTTTATACATAGGATCCGAAAACCAATCCAATCCAATAAAAAAATTTCGGTTTTTGCGGTTTACGGTTTTTTGGATTTCGGTTTGATTCGATTTTCGGCTTTTAGGTTCGGTTTTTGCGGTTTGCATTAGATTGGATTGGATATGAACACCCCTAGTGGCAAGGCACGTTGGCGGTGGAGAGGCGCGACTTTCTGCATGCAGTTGTTGTCCTCTCTCCCTTCCATTTGTTCAACTTATATTTCTGTTTTTTTCTCACATCTTTCTTACTCTCTGATTTTGTTTCTCTGTTTATGCAAGGTGTTGGTCTCATGCTCAAGCTTATGTTTTTTAATTTTTTTTTTTGGATTTTTCTTTTGTAATATATGTATCCTTTGCTTTTGAAACTACTTGTATTATATGATTCCATTGGATATTGTTGTGGTTATTTTTTTTCTGATTATTTTGATCTGATTATTTTCTTTTCACAATGTAAAAGTTTTAATAATCTAATTCTTTTTTTTTAACTTCTTAGCTTTAAAAATTTTTCCTCAATGTTCTAAAAAACCATTTTAGAGAATCAAAGCCGAAAGTTCATAAAAATTCGATCAAATCCAATAAGATTTGATTTTATCTTTTTTTACTAATAAGTAATTAGTGACCGATTTAGCCATGGAAAATTCCGTCTCTAAAATTTAGTCACTAAATCAGTCATTAAACTTGGCTTGAAGACTAGTCAACAATTTCGTCTCTAAAAGTGGTCTCTAAATCAGTCTATAAATTGGTCACTAAAGTAAGTCTCAAAATCAATCCCTAATTTAGTCTCTAAAATCGGTCTCTAAATCATTCACCAATAATTAGCGACCAAGGATTTAGTGACCGAAAAAATCTATCGCTAATTCGGTCACTTATATATAATAACTTGATTAGCGACTGATTTCATAAAACTAGTGACCAAATTTCAGTCACTAATGGCCAATTTTCTTTTAGTGGCCTAACCACCCTCGGTGTCATAATGCCATTCTCCGATTTCAAGGTGAGGCTTCTTAATGCCTTGCACGTCTATCAGACACAACTCGACCCGAATGGATGGGCCTTCTCACAAACCTTTCGGATGGTTTGTTACTACGTCGTTGTCTATCCTTCCACCCATCCTTTCCTTCAACTCTTTCATGTTCAATGTACCCGAGCTGGGAAGGGGAAGGATGCTTGGGTAACTTTGAAGAATGATTGTGATTGGAAGTTGTTTGAGCCTTACACTGACACTTATAAAAGAAGAAATTGCTCCTACCGATACGAGTTTTGGACAGTGACCAACTTTCGTGGTGTTGTCCCCTTTTGGATTGATACTCGGTCAAGACAGTTGATGTTCAAGAGATGATGGACACATACCCATTACAAACAGGTGCTGAATAGGAACTATGTTTCCCAAACAAAGTTGAATATGATTAACACGACATTTCTAGATGCACTCATAGCAACCGAGAAAAGGGTCGATCTTCCCTTCTCCTGGCGAAAGTTAATACATGCTTCTAGTGAATAGGAGTTGATAGCTATACTAGGTTCTTTTTACATTGTGGTTTTTTGCGTTCTTCCATGCACTTTTCCTTTGTCTTTTAATATAATCTTCTCTTTGTTTTTTCAGATTTCGTGACTGAGGAGGATACATTGAAAGCTTAATGGGGGATAAGAGTTGTTTGAAAAGGGAAACTGGTTGATTTGAAGGATCCATGTGAAGTTTCAAAGATACTCCTTGCTTGAATTACAACTTGTGTTGAAGGTATTAGTCTTACTGCAACTTCTCGGGATGATATTTTTGGACTCAGAGTGGAATCCATTGAAGACAAATCAGGCTATTGTAAGGGATTTTCATCCCAGCAAGGAAAAGATGGTTTATGTATATCAGCTCTTGGCAAAACGCTCAATGGAGGAAGATAAGTATCGAAGAACCACTTGGAAAGAATGGTTTTGCAGCATGATTTTTGGTGAGGATTTTGTGGAGGACCCTTCCCAATGGCAGGCAGTGAAGATTGAAGATGATGTATTAAGGGAAATCTTTGAGGAGGACAAGTCTAAAGCAATTCATAAGATAATGAAGAATAAAAAAGCTTCAACAAACCGAAGAAGGGTTAAATACTCTTTTTCCATATGAAAACGTGTGTTTATTATTATATGCCCGACATCTCTCTATTTTTGTAGCGTGTAATGTTCGCACTATATCACTAGAATATGTTTGCCTACATGTACTTTCTGTGTTTCTAAAAAATACCATATATGTTATTTTAAAATTTAGAATAAAAAAATACATTTGCGGGATAATTTTTAATTAGCCTCCTATTTTGTAATGACTATATCTATCAAGTGCTATGTTATCTAAAGACCAAGGACAAATAGAAACTTTCAAGAGTTCAAATTAGTTTACGTAAGGTAATTGTATGTAATTGTGGACATACTTGTAAAGAGGATAATGTTTTTTCCTCGATGTAATCATTTACACTATCTCACTCCTTGTATCTTTTTATTATGTGGATGGTGTTAAAGTAAAACAGATTGTGTTCCATATTTCTTTCACGACATTGTTGCCTATTATGAGTTATGTGTCCTACAAATAAGATTGGTTATTGGTTCAAACTCTTTATCACATTTTCTATGCTGATACTATACTACCCTAGGGGCCGTTTGGGGTGGTTGCGAGTTTTCAATTTTTGATTTTTAAAAATTTTTAATCAAGTTTTTGCAACTCAAAACCAAAATCTGAAAACTTGTTTTTGTGGTTTTCAAAACAAACATTTTGAAAACCACAAAAATTGGTTTTCAATTTTTGGTTTTGAGTTGTAAAAACTTGATTGAAAATTTTTAAAAACCAAAAACTGAAAACTCGCAACCACCCCGAACTGCCCCTTAGTGGACCATCCACAAAACTTGTTGAAGTAGGTAGTAGGAACTGCAGCAAAGGAGCCAAGGCATTTCTTAACAAGCTAGCTTAACTTATGGACAACCCAATTTGTTTTTATTTTTAGATATACAAATACTATATTCCTAACTATTGTGTGTGAATAAAGACTTTTAAGAGAGTACCTATTTGTAGAAGGAAATTAAAATGACTAATGATAAAAACATTGTTTGGATAATAAATTGAAAAAGAATTTTAAAATTGATAGAAAGTTTATCTGGTATTATTTTCAAGGAAAAGGAAAGAATTCAAAATCACACATCTTATGAGAGAATTTGAAAATTCTCCTTAGAATTTGAGTTCTTTCCTCTCGACATTTTCTCTTTTTCTTGACCTTTTAACTCTCTTATATATTTATAAATATATATATGTATATATATATATATAAATACATCTTCTCATAAAATTTCAAGTTAAGTGTTTTCATTATGGTTAGGTTGTAATATTTTGTAGGATGCTCCTCCAACTTAGATTAGAAGTCAAAGAGGACCCAAGTAAATTAATAATTATATTATGAGAACATTGATCCAAGATAAGGAATTTGAATATATAATCTTCCAAACAAAACCTAATATACAAAACACTATAAGAGAAACAAATTCACCTTAATTTTGAAAAATTTGTGATGACAGGAGCTTAATAAACTTTATTTGGTGGAGATGAAAGAACAAAAATAGTGAAGAGAGAAAATATCCATAAGAGAGTGAGGATGTCAAGAGAGTGAGGGGGCCGAGAGCAAGGAAATCAGCTTCTAAGAAGGATAATTTTATAAATGTTTTCATTATGTGTGATTTCATATTTTCTCCTTTTGGTAAAAATATATTTGATAAATTTTTGTCAATTTCAAAACTCTTTAGATTTTTTATCCAAACAATGCATTTTAGAGTATATCCCCATATCAGTCCTTGACTTTGTTAGCATCGTGCACTTTATTGTATGAGATTTCAAAATGTATCCTTTAATCCTTGACATTTATCTCTGTCATTTACTTTAGTCCAAAATGGTAGACAACATTAAATGATTATTGATGGACCACGTTAAGTCACACCGTGGAATCAAATTTTCTTATATTATTAAAAATCATTCACATTAGTCCCTAAAATGGTCTTATGCATAGAAAGACAAGTTCTTAATATTATGGAGAATATAATTTTTTAAACAGTAGTTTCTCTATAGTCATTGTGCTCTAGACAGTAACATGTAGTATCCATATTATAAAGGTGAATTATGTTAATGGGAGCCTTTAAATTATTAAATTTACTTGTGTAATTTTGGAAAATTTACGATATGATGGTAATTTTGTTTTTTTTATTTATTAGATAACTTCTGTTATGGTATCAACTATCAACGCAATGCGGAAGCGTCAAATCTAATCAAATAGGGAGTAAAAGAGAAGTGAATAGAGTAGTGAGAAGATGAGTAAAAGATTTACGTGGAAAACTTTTCAGTGTAGAGAGGAAAACCAAGGGCAACAATGAGCAAAATAAATTCATTATAAAATAGAGAATACAAGAAATCCTCTTATAATGATGAGGATTAAGAAACAAAATTCTCTCACAAACTCTATCACAAAAAAATAAAAAATAAAATTAATGGACTAAAATATTCTCTCAAATCTCACACTCATAATGGCTATAAGAAAAAGTATTTCTCACTTTGCTTATATGCTTGGAATATACCATATGCCTATGCCCTTTTATAGGCTACAAAAGAAATCTATTACAATGTGAAAGCAATATGTTATCTATTACAATGTGAAAGCAACAAACATATTGTAGGAAATGCATCATGGCAATTGGAAAAGATTTTCAGTGCCAAACAAATTAATGTTGATTTTAAGTGAGAACAATAAGCCAAATTTAAGCCACCATATATATTTCACTTAGAACTTCTTCCTCTATCTTTAACAATTAAGTTAGACATGAAAGGGAAATTAATAAAGATGGTGTGAAATTATGGAGGTATATGTTTAATTTGATAAATTGGGTTGGAGAGTGAAACTATGATCTATAAATTAGGGGAAGTTAAATGCATTCGACCCAATTAATTAAAGTAATTAGTCAAATAAATAGTGATATGGAGTATTGGATTGGTTTTGAGGAAAAAATCATCCAATCCAATAATATCGGTTTTCTCATTTAATCTTCCAATTGATTTTGATTTTTTTTTCCAAATTCATTCCAATCCAATCCAATTTTAATCGATTTGGATTGGATTAGATTTCGGTTTCTCAAATAAACTAAAAAATGAAATTATGAAAGTAAAATTATGACATCATTACTAGTTTCCTAAATGGTTAAGCATTTACAAATTTAAAGCCGAAAAGTTATGTTTTGCCAAATTGTTAATGTTTCTTGAACAAATAAGTTGTAACTTTAAATACTTAATTAGATATGAAAGTGGATCCCAATTCCATTTTCTATATATCATTATTCGATTTTTATAAACTCAATATGATAAAAACGTGCAATTATCTCATCCTATCATATAACATACAAATTACTTGATGGCTTCCAATCCCATGATTGAATGTTATTTGTTAAATAAAGTTACACAATAATAGTCTTTTTACATCATCACAGAAAAATAATATCAATAATGATAACATATAAAAATGTTTAGAAAACTTTAGATCGGTTTGATTCTCACATGCATATCCGAAATCCAATCCAATCCAATAAAAATTTTCGGTTTTTTACGGTATGCGGTTTTTTTGATTTGCGATTTTTTCGGCTTGCGATTTTTTGAATCGGTTCTTGCGGTTCCAATTGGATTGGATTGGATTTGAACACCCATATTATGGAGATGTCTATTTTCATTGTTACTCTAATTTAACTAGTTCCATTGATATTAATGTTGTGTTCGGTATAATAAATTGTTTGACTAAATCCCTTAAGGAATGCAACTATATTTTTTTTATGTTTTACTTTTAATTTTAATGTAAAATTGATTTCAGTAAAAAATTAACAATTAAAAGAAATTATTGTTATTATTTTTTTGTAAAGTTTGTTGTTATTAAGAAAATTATTGAGGCAAAGAATTGTACTAATTTGCTTGACCTTAAGGCTGAAGAATCTATTCTTGGGGAGTTTGAAATTAAGCAAAGAAGGGAGTTGAGAGCTCAAATATGTCATCTTATGTCCCTCAAGGATAATTTGCTTTTTCAGAAGTCCAGGCAAAAGTGGTTACGTGGGGGAGATGCTAATACAAAGTATTTTCATGGCTGTATTAATAAGAAAAGGTTGCGAAATAGGATTAAAAATGAGAGGTATTCATAACCAAATGAAATTAAAAATGCAGTCAGGGGGTTCTTTGAAGCACACTTTCAGGAGCAATCATGGTCTCGACCACTCTTGATGGGGTATCTTTTAAAACATTGTCAATGGAGGATGCAGATCTTCCTGTAGCGCCTTTTTCAGAACTGGAGGTAAAGGAAGCTTTTTGGGATTGTGGAGGTTCTAAAAGCCCAGGTCCAGATGGTTTTAATTTTAATTTTATTAAGGATTTCTTGGATATATTGAAAGCTGATTTTTTGGCTTTTATGCATGAATTTTATGTTAATGGTAAGTTTGTTAGAGGATCTAATAGCTCTTTCATTGTCTTAGTTCCAAAGACAGAAAATCCTCAAAGAGAGGAAGAGTATAGACCCATTTCTTTGATTGGGTGTATGTATAAAGTAGTCGCTAAGGTGCTAGCCAATAGATTGCGGAAAGTGATTGACAATGTCATTTCAGAATGTCAAACATCTTTTTGTTCCAAGAAGACTCATTTTTGATGGGGTGGTGATAGCTAATGAAGTAGTTGAGGAGATTAAAAGAAAGTCTACAAGCAATGTACTATTTAAAGTGGATTTTGAGAAGGCTTACGATTCAGTAAATTGGGAATTCCTACAATATACAATGAGTAGGATGGGCTTTCCTTCAAAGTGGAAAACATGGATTAATGAATGCTTAACTACTGCAAGAATCTCTATTCTAATAAATGGTATCCCTTCTGGTGAGTTTGGTGTTGGTAGAGGTTTGAGGCAAGGGGACCCCCTAGCACCTTTTTTTTTGTCTAATTGTTGCTGAAGGATTAAACGCTATGATGTGCAAGGCGGTTGACTCTCAACTGTTCAATGGATATCTTGCTGGAACTATGTCGGTCATGGTATCTCAACTATGCCGGTCATGGTATCTCATCTACAATTTGCAGATGATATCATCTTCTTGGGGGAAGCTTCTTTGCATAATGTTTGGGCCATCAAATCAATCTTACAACTATTTGAGCTGGTTTCTGGTCTAAAGGTCAACTTTCACAAAAGCAAGTTGTTTGGTGTTAATGTTTCTCATCACTTATTAGATATAATGGCTCAATTCTTGAATTGTAAAGTGGGTACTTTGCCATTTTCTTATTTGGGGCTCCCTATTTGAGCAAATCATAGGAGTTAGAAGACTTGGGAGCCAATGATTCAGAAGGTGCAGAAAAGGCTGTCTAAATGGAAATCTAAATCGTTGTCCTTTGGTGGTCGAAGTGTCCTCTTGAAGTCTGTTCTCTATTCCACCCCGATCTACTATCTTTCTTTCTTCAAGGCTCCAAAAGATATCATTTCTAAACTTGAAGCTTTATTTAGGAATTTTCTTTGGGGAGGGGATGAGGATCATAATAAAATTGTTTGGGTGTCTTGGGAGGATGTGTGTAGGGAAAAGAAACATGGGGGGTTGGGAATTAGGGTTTTGAGAGCTTTTAATCTTGCTCTTTTAGAGAAGTGGAGATGGAGACTCTTGGTGGATAAGGGTAGGTTGTGGAATAGGGTGTTGAGCTCTATATATGGGGAGACCATAGAAAGGAGTGCATGAAATGGAGTTAAGGGGTCCAAGTGGTGGTCAGATTTATGGAGTATTGAGGTTGATGCGTGATATAGCCACGAATGGTTTTCTAGTAATTGTGTTCGGGTAGTGGGGGATGGTCAACAAACATCATTTTGGAAGGATATCTGGTGTGGTTCGGTTGCATTTTGTGAGCGATATAAAAGATTATTTTCTATTGTAGATAATAAAAATGTGTCAGTAGCTGAAATGGTTGTTTGGAGGCATGGGGGGTTTTGTTTGGAATTGGCATTGGCGAAGGAGTCTTTTTCAATGGGAGATTGAACAACTAACTTTACTGCAGGCTGATTTGAATTCAGTAGTGTTACAGGTTGACCAAAAAGACAGGTGGCGATGGAAGGCAACTTCAGAAGAGTTGTATACGGTGCGATCTGCTTATAATGCTATTATCAATGATAGTATTTTTGCAGATATTCCACTTTATAAGTTTCTCTGATCGAAATTGGTACCCTCAAAAGTTTTTGGTTTTGCCTGGAAAGTTTTGCTAGATAGAATATCATCTAAGCATAACTTGATTAAAAGGAAAGTCATTTTACCTCCTGCTAGAAGTTGTGTTTGGTGTGGTGCAGCTGTTGAAACTACTTTTCATTTATTGTTCGAGTGTTGTTTTGCATACCAAATCTGGATGTTGTGTTTGGATTGGTTTAGATTCTTTGTTGTTTTGCTCAATATTGGATTTGGTCATTTTGCTCAGTTTATGGGTCTTCCTTGTTGTTCTGATATAAATCGCTTACGTTGGTCTACATTATGGATGACAACAATTTGGTCATTGTGGCTTGCTAGGAATGAATTGGTGTTCTCTTCTAAATTGTTATCTTCTACTGAAGTGTTTGATCTAATCAAAATTAGGAGTTGGATATGGCTGAAATCTAAGGATCCAGAATTTGATTACCCTTTCTCATCTTGGGAGTCTTTATCGTCAACCTCTTTGTCTTTGAAATGAAGATAATAATTCTACCTACAGTCTGCTCTCATGCTGTTCTAGTTTCATTAGCCTAGTGCTTCTCTAATTAGTGATTGAAAATTTGGCTTCAGAATTTGCTTTGGTGTTATAATAATAACCAGCTGTCTACATGTTGTTTGAGACTGATATGGTGTTGCCGTACCATTTTATTTTTTGTGCTGCTATCCGGGATCTTTCCTTTGGAATTCGTTTTGTCATGCTACTGTCATTGCTTTTGGATTTCAGATTAGAGTCACTGGATTTGATGATGGTTCGTAATTGGGTTTTTGTGATTTGTTAGACATGATTTGTGGAAGGATGACTCTACTAGCAGGTGGTTGAATCAATTACATGGTTTATTGCTAGCTTATGGGCCCCTGGTGGTGGTTATTTTTCTATTGTTTTTGGAGCTTTAATTTGTATTCTTCTTTCTTTGTTCATAGGTTGCTGTTGCTCAATTCATTATTTTAACCACCTTCACCTGTATACTAATTTTTGTATTATGGGTTAGAGTACCCCTTATAGTCTCTATTAATCATTTTCTTTGCTTAGCAAAAAAAAAGTTTGTTGTTATTCTTTGTAAAAGAAAGAAACATTATTTTAGAAATATATTAAAGAAATAAGGAAATTTTTCATTTAAAACCCTTTCCACGGTAATTTTTTAAAATCTCTTGGTCCTTAAGAAAATCTCTCTCTTTCCGTGTATGTTTGTTTTTTCATACCAGTTTGACAAGTGGCAGGTCACTCACAATCACTATGACACTAGGTAAATATTTTGATTTAATTGACTTTTGAGTTTTGTAATATATACAAAATAATTCATTAATTTTAGAGTGTGTTTGGTAAAACTAGCTGAAAAACTAGTTGAAAGCTTAAAGCTAGCTGAAAGCTGAAAAGTTCGCTGAAAGGTTAAAGCTAGCTGAAAGCTGAAAAGCTATTGAATGTGTTTGGTAAAACTAGTTGAAAATGGTAAAATGACATTTGAGGACAACATTAATTATTAAATAATGATAAGTGGGGGTGATTGAGGGTTAAACTTGTAATTAATTTTCAGCTAGTAGCTGAAAATTGGAGCTTTTGTAAAAAAAAAACTACACCAAGTAGCTTTTTAAGAAAAGGTTGTAACTACCAAAAAAGCTACCTTCCTAAACATTGTTGAAATGGTTTCAGCGACTATTTTCAACTTTCAACTAGCTGAAATGGCAAGTCAAACACACTCTTAACTTGTTGTAAATATTTTTCTAACATATATGATATTACCATAATATGCCAATTTCGTTCTCCTTCTCGATCGATTTTCCCCTGACTCAGTATCAATCCTTATCCTGTGGCATAATGAGTTGTTACAAAGTCAACACAAAGGGGTACTTGCGGTCAGCTAGGGGTAGGCAGCGGTCGGATTTGGACGGGTTCGGGCCCAAAAATCCAGAACCGCTGCAACCCAATAACATTAATATTACAACCAATTCCTACCATACCATTGTGCGGGTGTTTCGGGTGACGAGTCAACGGGTGGATCGAACGAATCTATCCGGGTAATGGCTTTTTTTACCAATAAAAAAATACAGAGAGTGAGAGAGAAACCAAGAAAATTTTGGGGAAAAATTAATAAAAATAGTAACAGGAAATGGAGGGTAGTGGAGAAGGGGGCTTGTCCTCTGAATCATCAGGTGGTCACTGCTTCTGTCGAGATCAAAGCGCGGCCACGACCTCTGTTGCAACTGAGATCCAAGCATGGCAACCGTGCCACCATCTCTCTCGCTCAGGCACTCTATCACTGCATGTCTGTCTGCAATCTAGTCCTCGCCGCACGGAAGCGATTGCCATGGAAGCACACCCAAACACTCCGACCACGCCGGATCCGGGGAGAAAGGGACATCCTCCCGCAAACAGTTGACGGAAAAGAAGGAGACACTCAATAGAGATTGGAAACAGAGGGGAAAGGGAACTTTTCAGTGGGAGAGATTAAGCAAATGCAGAGAACGAAAGGCGAGAAGGCAATTCGAATGGGAAGGAGGATGTGGGGGTGATATGAGTTCTGAGAGAGTGAGATGAAGAGGCTGGCCAGGGGTGAGTGCGGGGCAAGGAGAGTAAGACTAGGGTTTTTTAATTTCTAGTATCTTCCCTTTTTAACCTTTTTTGAAAACACAATAATACTAAATTACTAATAGCTTTTACACATTGATGTTTACAATGTCTGTATTATGGTTTCCTAGAATTTGGAGCATAAGGTGGTCCATAGGTTGCAGCCTTGCAGGGAGTGGGTCGTGGGCCTCTAATGCTATTTTGTAGTTTCTTTCCCTAATTATTGTATATGCTCGGTCGGATCAGATTTCTGCGGGCTTTCATTTTGCCAACCAAGCCTAACCATGTTAATCCGAGATTAACTGAATCATTTATCCAATTGGACCCATTACCTACTCTTACCCGTCCGTTTTTAATTAATTGCTTTCGGATTGTTCGGATGGAGGGCGGGTGCGGTGTTTTTTCTCACCCCTACGGTCAGCAATGAGACACAAGATCTGATCCACACGTGTCCTCTGATCCGAAACTTTCCCATACTCTGCCCTGCGTTTCTACTTAATTTGTCAGTCCTGGCACGTGTGTTCTTTTTTTTTTTGGTGCATTATACTACTACTATTTCTATTGTTGAGTTCAAGACTAAATCTTTCGGATAAAAATTTCCATTATGTGAGAGATAGACACATCTCATATGTGGGACCCACACATATGTGTGGGTCCCACATATGAGAAGTGTCTATCTCTCACATAATGGAGCCCTCCATTACCGGAGACAAGCTCAACCCCTTTCCAATCTTTCCCTTTCATCCATTCCAACTCATCTTATATAGCAGGATTTATTCATGTTCTACAAAAAAAAAGTATGATCAAATTAAATCTCATTGGATCTCATTTGATTACTCAATATAGGGTTGAGGATATCTTCGGTTATATAAATATAATATTTATTACTTATATCTATTATTTAAAGTCTTATCTTTAATTTTTTCTTTTATATAGGGTTTTTGAATTTAAGTTTCCCCTATTTACTTTTAAAAATACATTCTATACATACGTAAAATTATACAATGATATAATATTATTCTTATTTTAGTAATTTTTCAAACTTTAAAGAAAGTAAAAAATATTACTGACATGTTTGGTTTACACTAGAGGTGTCAAAACGGGCAACCTGGCCCGGCCCGGCCTGAAGCGGGTAGCGGACTTTTACGGACCGGGCTAAAATACCCGGCTAAAATTTGGTCCTGTAAAATAAGAGTCCGAGCCCGGCTCGGATCTGGTAGCGAGCTTATTCGGGCTGGCCCGGTTAAAGCCTAATTTCTTAAAAAATGTAGCTCATTGAAAGTTATAAAGGATTATACTTTTATAAAACTAACAAAAAATTACAATATAGTTATAAAAAACATTAGAAAAAGAGTTCATATACCCTAATAAAACTCATTCAAATAAATTAAAAATTCATTCTAAATTCCCAAACGTATTCATCCATCAATCCTATTAAACTAAAATACATTTAACGCATTCAAATAAATTTAAAATACATTCCTAAGTTCCCAATCCATTCCAAAACACATTAAAAGATTTTTCACAACTTTTCATTCATACTTTTCTAAAATTATCCTTTACTGATAGAAAAATAGACAGTTTACATCACAAAGAATATTCAACGACGAGTATTCGAAATAAAAGAAAAAAGTGAAAGTTACATTTGATATATTATAAAATGTAATTTATATAAGTATTTCATTTATTTATATTTTACGAACGTTATTAGTATTTTTTTATAATTATGAAAAAAATCAATATTTTCAATTAAAAGCTCCTCAGGTGGTACTTATATATTATAATTTATACTTTGAAAATAAGTGTTATACTATGCTTTGGAAATAAGTCCATTTAACTTGATCAAAACATAGGAAAAACGTGAAGTGAACATGACTTTGTGACCATGAACATAAACATGTATTTACTAATTGTAAAAACGTATACTTTATTGGAAAAAATATATACCCTGCAACATCTTTTATTATATATATATATGCGGGTAGCCCGAAAGCCCGTTGGGTTACCCGGCTCGAACTCGGATTTTTGCGGGCTTTATTTATTCCGGGCTAAAAAGCCCGACAAAAATTCGGGCTTCAAATTTTAATACCCAAGCCCTGTAAAAAAGCGGGTTCGGGCGGGCCAGCCCGATCGGGCTAGCTCATTTTGCCGACTCTAGTTTACAGTTCAAACATAGATTCTGACAGAAGCTACTCTTTATAGCGTTTTCCCGAATCCACGTTTGAAACGTGGTTTTGAGGTAAACCAAATACACACTACATACTTTAAGAGAAATTATATTGTAGAAAATAAATTTACTAATTATATGAATTATTTTATTTTAAATATTATTACATGATTATTTCATTTCATGATTACATTTAGCATATATATCGGGTCAACCTATTTGTTCATCATGAGGTTTATAAAATTGGTCCGATAAAAAATTAGGGTCGCATTAGAGAAAGTAAAACTCATCCCAACTCGTCCCACTAACACCCCTAATTTCCAACTTCTTTCAACTTTATTTTTTTAATTTTTGGTTTTTTATATGAAATCAAACTAATAATTTTGTTTAATTAATTAATTATCGATCCCTCAATTAATTGTCAATCTTTTTAGTCAGCATTTGACATTATAAAATATTTCTGAATCACTAGTGAAATATTTTTTATGAATTAAATTAATTTATTTATTTTTCCAAAATTGAAGGTTTTAAATAGCTGTATTCTTTATATTTTATTTACTTTTATTAACTAAATCAAAATATTTTATTACATTTTTATATTTTATCTATATTTAAAAATAGTCATAAATTAAAATATATGAAATAATTAATAATTATTAGTTAAAATGTACAGAGAGAGCTTAAATAGACAGGCTTTTCTGTTAAGTAGCACTTTAATTATAATCATAAACAAAATAATTAGTCAATGAAATTTAAAACAGAACCAATTTATTAGTTTCTAACTATAATGAAAATATTAATTTGATTTCTTGAGTATCCCTGTACTCCTATCAATTCAATTCATTTTGCTTATAAAAAAAATTAATTTGATTTGTGTTTGTAGGATTCTAATTAACAATCTATAGTTACTTGATGCTTGAATGAATTAACTTGGCACTTGGCAGAACATTTTTCGGTCTTTTTTACCCAACAAATATGGTTTTCACGTCATCAAGATTGTCATGAAGATTAGACGAGTTGTTGCTGAAAAAATAATCCTACAGGAGTAGTTAAAAGAATCTATGCTTTTTTTAACCACTTTTGACTTATTTTATAACTTTACCGAATGTTACCTTTCAAACCATTAATGTCCCCCAAAACTAATCCATTGTAAAAGAATTGAGTATTGTCGTATTGAAAATAAAGATCTTGAGAGTTTAACGTAAAGCTAGCACAGAAAGAGAAAGAGTAAATGAAAAACATCCCCTCTTGGTTACCTTCTCTATTACATTTTAGGTACCAAAAGCATTGGAGAATTTCTGATTGGACAAGCATAATGGAAAAATTATGCGCTTAAGCACCAATAATTATTCGGAGACTTTGTAATTAAACTAGTGGTAATTTGATTTCCTTGATTGACATTAATTGCGGGCTAATTTACTATTAAACCTTTTAGGCTGGGTTTACTTTTGTCTCCAAATAATCATGTTCACATAGACAAAATCCCCTAGCTCAAAATTGCTGCTTCTGGTCCTTTTGTGTCAAATCCTTTGATCCAATATTGCAAGCATTGAAAAATTCTTCATCCACTCTAATCATTCTTTAATCGACTCTATATTATCCTTAAGCCTAAACCAATCAAGTTTGTTATCAATTTTTACTATTACAATGCCCTTCTTGACAAAAAGATTGAAAATTTATAGAAAGGCTAAAGTCCAACACGGTTACTAGTCATCTTCTGATTTGCAGAGTGCCTAAAATAAATTAATGAGGAGACAAAAGCTACAAAAATAGTACACACTATGCTTCACTAGACATCATCCATGGTCGGCATGCTCTTTTCCCCCTTAATTATCAAGTAATAGTTTTGGTATCCTATTATGCCATTCACATCAATGACCATGTTATGGTACTGGCCTCCTTTCTAGAATACTTTTTCTAACTGTACTTCTTTTCCCCCTATTTTGTCTTTTCCTTCTTCTTTTCTTGCTTTTAAATAAGAAAAAATTGATTACAAACATAGGAGCTCTCAAACATAGAAGCAAGGAAAAAAAAATCCATATATCAACACCCGATAAGTCCAACCCAACAGAGCAAGTTGGACTACCCATTTACTCAAGTCGGCTCAGGTTCCGCAAGTCGGTCCCCATTTAGATGGTTGCCATGCGTAAAGCATCAGAGCACCACCTGCATCTCACTTGAGGGGATAATATCTTATCGATCATGGCCCATGGCTTAAATTCCCATATGTTCCCCTATAAATGATGTAAACATCAAATGTCAGGACACATTAATTACCTCCACCCATCTCGGATATTCACTAACTTGGACGTCAAAATGTCTTCATCATGTCGTAACTCGACATTCGAGATTCTTACTCGAACACCCCTCAAATATGTTTCATGACAAATCTCATTCAAAAATGAATTATTTGGGATTAATTACTTCAGTGTGAACTAAGCAACAAATGCAAGGAATTCTAGAGCGCATCACACGTGCAAATGAGAAGGACAAAGCCCCAACATGACCAAGTGCTTAGAAAGATGAAGGAGGATTAGTAAGAATTGGGAAGGAAGTGACATTGGGAATAATTATTGTCGGGGGAGTATGGGATTTGACACAAGACTAAATTATAGGTAAAATCATGATTAGATTTAGAACACACCTGGAAAATAAGAGTGGTGAATTGTGTAGGCATTGTGGGAGGTTTTTTACTATTGACTTTTGCTTTTTGCTTGATGGTGATGGCCCATGTAGTCCACTTTGGTATGTCCCTTGCAACCCTGAGGCCATCAACATTTTTTACTTTCTGGTGACATTTTCCGACACCAACACGTGTGAATGATGCCTTTTCTTTTCTCACAAAAAAAAAAAAAAAATTCAATTCATGAGATGCAAGGAAGCAAGCAATTTAAGCCATCTATGACTATGATCACACTCTTGTTGCTCTCTTTATTAATTGATTGTGCCCTGTTAACAAGAGTGCTATGATGGGTTTGGAAAGTGGTTTACCTTCAATAATTAACCTAAGATCCTGTGTTTTTATAGTAGTCCATGATTGATGATCCACCCACTGTTCATACATATAGCTATAACAATTATGCAGGGGACACGTCAGAGTTAAGGTACTGGCTTTTCTGCATGTGTGTATATGTAAGAAAAAGGAAGGGCTTATTGGCATGCCATGATAATAACTGTATTTTCCTGTTGAAGCATGACCATTCCTTTTGGCATTGGTGACATCTATAGCAAAAAGTTGAGCATGTACAAATTGAATTTAGTTTCTAAATTCTAACTTTCTGTGTGCCCTTGGTAGTGTCGGTATACAATGCATAGGGCATGTTTGATTTGCATTTTCATTTCCTGTTTCCTGTTTTCTGGAATTTTACAAAGGAAAATCCGGAAATGCTAGAAACAAAAATTTGCTGTTTCCAGCATTTCCAGTTTTTCCTTTATAAAATTTCAGAAAACAGGAAACGGAATGAAAACAGGAAATGGAAACAGGAAACAAAAAAGGCCCTTAGATTCACAACTTCATGGGCTTTATTTCAAAATGAACTTAACTTCTGACAATTGGGCTTCATGGACCCAATTGGACAATATTGATCAAATGAGTTATGATTTATGTCTTGGTTCATAGTCAAGCTTTCCTAAACAATGACATGGGAAGAAAAAGTGCAAATACAAAAGAGCCTAAAGAGGTAACAGACTAGCAGGGAATGCATATACAACATTAAAATCAAGATAATCTACATATTTAATACAAATATATAACAACATAAAGAATTGAATAAGTGAATCTTTTTGTATAAACACAAGTTGTTATATCACTTTATTTATTATCACTGTTTCTGAACCTGTGCACATGACAACATCTGAATTTAAGTAACAATAGACTCAAGTTAACTGAACTGAAACTTGTGTACAATTTTACACATCATTTTAATGTGCAGAGTTATATACAGGGCATATTTTGACTATTTTCCCTTTACCTGTGTGGCTTCATGTGTGAAAAAAGTGCATACATGTCAGAGGATTCCAAAAAATGTATGAAAAAAGAATGACAATGTATGCAATTTGACAGACGCATGCAGAGTATTGCTTCTTTAGGATACATGATGCCAGACAGGAACCTGTTAACAGTTAAAGAATAGTACTAACACCATCATGTGCTTGCATTACCAAACAATACAAAAGAAACAATGAAAGTCAACAATTTCAAGAGGTATTCTCCTCCCAGAAATGATTGTGATCTCTTCATCTTTCCAACAAGCTAATCTTTTGAGAAATCGAGGACTTGAGGCAATCTATAGCAAGGTACAAAGCAATCACTATGACTTTATTGCTTTATGGGCATGTTCTTGCTGGTTGCTTCCTGGTCTATTTGCAGCTTTGATTTGGTGATGCAATTTTCACTGTTTCTCTTGAATGAAATGTTGTTATCAGAAAACAAGGAAAAAATAAAAAAGAGTATGCACAACTCTGCAGAAACATAAAAATTATAAAGAATGTTGTGGTTGTGATCAAGCATCATGACAAGCACAGCGCACATAAAGCAAATAAACTGTTAAATTGTCACTATTATAGAGAAAGTATAAATGATGAAGAAAAAGACTCAATCTATTAACGTACAAGGAATTGAATTTTAAAATCCAAAAATTGAAAATTACAAGAATGTATAATACAAGATTTGGTTGTTACAGAAGTATAAAATTATCTGATAAGGGTAATTAAATCAATAGGTATACAACTATCACAAAAATAATTTAGGTATAATAAGTCTATAATATATGTATGTATATAGATTTTGATAAATGCTAAAACCACATTGCTTGATGTAGTCTTCCTAACAAATTTTTAATCATGAATAAATTTAATGTAGGTCTCACTGGAAAAAAAGTATACCCAAATTGTTTTGTATTGTGAATGAATTTGATTTAGAGAAAAATTTGTGAGAGTACAAGAGACTAATTTCCCATTACTCACAATGACCAGCAGTGCAAAGCTTATATACAAGGAGAAAAATGGGAAAATTAACTAACTGGCTAAACTAACAAACAGACTAACTAACTAAAGTTATGCAATTAGTTAAATGACTAACTAATACAAATAATCAATCAGAACATCAACAGGACGAGGACTCAATGCCTTGGTAAGAACATCAACAAGCTAGCTCTCACTAGAAATAGCAAGTAAGTGAAGAAGACCTTGTTGCAATTTCTCCCTAATAATGTGACAATCCAGCTTAGTTCTTTTATGAAAATCCTTGTTGCATTTTAATGTACTTTAAAATCCTCAAACTGTTTGATGGTGTGAGTCAATAGGTTTGTCCATAAACTAACTGAGATGATTAACAGAAAAACTGATGTCAGGTTTGATGTTAGTCAGGTAAATCAATCTGCCCAACAATCTCCTGTGCTAAGTAAGATCAGAGAGGGTAGTGCCAAGTGATTTATGATACTTCATGGTATGATCCATTGGGGCCTTGCATGGTTTAGCACCAAGTAATCCAACATCTTCTAAAAGGTCCAAAGCATATTTTCTCTGGTGCAAGGCAATCCCGGATTGAAATATGGCAACCTCTAACCCAGGAAGTATTTCAAGTTGCCTAGAACTTTGATTGTGAATTTTTGGTCCAACAAAGTCTTCATAGATTGGATCTCATGAACATCATTACTAGCGAAAATCAAATAATCAACATACACCAAAATTTCTATGTAGGAATCCCCTGATTGTTTGATAAACAAAAAAATAATTAGCCTTAGATTGAGTATACTCTGAGCTAAGCAGAACATAAGTTAACTTAGCATTCCACTGTCTGCTGGTTTCTTTAAGCCCATATAGAGAATTCTCTAACTTGCACTTTAGTTTTGATTGAGTAGAAGAAAGTGAACGACTTGTAGGAGGAGCCATATACACTTCATCATTCAAGTCCCCATGGAGAAAAGTTGTATTGACATCTAACTGGTGTAGATGTCAATTTCTAGCTGAGGCTACTGCTAGCAAGGTTCTCTTAGTTATCTTCTTCACCATTAGGCTAAAAGTCTCAAAGTAATCTAAGCCCTCTGTCTGTGTGTAACCCTTGGCTTCAAGTCTGGCCTTGTGCCTCTCAATACTGGTATGGCATCAAATTGGAATTTGAGTTTGAAGACCCATTTGCACCCTACAATTGGCTTCCCTGGTGGCAAGTCAGTAACTGTCCAGGTGTTATTCTTTTCCAATGCATGAAGCTCAGCCTATATTGCATCTCTCCAACAAGCATCTTTGATTGCTTCATTGTAGCTTTCAGGTTATAGGGAATTGCTAAAGGATAAAGTGTAGATTTGTGAGAGGAAAAAGTGTTGGAATAGGTAAGGTGATGGTCAATTGGGTATGAAGAGGAGTCTGTGTGGTTAGAAGTTGAATTGGTGAGGAGAGCATGGTGATAATCTATAAGATAGAATGGTATTTTCTTTGGTATGGTGGATTTTCTCACAGGTGGTGGTGAGGAATGGTTTGGTATAACTGGTGGTTAATGTGAAGTATGGTTGGGAGAAGTGGTTTCTAGGTATGGTTTTTCTGTGTCATCAAGTGTAACTGGACAAGATTGAGATAAGGGAACTGAACTTGGTTGAATAATATCTAAAGGTGCTGTGTTCCTGTTTAGAATAGGGAATGATTCTTCATAGAAATCTGCATGCCTATTGATGAAAGCTTCTCTAAATGAAAGATCATAAAGTATTTATCCTTTAACACTTGTTGAATCCCACAAATGCACATTTTCTACTTCTGGGATCAAATATCTTTTTGTTAGCTGTGAGGGTTGTGCATAGGCTAAGCAACCAAATATCTTGATGCCACTGATGTCAGGAAGTTCATTGTACACCACTTCATAAGGGGATTTGTTGGATAAGAAAGAGCTCAGTTGCCTATTGATGATAAAGAAAGCATGGCTCACAGCATTAGTCCAAAAGGACTTTGGAAGATTGGATTTGAGAACAAAGGCTCAAGCTATAGTCATAATGTGTTGAAGCTTCCTCTCCCCAACCCCATTCTGTTGAGGGGTCTTTCCACACAATGTTTGATGCAAGATTCCTTTTTCATCAAAGAATGACTTTAAATTGAACTCAGGCCCATTATATGATCTAATGCACTTTATTTTCTTACTGAATTGAGTCTCAATCATAGCTACAAATGAACTCAAACGATTAGGCACCTTAAATTGTTGTTTCATGAAGTAGATTCATGTATCATCTACAATAGTAAGAAAGTATTTCTGACCAAACATAGATGGTGGTGTAGTTGGTCCCCATATATCTACATGTATCTCAGCAAACAAGGTTATACTATGTGTAAAAGGTAAATGTTTCTGCTTAGCCAAATGACAAACATGGTAAGGTGCCTTATTTTTTGCACAATGAATGAAAGGAAAATTTTCCTCATAACTATCAGTTTATCATGAGCTAAATGATCTAGGATCCACCATGGCTGAGTTCGCCATTATCAAGTAATCAAGAAAGAAAAATTGAAGAAGAAAAAGAACTCCAACATATCAAGGAACAAAGAAAGAGAACATTAAAACTCTCATTACTCAAATGACAAGGAGAAAAGCGGGAAAGTTAATTAACCGGCTACTCTAACTAACAGACTAACTAACTAAAGCTGTACAATTAGTTAAATAGCTACCTAATACAAATAATTAATCAGCTTAGAACTTAGAAGGATTTGCTTTTCAAAATAGCTCTTGTTTGTGATTGTGAGTCAATATTATATTATCACTAGCAATTGCATAGTACTGATTTATATGACTTTCCCAGAAATATGAAAGGAGAAAAATTGTAATGACCAAAAACTCTGTATTTCCTCTTTTATATCATAAATTATTCCATGTTAGTGAAGGTTATAGCCCAAAAGCGGAATGAAAATGAATTTCACTTCCTTGCTCGGTACAAGTGAAATTTGAAGCAAAAAAATAGTGTTATGTCGCTATTACAACCTTTTTTTTTACATACCACAATACCATTAGGAACATAAATATTACATACCACCATACCATCAGGTTGCAGTAGCAACTAGCAAGAGACTAAACATAGTTTGGTGCTATTTGTTTGAAGATTTTTTGAGTTGTCACCATCATTAAAAATTGAAAGCAACAAATGCTAACCGAAGAAGCTATTGCTCTATCTAAAATTTTAAGAATCAAACTAACATATCTACTTTAATGCTTGTTGTTATATTACATATTTATGCATTAACAAAAGCCAGAGATGAATCATAAATCATAGTTAAGTGCAAACATAAAAAACTTATCAGTTACCAATTGTTCATACAGTATCCAAAAACAATTCCCCCCTATAATCCATCATCGAAACTTCAAATTGAATCGCATTATCAAAAACCATTTGGGTTAAAATTCAACTATGTTACACAAAATCTCAAAAGACCATGTCACATTAATTGTTAAATTAGATATACTTCCAACATTACACATCCCAGACCAGTGTCTCCCCTTCACCCATCTTTCTTTGCCATAGTTTCCTTATGAATCCAAATTTTAATTCAGTGTCACAAAATTTTAAGACTCAAGTAATTGATGTTCTGTTTCTGAAGACAGAGTACATGGATAGTGCTAACACAATATCTTTTTTTAGGGGTATCTTTATTTGACAAATATAAACCAAAAAATAATATAAAACAATGAAGGGAAACCAAGAAAAATGTGAAAATGTAAAAAAGAAAAATTTGTTTTTCCTTTAGGTCCACAGATTAAATGTGAAGCAGCTATCAACCAACCAACCATGCAGATAAGGCAGAGAGATAAGCCACTCCTTATGCTCACACACTCACTTGACACATAATCACAAAACTCACCACACTAAAAATCATACACAGATTTATATATATTCATTCATTTTCATTTCCCACTTTGCCCATTCAGAGACACCTCACTGTTCCTCCAAACTAAGCCATGGCCGCCGCCGCCGCCGCTACCACGTCATACTTTTTTGGCACCCGTCTCAGTAACCCAACTTCAAACACCGGAAGATTCCACGCCTTCTTCAACTTCGGCACCAAGAAGGCACCACCACCGCCACCACCACAGAAGAAAAAGGAGGTGAAATTGAAAACCAGTGATGACCGGCTCGTGTGGTTCCCGAATGCAGAGCCACCGGAATGGCTCGACGGGTCCATGATCGGAGACCGTGGGTTCGACCCATTTGGGTTCGCGAAACCCGCTGAGTACCTACAATTCGACCTTGACTCGCTCGACCAGAACCTCGCCAAGAACGTCGCCGGCGATATAATCGGAACCAGGATCGAGACCATTGAGGTTAAACCGACGCCGTTTCAACCCTACACAGAGGTCTTCGGAATACAGAGGTTCCGTGAGTGCGAGCTCATTCATGGAAGGTGGGCCATGCTTGGAGCTCTCGGTGCCTTGGCCGTTGAGGCTTTCACTGGGGTCGCATGGCAAGACGCTGGAAAGGTACCATTTTTTTTCGAGTTTCTTTTACCTAATTCTACATCTGAGTACCCTTTTTCTCTGTTTCTATTGGGTTTCACCATTTTTTGGGATCCTCAGCATTTTTTCAGTTAGGCAATTTATCAAACATTTTGGTGGTTCTTATCAGTCTTCAACATCTTTTTATAGTTTTACAGTTTTACACATATTCAATTCATATTTCATTAACAACATAATGAATTAGTGATCGGATATTTGTGTATGTGGAAACTTGAATGCTGAAACTTTGTGACAAGGCAATAGAATTTGCATGGAGATGTTGATTTTTTTTTTTTTGTTTTCAATTTTCTATAGTGATGGTTGTTGTTGTATTGCATGTATGTATGTATAAGCTAGTGACAATATAACATGGTCCCCTTGTCAAGTGACCGTAACAGTAATATACCTTGTACAGCATTTTGTTGGGCGTGTCTCATTGTTATCCACTGGCGTATAGTGCTATTATATGGCTAAGGATGATGATGACTTTTGTGGCCACCAACGATTAAGACAAAACTTCACATTATTATTTGATTTGTTGCAGATTTTATAATGTCTGTTTTTTAAGCAATTGGTTCCCTACTTTCCCTTCTTTCCAAAAGGGCAAATAATACCATACAATTTAGTATGTGCTTAATCTAGCATTAGCATCGAAACTCATTAAACTCAAATTTAGATTACTCAACGTAATTATTTTTAATGTTAAAACCTTTTAATATTAAATCAAACACGCTCTTAATCCTAAACAAGCTTTAGAATTAGATTGCTTTAGCAGTTAAACAAATTCTCGTGACTAAGATTAATTAGTTCAAACTTCAAAGAACCTTACATGTAGAATGGACTTTGTGATTCTGAGGACCATCTTAACCACTCAAAATTAAAGTTGGATTCATTTATGATTAACCTTTTAAGAGTCCTGCTAATGAGATTTAACAAATAAATTTTTTTATTGAAAATTATGATATTTATTTATAATAATATGATGTCACATCATTTATTGAGTTTAATAGCAAATGAGATGTCATATTTATTAAATAATGTAGCAACACTTTATTGATTATTGTATGATAATGTAAAATTTATATATAATAACAGTATATACTAAAACTCTTTCAGTATAAACTTTCTATTTCTGTTCCTACATGTTCTTTATGTATCCTTAGGAAACTTATTGCTAGGATGACTAAAATTAACTATTTGAAGCTTCCTAAGCTTTTTAAGATTATTAATAATCTAACAAGCTTATTCAATTTGTTGTTTTTGGTTCTTTTAACTTGAATTTTCAGGTAGAGCTGGTGGAAGGGGCATCCTACCTAGGACTTCCTCTTCCATTCTCATTGACCACATTGATCTGGATTGAGGTGTTAGTGATTGGCTACATTGAGTTTCAAAGAAATGCAGAGCTTGACCCAGAGAAAAGGTTATACCCAGGTGGCAAGTTCTTTGATCCTTTGGGCTTGGCCAATGACCCTGAAGAGAAGGCCAGACTTCAACTGGCAGAAATCAAGCACTCTCGCTTAGCTATGGTGGTCTTCCTCATCTTTGCAATTCAAGCTGCTGTAACAGGAAAAGGCCCTATCAGTTTTATTGCTACCTTCAACAAGTGACATAACTTAACAAATGAAACCTCTTTAGCTCTTTCTCCTATATTATGTGTCACTTACCCCATCCCACAATTTTTTTAAATTTTTTTCCCTGTACTAGCAGAAGATAGAAACTGCTATGTATACCATCTATGTATGTACTCTGTTGTATGGTTCTGTATAATGCAATACTGTATTGCTGCTTTGTGCAATCCACCATATGTTTTTCCTTTCTATGGAAAGAATTACTGGCCTCGGCATAAACTCCGGATGAAACATGTACCCAAACACGCCATAAATTGGATTGGATACAAATGAACGTACATTTGGGGTGTGGGGACGGTATTTCAAACATACACTTACCTTGTGTTGGGATGGAGAATTTAAAATTCTCAAAATTGTAATAGACAATGTTGAGTGAATTGTTAAAATGAAGGAAATTGACAATGACAATCTAAAAAGTTTGAATTCTCCCTCAATATTTGTCATTTGAAATTCCCCCATTTATCATTTGAAATTCTTTCTTCTACTAATTTAACACATGAAATTCTAGTAATTTCAAATTTCTCTATCCAAACACAAGGTTAGTGTTATGTATAAGACTTGAGATATGAGTCTTTTTTTTTTTTTTTTTATGAAACGATGATGTATATGAAATGAATTTTTACTCGTATACAGTATATACTAAAGCAAAAATTGGCAAGCAAATTCAAAAGCAGAAGTTAAGACTTTATTACTTATACTTTATGCTACAAAATTAAATTATAACTAGCGTCTGCATGTGTAAAATTATATTTTATATATGCCTACGTGAAAGTGCTTTTTTAAAGATAACACTTAACATCATTCTCCAACTTCCCAATAAGTTTTGATAATCCTTCAAATCTAAGTGAGAAACATGTTATACCAACAGAAGCATGTACCAAACGGAAAAATGGATATTTAATGTATAACCACTTTGCGTGGCAAGTACAGAGAATTGTAGGTGTGAATTAAGACATGGAAGAAAGTCCATATCCATGGACGTCCACTCCACCTCACCACACATTGATTTTGATGGAGAAAATATGATTCGATTGGATTTGGAATTAGGGTCCAACCTTTCTTGGGATGAGTTTAAAAATATAAATATCTTATATATCTTGATTAAAGTCATGATAGTTTATAGTTAAATTATAAAGTTAATTTACACATATTTATATTAATAATTTTTTTTAGATAGGTAAAATTCACTGAGAGAGCACTGGGGTGTTTTAACCCAAATACAAATACAAAAGTTGCAAGAAAACAAAACCCCAAAACCAGAATGTAAAGTTACTAGCTACCTAATACAAGAATTCATAACCCCCTACAAAACACCATCACAGTGTCAACAATATAACCAACATGAATAGTTGTCCAGTCTAAGCTAGAAAAAGTCGCACCTTTTATACTTGTTTTTTTTAAGATTTTTATTATTTATTTATTCACTATCTAAAAAATAGAACGTAGTTCTCAAAACCCCTTTTAGTCTATGATTGTTTAAGAATTTGACAAAAAAAAATTTTTAACATGATGTAATTAGATTTCAACATAGTTCCTCACATTCAAAGATATTGGGTTCTTCCTACTATAAGTCACAACTTATATTTATTGTATATATTACCAATTCCAATATATATAATACTTGTACCATAAATTTGAATAAACTTTCAAAATTTGCTAGATTATAATTAAATTTAGAAACATTTTTTTTATATTAAGGCCATTCATTTTAAAAAATAAAAATTCTAGGGAACCATAGATGAGTGAACTCAAATATTAGGTGGGTATTGATTAATAGCTTAAATAACTATTTTTACGTGTTTTTGATAAATTTTAGAGGCAACATTTATATGATTATTGTCTAACAAGTTAATAATTTAATAACTATGGCGTATTCTAGGTTTTATGGATGATTTTTCATGTGTTGCATAAAATATAATAGATAATGGTTATACAACTGTTGCTTATTATATGTTTATCCATAATTAGAATTTATTTTACCTATATATAATATGTTTTAGGAACGATTTTGTAATCATTGACAATAGAATTGTCCACAATTTTAAAAATCGTCATATATTTTATGTTCTAGGATCGATTTTACAATGCATATACTGGCCTTGAATTTAAAACCATTAGTTAAAGCTAATTGTGACTCTCGCCTCTAGAGCCATTATTTGAGGACCTTGGTGTAGATTTCATAGCAAAGGCTGATTGTTCAACAAATGAAAAAAGTAGTTGCATTGCCAATCTCCTTTTGTTGTTCTTCTTGAATAACTAGGTTGAAGACCTTGTTTATCGGAGGAATAGATTCCATCAAAAGCAATTTGAGGCAAAAATCTCATCCCAAATTATTTTGACCCTAGTGTAGTACTAGCTTACAAAGTCATTGTCTTGAGTTAGATTCGTGAGTTCCTTCCTAAGCTAAAAGATCCTAGGATCGTTCTCTTGTTAAAAGCAATCTTTAAGATTTGCCAAATCTCATAGGCTAAGTCTGAATACATGATGCTTGCTAGTTAAAATTAGTTTTTGTAGACCACCTACTCCAAAAGCTCTCCCATTTAACTTCTTCAAAAGCAACTAATTTTAACTTATGGAGAAGTTAAATGCATTTGACCTCTTTGAATTATGCTATTTTTTCCACCTAGAAGTACTTCTGCAGAAGTTCCACCCAAATAGGCTCATAATCTCTTTAGAAACAACATTAAAGATCCAAGAAATCCACGTTAATGCTACAAATCCATGTATCAAAGGACAAATCAGTTTCTTGGGATCTTGAGATAGAACCATCGATGAAACCCAACTTATTTTTCATGGACAGAGCACCAACATTGTTCAACTCCACGTATTGTAATTAGGGCCCGTAAGAGGTTGTGAGATAAGCACCAAATCAAGGCCATCTAAGTGATGGAGAAACAGAGGATTTAAAGAATCTTTCATGGTCGAAGGAGAAACAAGATAAATGTAGAGAAAGAGGAAGGGTGTAACTTAAGGGAATAATGAAATCGGATGCACATATGCAAAGAAATAACTCTTGGTACCATATTGAAACAGATAATTTGGGGACAGTAGAAAGGGAAAGCTCTCATTGATAAAAAAATTACTTGTATACATAATTTGGTCCATGATTACCATAACAACCAACTAACTTAATCAAATTGATTAACTAAGTGTGACAGTAATAAAGTAGGAACAACGTCATGCCCACTGATCAACATTCTCGGTGATCAGGATCCTGCAGCAGCATCTCCACCCTCACAACCACCTCTCATATCATCACATCCCATGATCACCCTTGCCAAGAATGGCATCTTCAAACCTAAAGCTGCCTTCAATGTTACTAAATATCCTCTCCCTATCTCGGTAGAACCCACATGTGTTTCTCAGGCTCTCAAAATTGTTGAGTGGAGGCAAGCTATGTCAGATGAGTTCATAACTCTCATGTGGAACAACACGTGGACTCTAGTCCCACATGAGTCTCACTACAACGTTGTTGGCAATGAATGGGTTTTTAGACTTAAGAGAAATCCTGATGGCCCCATCTCTCGATACAAGACTCGTCTAGTGGCAAAAGGTTTTCATCAAAGGCCTGGAGTTGATTTTCAGGAAACTTTTTGTCCTGTCATAAAACCTCAAACTATCAAGCTTGTTATGTACATTGCTTTATCTCGTGGCTGGCGTATCAGCCAAATGGATGTCAACAATGCCTCTCTGAATGGCACCCTCACTGAAGTTGTTTACATGGATCAACCCAAAGGCTTTATTCATCCAAACTTTTCGAACCATGTTTGCAAGCTTCATAAAGCTCTTTGCGGTTTGAAACAAGCACCGCGTGCATGGTACAATTCATTGAAGGAGTTTTTATTAAGCTATGGTTTCTCAAACTCAAAGTCTAATGCCTCATTATTCATTTATCATAGTGGTTCTATAACTGCTTATTTTTTTGTGTATGTAGATGATCTCCCATTAATAGACAATCACACCAAATTCCTTAAGGAATTTCAACAATCACTTGCAGCTACATTTTCTCTTTAAAGACCTTGGCACACCACATCACTTTCTTGGCGTTGAGATCATTCCCACATCTAAAGGCCTGTTTCTTACTCAACACCACTACATACGGGGAATTCTAGAAAGGCTCACATGTCAGATGTTAAGCCTATTTCCACGCCTATGTCTACAAGTTGCTCTCTCGCCTCCTCGAGTGATGACCCCACCTGTGATGTCACAGTTTTTCGTCAGCTTGTTGGGTCCCTTCAATATCTCTCTCTCATAAGGCCAGATGTGGCTTTCACGAATCACGGTTAACAAATTGGCTCAGCACATGCAGGCTCCCTCCAATTTACATATGCAGGCACTCAAGAGATTACTCCGATATCTCAAAGGGACCATTGACCATGGACTTCATCTTATTTTTGACCCATCCATGTGTCTTACTGGCTTTTGTGATGTTGATTGGGCAGGTGACACCTCTGATCGCAAATCCACTGCTGCTTATCTCATTTATCTTGGTGCCAATGTTATTTCATGGTCTTGTAAAAAGCAATTTACAGTTGCTCGCTCATCCACATAGGCCGAATATCGGACCATTGCCTCAACAGCTGCTGAAATTCTATGGCTAAAACATCTTCTAGAACTTGGCGTCTCTCTCTCAACGCCATCGACCATTCTCTGTAACAATATTGGCGCCACTTATGTGTGTGCTAATCCAGCTTTTCACTCTAGAATGAAGCATGTGGCCATTGATTTTCACTTTGTTCGAGATCTTGTGGCCTCTAAACAACTCCGGGTTTATCATCTATCTTCTAGTCATCAACTTGCAGATCTTCTCACAAAGCCTCTTTCCGGGACACGTCACTCCTTTCTTAAGACCAAGATTGGTGTAGTCCCATCCTCCACCATCTTGTGGGGGCGTATTGGAATCCTATCCTAGGATTACCTTGTAACAAACCTTATCTTTCAAATTTAAATTGTTAACCTTATCTTGGAATCCTATCCTAGGATTACCTTGTAACAAACCTTATCTTTCAAATTTAAATTGTTATCCTATATATATAGTCATACCTGGATGTAACAAATTGAGAATTTTGAAATACAATACACAATTATTTTATTCTCTTTATTTAATACATGATTTATTTGGAAAAAATAACACGGTCATGGAACAATGGAGATTCTTCAACTTAAGAGTTGTAAAAAAGGTAAAAAAAAATCAGGTGGGGCGAATTCCCCTCAATTTCAATAAGGTGAGTCAACGAGATCGAAAATAAGGAGGGCAAAACTAGATCTGGTTATGAACTGACTTGCAATGCTCATAAAAATATAGGGTTTGGACCTTTTTTATTTTAGAAGTTTGAATAATTTTTGAATTTTTTAGTTGGGCTTGATAAAGCTCACTACCCGCTAAAAGCCTGTAAAACCTGCCAAAAAAAATCCACAAACCCGGTAAAAAGCCCATAAAAGTGCAGGACTTAAGCTTCTATTTTAAAAGTTTAAATAACTCTCGGACTTTATGCTCTGTTTGTAAAAACTTACTATCTGCATTGGGTTAAACTTGGGCTAGGTAGGCTGAATTGATCGCTCTAGGCAAAACTAATTAGCCCAATCTAATGAATAAAATGGCATGTATGAAATTTATTTGGATAACCACTTTTAGGTGGTTTTGCAACTTTTTTAATCAATCTTTACTCATTTCAAATAATGTTAATTTTTATCATCTTTTTATTAAAATGTATCATAGTGAAGTATCACAACTATCCTCTATTGAGCGAAATTTTATTAGGGTTACAAAAAGTATTATATATTTTTTCATATCCAATATCAAATAATTCCAGCTAACAATTGAAATATTTAAAGACCATTTTTTTCGTTTGAATTACATGTATCTTAGGAAGTAATTCCGCCTAAATCAGAAAGCTATTTCTCCCAATAAAATTTTTATCATAAACTAGACTCAAATCCGATACATTATTTAAGTGGAAACAAATATATACTACTTAAATTAACCTCACATTTGTATTTAAAAACCGAAGTGACATTCCAAAATAATCAATAAAATTAAAATAATAATGAGAAAACCTCTAATGAAATAAAATTTATAACGTATAATAATTTATTATTAACAAGTGGGACACTTAGCTCATTTTAATCGCGGGATACGAGATTCGTGCGGTGGCCAAAACAGGCAGCTAGGGGAAAGGTATCCGAAAAATTTCCACTCATTTTTAATAAAAATAAAAATATAATTTCTTTACCCACATATCCTTTACATAAAGCAAAAAGATATATCTAATTATAAATATAATTAAATAATAAAATATGATATAAAAATATATGTAGTTTTTTAGTTCTTCCAATTAAATAATTAATGGAATCATTTTATGTATATGATTAAGGGTCCATTTGGTTTACATTTGGTTTATAGTTGAGTAGAATTGATTCTGAAAATCAATTGTTGAAATGAGTGATGTACGTTTTACGAAACATATTGGACGAAAGGAAATTAAAATCAATTTTTAAAAACCATAATTTTGATTTTTCAACACCAAGCTAAACGGACTATAAGTCAATTAGATAAATAATAATTAAGTTATAATCAATGGCATATAAATAAAAATAATTTAATATAATTCATTAGTTATGAATGTCACATTCATTTATAATATTTAATTTTTTAAATCCATGTTATTTTATTAATTATGTCATTAATTAATCAACTTAATTTCTTACACATTCTAATTATAAATTCAAGTTCAATTTAATTTACATACATGAATAATTGGGTTTCATTTAAGTGATAAAAATACATTTTGTTTTTTGAACAATAATGAAACAATTCTATTGAGTGTTTCATTCTATAATTTTTAAGTTAGTTAAAAAAATTCTTTATATACAAAATTAATGGCAAGTGATCAACCTATTTATATTATTATCATGTGCAACCATGGCGTGTAAAGCTAGTCACGCATAAACGATTGACCACAAATAAAAATATAATAGTAATAATCAATGAAATAATAATTAAAATTATAAAAGAAAGCTTTAATAGTGTAATACAATACATATGGCTCATCGCCTTCATAAAAAAAGCAACAAAATACGATAACTTCTCACTCCTCAGTCCACGTTTCTTGCAACTGCATTCTACGAGACAAGGTAAATCTTCAACCATTCTTCTTCTTCTTCTTCTTCTTCTTCTTCTTCTTCTTCTTCTGTCTCAATTGTCCTTCATTTTCAGTAATTGCGCAGAGTCATGGGAAGGTTGTTTATGGTGAATCTAGAAGGGAAGATCTATAGCTGCAAACACTGCCGCACCCATCTTGCGCTATACGAAGACATCGTTTCCAAGGTTCCATTTTGATCGCTTACCCTTTTTTATTTGGCCAATAATTTTTCTGGGTCTCTAACATTTTTGCTAGATTTGTATTGCAATCCCCTCATATTGTTTATTCATCTGTTAGTTATGGATTATTCGTGTTGTGTGATGTTTTCTCGGTTAGGTAGAAACAACCACGGTGCTGTTGGCTAATTCTATTTGATGCTTCACTTTACCAGAGTCGGTTTGTTAAAGGAAATGAGGATTTTGTGGTTCTGTTCCTAATTGCTTGGTGGTAGTAGCTTAATGTGCTTAACTTAGAACGTGTGTGTTCCTTTAGAAGCTTTGAAATGCTTATTGCTTCTCATGTCATGCTTTTCTGGTTTCTAACGTTTTCATACCCCAGAAGTCATGGAGATTTTGTTTTTCATAAGAATGTTTGTGTTTTTTTGTTTAATATTTCTAGTAAACGGAAGGAATTGCTTAGAGAGGTGAGCTTTTCCTTTCTTATCTACTTCTGAACTATAACACTTTGCTGCGTGTTTTTCTGATGTTTATTTTTGTGAAAATTGTGGAGAAGAAAATTTATAAAATTTTGGATCTCTTTATACAGAGAGAAGATAGATGTCCTGTAGATAATTTTCCTTCTGCTGAGACATGGTTGGTTCAACACATTTCACAGAGAAACTGTGGATAGCCATGCTATTCTGAATCTCATTTCTTCATAATTTTGTAAATATGAGATATGCAAGTATAATGGTATAGTTTTAGGTCTTCTTGCTCCTTTACAAGTGGGTAGTACTTCTACAATTAACATTGTTCTTCTCAATTAGAATTGCACTGTATTTATTATCTTGATTGGAGAAAATTAACTGTGTTGAGTAGTATTTTAATTGATTAAGTATCAGTTACATGGCACCATTGGCTTCGATTTGCATATTCAAGTATTGCTATTGGTTACCCCTAGTGCACCTTGTTATATTTAGACACACTTTGGCTGCATAGGTGCATCTTTGGATTCTGTTATTATTTATGAGTTATACCAGACAGAATTCTATTTGTATCAATAGATAAGTGCATCTTATCTAGGCTACCTAATGGATGGACATATGGAGGGCATTATCTTCCAAAAGAAACATGATCCTAGTGCTAAGCTTTTCCAAAATTTAATTTTTTAAATTTTTGGTAATTTTTGTTGCTGGGACCCTGATTCTTAATTGGAGCTTTTCACAAAAACAAACAATCTGACTGTCATTTTTTTCTCTATGTTGTTTTATTTAGACTTTCCACTGCAGACATGGGAAAGCTTATCTCTTCAATAAAGTGTAAGTTATCCTTACTTTGGGCACCTTATCATTGTATTATTACTAAGAGACTGAAACAGACATTCCCTTGTTGTATCAAGACATTGGCAATAAAGCTTGGTATTGTCATACTTTGCCACCTATGGTGTTAAAAAGAAGAAAAAACAACAGAATATTGACATATTTTTATCCAAGAACTTATTTGAGGATATACATCACTGTCCTTGTTTTATGCATATCCACTTGTAAATCCTCTTATGCTTGCATTTAGGACATGGCAATCATATATGAAATCCTATTATTGTATGTGAATCACAACTGCATAACAAGATAAATGCATAACTCTGACCAATTGTTGAGGTGATTGTGGATCTTGTAGCATGTGTAACCAAAGTGTTGAACAACACGGTTAAGTTGTTATTCATGGTCTCTTGCCTCTTGGACCTCTAAAATTTCTACATTATATTTTTGCAGTTGGCTCTGTTTCCTGATAGTTGAAACCTTTTATTCTTTGACAGCGTGAATGTTTCTCTTGGTGAAAAAGAGGAGAGACTGATGATGACTGGGTTACATACTGTCGCTGACATTTTCTGCGTGGGTTGTGGATCGATTGTGGGTTGGAAATATGTAAGAATATAAGGCAGTGCTTCAAACATCATGGTTTTGCCTTTTTATGTAGCTTTTAGTTACTCAAATGGTGCTTTTCAGGAGACTGCCCATGAAAAAGGCCAGAAGTACAAGGAAGGAAAATCTGTGCTTGAACGGTCAGTAGAAATGTTGTGAGAAAACATTGTTAATATAATCAAAGTGAAGTCATCTTGAGCGTTAAGTATGTAGTGGTTTAGATCAATTTTATTATTGAGCAGGTACAAGGTGTCAGGTCCTGATGGAAGCAATTATTGGATCAGCCATGAAGCACATGTTGTTGGAAGTGATGCAGATGATGCATAATTATCCTGCCATTCCCAATTGTACATTCCTTAACCCTGCGTTGTTCAATGAATGTGGGTTTATACAGGAAATTTGCAAAATCAACATATTGCCATACCCTGTCAATAACACACTTAAATTAAGTACATCTAATTGATGATTTTAAGTCTCCTTTTTAAACTGGTATTCAAACTTCTAATTGGTCCTGTTTTCCAATTTGTAGCACTGTAGTTGGATGAAGAAAGCCTTTCAATTCAAGTGCCTTGTCTCCTTCTCTCTCAAGTTAATGTAATGCATTTAAATAAAAGACTGCTGAAAACTCTGTATTATATTTATAACCAAAACTTTAGTTGGTTGATTTTACCTCCATTTCAATCAGTTCTGATGCCAATTAAAACACTGATTGAATGTGAAACACTGACATAACCGAATTGAGATGTAAAGATCTTGTCATAATGCTTATTATCACTTTCCTTACTCTAGATCTACTAGCCAATATTGGGAGGAGCATTAACATCTTCCCTGTCTTTTATTACCTTCATATAGGCTTGGTGTAAGGATTAAAGATAAATAAAAATAAGAATGGTAATCAGCTTTTGCATATATGCGAAGCCAATAGGTTTGATTAAATTGAAGACCAAGTAGGTTTGAGTGAGTTAAAGGTTATGTTTGGATTGATAGAAAATGATGGAATAAAGTGAAATGAAATGAAATCATGAAAGATTTAATTGTTTGAATGAAAGATTTAATTGTTTGAATTGTTGAGAATAGGATTGAATGAAATCGACTTGATGGAATAGATTTCATCCCATTCCATCTAGTATCTACTATTTCTTCTCTATCTTGGATGGAATGGGATGAAAATTTTCTCCTCCATCGTTATATAATGGAATGTAAGCTTATTTTGTTTGATTTATTTCACTCGACCTTATTCTATCTTATTCCATTTTTTATTGTTCAATATTATAGCTGAAGTTGTAATAAACTTCACCATTCACTAACACTATGTTTGATAGAGGGAAAAGAAATAAAGTATAGAGAAATGAATAAGAAATAGTGAAAAAAATTGAGTTGTTTTGTACGAGAGAAATGATTGAAATAAAGTGGAAATAGAGTGTTATTTCTTTCTTATCTTGTTTGATAGGAGAGATATAGAGCATGAGTGAGTTTTCACTCCATTTCTCTCCTCTTGATGAGTTTTTTTTTTTTTTTTTTTTTGTGGGATATATACCTTTAAATTTCTCTCTTTTTTAAATTCTCATTTACCAAACTGACAAAGATTCTTCTCTTCACCCTATATCATCTCCCTCCTCTCTATTTGCACCTTATTTCTCCTCTAGCAAACAGGAGATAAACAATGTTAAATGAAGTGCACCATAATAATAATTATAAATAAAATACCAGACCACATTGTCACAATTTGTGGTTATTCTCAACTCTGTAATTCTTCTCTGTAGAGGTACGTAAACTATGATAAAATCAATGTATGACTAATTTAACTTATTAAAAATTCGAAGGGATTCTTTATTACACTAGATTTAGAAGTTAGATGGAATAAGCAACTCATAAGACGAATACAATCCGATTAAATTGGTCTGTAGCGTGAAAGATATAACAGTGATATCACTGTTAGTTAAGTGTCTATATCACAATCTCAGAATTTTTTTTTTATAACAGTATAATTAGACAAATTTAGGTGTTAGGTGGGCGCACCAAAGGGTTTCTTCGACCCAGTGCAGTTAAAAAGGGTTTGGCTATAGAGTCAAGTTGTTAGGAATTGCTTTTTCCACCCTTTATATATTCCCACCCCTCCATTTTTTTTTAACTTTTCCAAAAATACCTCATCACTTCTGAAAATTACTTTCTAAAAATAAATTTAATAAATAATTTCCACCTTCCTCTAAAAGTTTATTTGTTGAAAATACTTCTAAAAATTAATTTTGAAAAGCTAAATTGTCAAAATGCTTTAGGAAATTAATTTCCGAAAAGCACTTCTATAAATTAGTTTCTGGAAATTTTTAGAAATTAGTTTTTAAAAAACCTCCAAATTTGTTAGTGATTAAAGATTGAAGAATTTCGTCTCTAACGTAACTTAAAAAAAGTTCTCACAATGACAGGGGTTATATCATTGAGAAAATAATCCAAACAATCGTGAGCGGGGTGGAAGGAGGATGGTGGAGGTAATGTTATAAAACTCGGATCGTGTCGAGCGACTCGGTCGAGCCGTTGAGGTACTGAGTTAATATATATGTGTACTTAAATTAAAGGTTTAATTGTACTTTTGGTCCCCCTATTATTCCAAATTCGCGATGTAGTTCAAAATTTTTGTCCTCCTATACCTCCCAAGTATGTGTTAGAGGGACCAAAATCGCGAATTTGGAATAATAGGGGGACCAAAATCGCGAAAAAAAATAGGGGGACCAAAATCGCAGATTGATGATAGTAGGGGGACCAAAAGTGCAATTAAGTCTAAATTAAAATAAAAATAGTACTACTCCGGACTTGAATATAAGAAAAAATAACTAAATTCACACTTATTAAGAAAGTTGGTTAAATTCATTAAATTTTCTTGGTATCATGTAAAAAGTATTTGCATTGCCTAAATTACCCTACATTCAATTTTATTGAAAATTGTTTCAAGTGGACATACTCTCTTTCTATTGGCACATGATTCATTAAAATAGAGTGGTTGGAAAGTAAAATCAAAGGGCATTTTGGGTTTATCTCATTAAATAGGGTAAAAGTAGTTTAAGATTTGCTTATATTTTAGTCCACCAAATGTGAGTTTTTTTTTTGTTATATTCAAGTCCGGAGGGAGTAACTTAGTGGTGTTTTTTTAAATGGTAACTATCTTTGTTATTAGCTACTAAAATATGTATAATACAATTTGAATAAAAATGGTATTTGTCATTAACTTAATGGTATTTTTTAAAAAATGGTAAACCTTAGTTTTATAATTATGAAAAGATTTATTAATGTCAGTGACTAATTGACTATAGGTTGGAATTAATCTACTATTCTTGAAATAATTAATCAAGACTATCATGCTTGTGTGTTATCAAAATGGTAATTATCTTATTAATTAAAATTAATTCTAATAAGATACAAATATTAAAAGTAGTGTATGAATGTTAAACAAGCGTTGTTGGTTGAGTGGCGAAAGCATTTTCTGGGAATGTTACACGTCCCTCATTCAGTATTTTTGGGAATTTGTCTCTCGAGCAGCTTAAACAAAATCGGGTTGATTGGGTCGGGCTAGTTTCATCGAGTTTGACCGGTTTATCATCGGGTTAACATAATAGAATTTGACTTGATTGTATAACCGATCCATATAGTTGAATGGACCAGCCATGGGTATAGTTGAACCGGCCAGGTCGGTTCGAGTTTTACAATAGTAGATGGGGGAGAGGAGGAGGGGGAAAGAGAAGAGCTGAGGGAGAAACAGAAGGGGTAGGGGTAGTTATTAGTTAGGGAATGCAAAAGAGTAGGGTAGGAAAAGAAATGCCCCAGGTTGTTTATAAATAATAATATTTTGATTTTCATAAGAATTCATGGATATGGATTTGTGAATTTGTCTCCTTTAAAGTGAAAAGAGTAATTTAAAGGATAAAGTAAAGAATTATAACTAAATAATGGAATAATATTTTTATTCCATTTCATTCCTCTTCATTAGATATCCAAACATACCTTTAAAGTTATCATCTATAACTTTGAAGTTGGGTCTAGGGAACAATACCTAAACAAGTATTGTATGTTACTAACACTTAAAATAGAATCGACAATTAGAGGTTTAGAACCAACCACCGAAATTTCACCTTATTTATAATTTATACTTTTACAAAATGTGGAAGTTTTCCATTCATATGTGTTAACCCCAATCTTCCTTTGGAAATCGGCATCGTTGGTCGATAGCAGCAACAGTAGGCAAATTTCTTTCTTTCTTTCTTTCTTTTTTGTCAAAATGCCAATAAATGTTGACACCCATTCAAAACAACTCCTACCTTTTATATGGGTTATTGCTCTTTGATTCCATATGCAACCAAAATAGCAAGAGCGCATCAGGGCCGGCCCAATATTGGTAGAGACCTAAAGCGAATTTTATGATGAGGCCTTTTTTTATCCTTCAATCCAATATATTAATGTATGTTTGTTAGAATAATTTAAAAAATAATTATTCTTATTAATATAATTATCTATTTAAATAAATAAATATACTCACACTAATACAATAGAGTCTAATCAAGTAAAGTGGTTTGCTTATTTATATATATACACTAAAAGACAAATCTCTACACTCAACAAAAAGAGAGATTGAGAAAGTGAGAGAAAATATGTATTATCAATATAACACCACCAGAAGAAGAAAAGACACAAAAAAAGAAATAAAATAAGTGGTGAGACAAATCAATGTTAAAAATAGATAGAATAAATTATTAATAATTATTATTTATGAGAAGAGAGAAAATTTGTGATAAAATGATGCATTTTTAAGGAAAAAACTTAGTTACTCTTAATAATTTAATATGACTCATTAAATAATTATTAGTTTACTTTTTAAAAATATTAAAAGTAAATAAAATATTTTTAGGGGCCTAAAATAAGGGTATTTTTTGGGGTCTAAAGCGAGAGCTTTACCCGCTTTAGGATTAGGCTGACCCTGGAGCGCACGACCAAAGCCATAAGCACAAAGACCATATTTGGATTCCCAACAATCCTAGTAGTTGACTGTTGGGCAATCACCAAATTCGAGTCGTCCGATCTTGATCGGACGACCTAAAAAGTGAGATATGATTTGAATCAGATTTATCATCTCGACTTTTAGGCTGTTTGATCAAGATAGGATGGTTTGAATTTGATGACTGTTCAACAGTCAACTGTTGGGGATCCAGATCCCACAAAGATTATATATAACATACAATGGGTCAATAGACCTAAAGGGTTGCTAAGCACTAAAGCTAGATACAATAATCCCTGCCTTTTTTCGAAAAAAAAAAATCAATTTCTATTGCACCTGCTTGTTGTAGAATTGAACAAAAAGTTGTTGTTGCCATGGCACCGCAAGTGTGGGCCCTCACCTCCGCCATCATGCATATGAGTTCCAGTGCAGCTAAAGCCCTCGCCACCATGCACATGTGTGAAATTAATTTTTAAATAAACATGATTTTTGTGGATAACATGGATCAAATAAGTGATTTGAATAGAAAATTTTTGTTTAAATGCTTTTTATCTAAATTGCTTTTGTGGTGTCTAATTACCAGAATGGGCTCAATGTTTATGTATTGTTCTATATTTATATTTCCTATATTATAATTAAAATTTTTTAATATATACATTAATATTTTAAATACATAGATGCTTGGATAAATTTATTAATTTAGATTAATATATTAAAATAAAAAAATATGTATAATATTTTAACTTTTAAAATAGAATGCAAAGTTTTTCCAAAAAAAAGTATGGGTAAGTCTAAGGTGCACAAATTTTAAATTTGTGCACCATTACACAAGTAAAAGCAACTTGTGATAACAGGTTTAGCGATCACCCTTTTTTGTGTTTTTGAAACCTTTGAAAATTACAAAAGTAGCCACAAGTTTCAAACTATTATGTATTGACCCTTCAGTTGTTCCACGACTGTTACTGCAATGTTGTTGTTTTGCTTGTGATAGCTCTCCTACTCTGTTCGACTGGTACTCTCGCAGTCCCTGCTGCCACTAATCTGTTTTTCAGTTTGAAGTCTCAACCCTCACACTCACTTGATCTCTTTGTTATTTAGTCTCATATTGTCATTGTCACTCTGTCTTTGTTAGCTGCTCTAAACTGAAAATGGCTTCTAAAGGCTAGACCATCTGAAGATTTTACACGCTGATCATAGGCACCGGCAAACTCTGCATCGACATGTGTCAAGGGGTGGGGGAGAAGAAGGGAAAGAGATTGGGTGTGCTACTACACTTTCCCTCTCACTATCAAACTCTGACTCGGGGTCTATGATTGACGATGAAAAGACTCATGACCGAGTTATGAAATTCGGGTTCAGATCTAACTTCTTATCCCGGAATTCCCTGATCTTTTTGTGAGAAAAAACAATGCTCGGTTTCTATTTAATGAGAGTTTTAAGTTGGATTTGGTGAGTTATAACTCAATGGTTAATGGGTATGTGAAGAATGGGGAATTTGGTGTTGCGCACAAATTGTTTGATGGAATGCCTGAGAGGGATGTTTGGAGTTCGAACTCCATGATCATAGGACACGTGGTGGTCGGGGATTTGGAAGCTGCAAATGAGTTGTTTGAGAGAATGCTTGAAAGGGATGTTGTGTCTTGGAACTGCATCATGATCAATAGCTTAGCAAAGAGCTGGGAATGTTTCTATGGTTCTTGATTTTGTTAACTGAATGACTGTGAGGAATGTGGTTTCATGAAATTCCATGTTGGCACTGCACCAAGTTAATTAATATTCATGGGCACAATTGCAAAAAAAGAAATATGTTTACTTACAACGTGGAATTGGTTGTCTTTCATCAAATCTCCACCATTGAATAAATTATTAATATATCCTAATGTTGTTCTAACTTGTGCACACATAAACAAGTTTTTTCCTTGTGTACGTTAGAATGACCCAAAAAGTATATGTATAATATTTAGAAATAGTCCCTCGTACAGTAGGCCCAAAATGAAATCTTATAATTCATTTAGCCTATAATCTAAGCAACTCCACATTGCTCATGACAAAACCATGGTTTGAAAAAAATATCCTTCTATTGACCAAAAAGAGACTCCTTGATCTGAGTGTATTTTTGAGTAAGCATTTACAAAGTTGAGTTTAAATAAACTTGATTTATAAGCTAATTTGAAATAATGTGATTTATATTTCAAAACTTTTTTATTAAAAGTTTGTAGCTAAACCCAATATAAGGTTTTTGAGAGAGCACGTTTGGTTTAGCGTTGAAACGTGGTAAACTCACGTTTCCAACGCTAGAAATAGTTATGTTGGGAAATCTAAACCTGAGATTGGCCAATTTCAACGTCAAACTAAACACACATTCAATGCAAAATTACAACTAATTTTGATTCAGAACACCCAAACATGTTAACGTGGTTTTCAAGTGTGCCATGTTTACATCTTCAAACGTGATTCTATCCAAACATGCTAACTTGAATCCATTATTTTCTCTAATTGGATAAATTAAATCATATACCTTTATCTAATGATATAGGTAAATACTATGCCAAATTGATTGAGGGGACTTAAAACTTGCTGAGATGTGGTAGTTGCTAAATTATTGCTTCAACTAAAGACACAGAATACAAATCAAGACATCCCTTGCATCTCACATATAGCAACTAATCCTGACAAAGAAATATGGCACTAAATTCCATATATGTAAATGCATGAGATATTTGATTGTCAAACCAGACATGTTAAATAAAACAATTCATTAACAAAAAATTCAAGGGTTCACATAATTGTTACTGCCAATATCATTCCTAGAGACAATCAGGGACCAAATCCAGCTCCAACTGCAGAATACAGGATCTTATCTGCAGAGCAGATTTTTTTCCCCAGGGAAGATTGGCAGTTGCATCTTATTAAATTCAAGTGCCAATATTTAAATTAACTAAGAGAATAGACCATTCGCTCAGATAATGCTGTACCCACAACCCTCCTGTATTTCTGCAACCGAGACTCCAAGTATTTCCGCTGCTCAGGACCAAATACACTTCGCAGATCCTTCAGAAATGAAAGGTGCAGTATATGCAAAGTAGAAGTAGAAAATGATGAAGTCAGACCACAAAGGGACAAACCAATCATGCAGAAGTTTGCTACTACCTACTGTCTTATTTATAAGAAACAAAAATGTTTTTTTTTCCTATTTATAAAAAACACAGTACTATATTTAGTTGAATTAATTACTAAATATCTTATATACCTCTAATTTGTTATGAGTGGTTAACGAGATATCCACTCATTTAACCATTAAAACTAAGGGTATTTTTGGAATAAAGCTTAAATTTATGACATTATTAATTACTATTAACAGATTCCAATGCATTTTCTTGGTCTTAATAATTTAGTCCTATGTTTCTTATAAATAGACAGGTAGTATTGTTAAACACAAATGTCTACCTACATAAGAAATATGATTAGTATCCCCTCAGAGGCTCAGAATACTAGTTTTTCCTGACATTATTGGATTCAAATCTTCTTTCCTCTCCCTATCCCCAATCCTGTTCCCACCAAATAAAGGACTGCTAAGTAAGGAAAAAACACAATTTACATTTCTCTCTAAGTAGGTAATATTTTATTTGAGAGACAGGATTAGGAGAAGGGAGAGGAGATAGGGGATTTGAGTATAATGTTATTGGAACAAGAGTGGTCTTATTTTGTTAAGACAACATGTCTCAGATTCATCAGTTTGAAACATATCAACTAATTAGTAACAGTTACATTTTCTTCTATTTCTTCACAGCTAACATTTTTAGGGACAACTAGGTGCTCACAGCGCAAGAAGTAATCAGAGTATTTATTTGCCAATAACTAATCATACCTTGTATCTCACACGAGATCCCTTTATTCCTAGCAAAACTTTGCTGACATCAGCATTTTCAGGTTCACCATATGAAGTAGTTTCGAGATCAGGTTCATCATCAGAGCTTTCCAATTCAGACTCAACCATTTCTTCATCTTCATGCATTGGAACATCATTTGCATCTTCTTGGCCAATGTCATCAAGCTGCCTTCCCATTGAATCTTCAGTGACTTGAGGAAGGAATGACTCTCCATTTTGTAAACTGGAAGCATCTGATAAGACAACATAACGCTTTCTGTCAAGCAAAGGCCTTGCAATGTCAAATGGAACCCACCTGGAGATCATGCATTGTTGTCAGTGTCATCTTTATCTTACATAATATAGGGGGCAGGCAAAAGATGATCAAAATTTAGAGAGAAAAAAAAAATCAGACAATGACCTATATAGCAAACCACAAGAGTTTGAGACTAAGTAAATGCTCTACATGTTCATGAATAGTTCCATTTGCACACTGAAATGAATAACTCACTGATAACGAAGAGGACATAAAAGCTCCGATGGGCGATATGCAGCTTTGTATCTCATCTTGTTACAAGAGTGAATGTAGTAGCCAAGATAATAGTACTGGAGACTAGGACAATGAACTTGGTTATCTTTCACCCAATCTATTTCTTGAAGCGCAGAGTACTTGCCTAGAGATAGAAAGGCAAAGTCTGGATCCCAGAACAAATATTTACTGGACAGACAGTTGGGAAGGATATCTATGACACCAACTGCCACTAATTGGCCGTCCACTAAATATTGTTGATGGAAAGAGCCAAAACCACAAGGAGGAACTGTGCTATCACCAGTAGGAGAAACATATAACAATGGAGTATCAACCAGAAACCTACGATAGGAATTCTCTGTGAGATTGTGTGGTTTATCATTATGTACTTTGCTCTGGTATCTTCTATATAAAGCAAATTCTTCTGGATCAAATCTGGATCTGTTCAAACGGATCTCAAGCTTTCGCTTTTTTACAAGAGTAGATTGAGGGCTAACCAAACATTTTCCTCCAATATCACACTTCATTCCAGACTTTTTAGGAACTGCAGCATTTTGAACACTTCCATTCAGGGAAACTTGCTTACTAGAAGCATAAAAATTGACATGTCCATTGCAAGCCCTGATAGACAGACCAGAATTTTTCACCACTGGATCTAAAGATGCTACCAGCTTTTCTGCAATAATTGTAGGGGATGATCCATTCCCCTTTCCACAATCTCTCGATGGTTTGGAATCATTACCATCCTTGTCACTTGATTGTGCTCGCTTTACAGATGCTACAATTTGAAAGGCTATATTGCTAGTATATAAGAGATCTTCTGATCCATTAACTAATAACTTTTTTTTCCCCTGTGAAACCTTTTTTATTGAAGCTTTTGGTAATTGAATACCAGAGGGAAATTCCCCCTTCTCCGTGAACATGTGTACTGCATTATCAATTTGATCTGATAAATAGTGCAAAGTTTTTTCAACCTCATTCACCTCTTTGTCAGCAGATAGAGATTCTTCTGACACAGGTCTTGAGAAGTTATGGTGAACAAAACTTTCTGATTTTTTTGAAGTATTTGGTTCCTCCAAGACATCAGCTCTTTTAACATCCAAGGTTCCATCTAAAAACCTAGGAAGATAGAACTGTCGGTGAAAAAAGTATTACAATGAATATGTTCATGTTTATGGGCTACAAATATCAAATGAACTGAATTGCTTGTACTAGAAAAATAAAATATTCAATGTACTTAACCTCCTTGAAAAATCCCACATGAATAAAAGGAAGAAAAGAAAGGAGAAGCATCATCTTATGGTAATATATAAATGCAATTCAAATATTCAGCCACGTACACCGCAACCTTTAAAAAAATACAATGAAGTTAACAAAACGTTTTCCTTTCGTACAATAACTAGCAAGTATCATGTACACTGCACAAGTATTTATAAAATCAAGTTCAACATAAAAAGGAAAATTTGAAAGTAATTAATTTAAGAGTTTAAAAAAACACAAAAAAAAATTGTTTTTCAATGGTGAAGCCACTTATATTAAGGAAAAAGAGAGTATAATAGGAAATTATCTCACTCAAAAGAGGGAGGACTCGATTTTATTATAGGGATAGATATGTTGGTGTTCAAGTTAATTGTCTAAACTCCCATGTCATACTCATATCTATAGTGATGCTTACAAAGTATTTGAACTTGAAAAATAAAAATAAAAAACTAACAGTTTGTAATTTCAATATCATCAATTTAAAGGTATGTGCCTCAAGAAATATCATGTGAAACAAGCATACCTTTGAATTCGTTTAGATACACGAAGTTGCTCCTTGGAAGGAACAAAGTCACTTGCTTTTAATCGAATTGTGTATGAAGGGCAACACGTCCTTTCCATCTCTGGTTTATAGATAAAACACCCAGATCTTCTCCAGCCCCGATCAAGAAGATCTAGCATAAGGGAATATAATGAAATTGAGTAAATCCAAACAAATGCATTTCAGCAAATCAATTTATATATCAAATCATAGTTTTTTATCAGCTAAATGAGAAAAGTCATACATTTCTCTAAAAAGCAGAAGTAAATTTGGAGCATTAGGCCAAGCAGGGGGGGGCTGAACCATGATGAAAAAGATCATCACTTCAATATAAAAAAGGACAGCAAAATTGACTTAGCCAACACTTTGAAGAGTAAAATATTGAATACACTCACATCAATTTTGATTTGTAATACAGAATATATAAAGTTTAAAACCATGATAGCTACGCCACTTAACAGTGCATAATAAGGCCTGTCAATTTAAGCCTTGAGTTTTTCTTGCACATAATAAGAAATTATACAAGGCAAAAAAAAAAAAAAATCAGTAATTTCAAACTAAGAGAGTGTCATGCACAAAGAAAGCACAAACTAACCAACCTTGGTAGTCATACACTGTAAGGCTATCAGCCCACATGCCTGTGACAAGAGAAGAAGAAAGAACTAATTAGAAAATTCTCATATAGTCAAAGCATAATCGACCAACTACAACTACAATCAAAATTGATAGCTCTACAGCAGAATTCAGACCCAGTGAGAATTCCATGTCCAACGCTTTCAATTTGCGTTTCAATTAAAAATCTAAACTTTGTTGTTTTCCGCAGAAGTAGAGCTAAAAAACCACATGCCCACGTATCAACAAAACCAACTACTTGAATTGGGGGTTCGAACTATTACAAAACGCAACAAATTGCCCAGGAACACGAATTGAGTGAGAAGCGCACCAAATTCAACAACCCATTTAAGGAAAAAAAGGGTAATTCATGAACCGATTCAATGAACGAAGAAGTTAACAAATTTTAGGGGAATTGAAGAGAGAGAGAGAGAATAGGAAGAAAGGGACCATGAGAGATGCTATTGTGACGAGGGGATCCACAATAGCCACAAGAGCTTCGACGCCTTCCCCAATCGGTAACGACGCTTTCATTTGGGGTGTAGCTGCTGCTAGCCTGGTTCCTGATCGACCTCGCCATTTCTTCTTGTTGGGGTTCTTTCTTCAGAGGAAGTGAAGGTTTTGGGGCAAAACGACGACGTGCATATGGATATCTATCGGTGCCAATTCTTTTCCTCTCGATGCAGCGATTCTTTCTTCAATCTTCAGTTGAAGCTCGGAAGAAGATTTGGATTCATCATTTTCTGGTTTAAATAACAATAATTACGCAATATGGCAAAAAACCTGTCAACTTAGAGTTGAAACGCAACAACTCCATGCCAAAGAAAAACAAAAGAATTTTTTTACATATAAAATATAATAAAATCTTAATTATTTATGTAATTTAGGCTAAAATATGTTATTGATACCCAAAATATCCCAATTTTCCCATTTGGTCCCCCAAATTTTTTTTTCCCAAGTGGTCTCCCAATTTTTTTTTCCATTCCCATTTGGTCCCTCTGTTAGTGTACCATTTATTATCTCCGTTAAATCCTTGCGTGGCAGCTTAGGTGGACAAAATAACCATATATGGCATGTATATGTGTCATCTTATGTGTCCTACATGACTTATATCACCACCTTCCATGAAAAAAACAATTATAAAGTTCATCAATGTGACTCACAAAATGACGTTGATTCACCACCTATAGGCTTATTTTATCATGTAGGACACATAAAGAAGACACATATGCATGTCATGTATGATTATTTTGTCCAACTAAGCTGTCATGCAAGTATTTAACGGAGATAATAAACGGTGCACTAACAGAGGGACCAAATGGGAATTAAAAAAAATTGGGGGACCACTTGAGAAAAAAATTGGGGGACCAAATGAAAAAATCAGGATATTTTGGAGGACCAAAAACATAATTTAACCTGTAATTTATTACTATCTCCAATCATATTCATAACACATTTTTTACTCAAACATGTATACTAAGAAAACATGTTATACGGTAACAAAATCTTGTTATATTTAAAATTAAATTCTATTTAATCCCTACATTAACCAAATCTTAAAAATTATAAAATTTCATTAATTATAAAGAATAAAGATAGAAAAAAAAACTAATAAATTCGTCTAAAACTTTGTAAATGGTCTCATATAAAGGACCAAAACAAAATTTTCAAAAGGGTCTTACATAAATGACAAGAGGTAATTTAAAGATGGTTATGCAAAAAAACATATTTCAAAGAGGTAATTTTCAAAAGGGTCTTACATATGGTTGTTCTACCAATCCAGTTGTAACATTCAAGCCCAAAAGGTTGATTCAGGTCCTCAAAGTTGTGTCTGTGATGGTCTCAGTGAAGTAAATCAGAGAGTCACAAGAAGGGGGGTTGAATTGTGACCCTTGAAAACTTTTGGTCCAACCTACAAATACTTTGAAAAACTTACTGATCTTTGCTCAAGGAATACCTTGGCTATCAGAAGTTACTTCTAGAAGATAGTGGTTAGTGTATAATGACAACTGAGTTGATTGAAACTATCTTTTTAAAGGTAAGCAATATCATAGGGACTGATATCATTAAATTTTATTCTTCCATATAGTGTATTTAATGTAGATACAAATAAAATAAGGTTCAAAAGAATAATATAAAGTTTCTGCAGTTATGCAGAAGCAAAACAGTGAATCTGTCACTTTAAACCATTCTTCTAAAAGGTCAAATGATTTTATATTTTAATAAAACTTTTCAGAATAGTTATTTAACCAATAACTAATAAGATTATATGAGAAAATTAGTTCAAAAGAAAGTTTTATATCAATCTGATATTTTTAAATCAAGTTACAAAGTGAAATCTGATATATGTTTCTTCTGAAGTATCAAATGAACTTGAAACTTGAGGAAACTTTCCAGATCAGATATTTAAATAGTAAACAATCAGAATATAAAGTTAGATCTTATTAAAATCAAGTTTGTAAAGATCTAGTAGTTTGAACCCCAAGTTTCAATGTTGAACAATGAACATATTTCAAGAAATGTGCTTCTGAAGCACCAAACAGTTTCATAATTTAATGAAACTTTCCAGATCAGTATTTGAACTGATATGGATGTGATTTATGTGAAAATATCATTTCAAAAACAGGTTTATCAAGATCTGGTTTACAACTTGCTAAATATCCAAAGTATGAACAATAACTAGCAAATCAATGAATGTAAGTGCAGAGAAATAAAGTGAGTAAGGGTAAGAGACATTGCACAGATGATTTTTATACTAGTTCACCTCTCAACCTTGAGGCTACATCCAGTCCCTACTCCCAATGGGATTTTCCACTATATCAACCTTGATACAATGACTTCTTGGGTGCTCCTCACCACTAGTATTCTTCTACAGGCTCTTCAGGCTCAACCCGATATTCTTCTGCAGGCTCAACCCAGTATTCTTCTGCAGCATCTGCAGGCTCTTACAATAGATTTCTGCAAATAGCATGACACACCTCACTCTTGCAGACTCAAACCAACTATCTCTCAAAAGAATCTACCTCATTTGAGAGTTATAGAAATTGTGTGAAAAATACACAATGGAAAAGCTATCAAAACACTCATGGAGTGGATTAATCTTTACAAAACTGAACCTAGACACACTCTTTAAGAATTTATGAACAACAACTCTATATTTTGGAGTGGTCGAAGGAGAATCTCAATCTTGAAGGGAATTTCTACATTATGGCTCTTTAGATATCTTCCCTTTTTCTCTCCTTGATGTTGCCCGGCTGAATGGGGTTGTATATATAGAATTATGGTGGTCAAACTAGCCATTGCAATTGCTTGGAGAAGTGGTCAAGCTCTCAGTTGGCCTTATAGGAGTTGTCACTATCATAGGACAACTTCTTTCTCTCTCGTTCTTTGACCAGTCAATCCTTCTTATGTGTTTCTTCTATTCTTTCAAAATATCTTTCTTCTGGACGTGTAAAAACATCCAACAATTGTTAAATAACAATAATAAGCTCTTGGAAAAAATCTGTGATATTTTTCCTGCATTTGAAGAAAATTGTTCCTTTTGGAAGTATGCGGAAATTATGTTTCTTATTCTGGAAGTGTGCGAAAATTCTGTTTCTTCTTCTGAAGCTTCAAATATGCTTGTAAAGTTTCCAATCTTTTATCCTTGATTTATTTGTATTGTGAGAGAAGCAATTATGCTTATGGAAGCTTCTTTGAGTGTTCTTCAACTTGAAATATTCAAGGATAATAGTTTGAGGAGTGTGGAAACTTGTTAAAAGCTTCTAAAGATGCTTTGAACATGTTTACAACTTGAAATGTGAATTTGATGCTTCTATAGAAAAGACAAAATTTTGTTTCTAGTTATATTGACCTTTTCCAATTACTTTGTTTACATCAGTAGCACTTTGGAATGAATATTCTTGAATTGCTTAAGTTATCTTTCACATTCAGAAGGTGTTAGGTTTTATGAAAAGCTCCTTCTCATGCTTCTAGTGATTTTGAATGAACCCTCTAAAGCTTCAACTTTACTTCTGAAGCTTGATACTGTGAAGTCTATTAATTAGTTTGAGCATTCAAACTTGACTCAAAGACTTAATATCCTTTAGTTTTAATGATTAACAAATAAGAGTATAATAAGAACAAATAAGATTATATAAACAGATTCTACTGAGAAAGGTATTGGTTTGTTGATTGTGTTTCAAGTTGAAATATTCATTAGAAGAAGAAGATTTGATGAACAGAATCAAAATCAGAAGATAAGTATCAGAAGAACAAATGCAGGATTTAATATAAAGGTTGTCTGAAGTAAAGCAACTCGTCTGAAGTGCAGAAGCTGTCTGAAACATAGAAGCTGTATGAAGAACGCAAGCCATCTGAAGTGCTGAAGCCGTCTGAAGTGCGCAAGCCATCTGAAGACGTGAAGACCATCTGAAGACGTGAAGACCGTATGAAGACGTGAAGACTATCTGAAGAAGCCTACAAACAGAATCAAGAATTTATCTCTTGAAGATGTGGCTAAAGTGTAAAGAACACTATACCAAAATGGAGTACACTTATATCAGTATAAAAGCTAAACATGCTTTTATGCCTCAATCAAAGTCTTGCACAAATGAGGAAACTCTGCAATGACTTTCTCTAATGACTGTTGCACCTGCAACAAAAGGAACTTCAGTATAAAAGCTAAACATACTTTTATACCTCGACCAAAGTTTTTCACAAATAAGGAAACTCGGCAAAGACTTTCGGCAACGCATGCTGCACCTGCAACATAAGGGATCTGCGTGCGCAGACCTGCACCTGCGACTGCTGCCATACAGAGGTGATCAGAAGACTAAGAAAAAGCAACCAAAAAGATGTTTGAATAAAATATGTTAAATTCAACATCTTTATTCATCTACATCTCAGAAGAAGAAGAAATTAGTGCAGAGGTCAAAACTATGATTCAACGGCTATAATATCATATATCTTTATTCAAAAGAAGAAATTGCAACAACAACTATTCGACAAGACACCTCACTCAAAGAAAGAAGAAATGGTGTCAGGAAGCAAACTGAAAAGGAGCATATACAAAATAAGCAAAAGGACAAATCCAACGGATATCTCCTCATATACACTCCTAAGAAAAGCAGAGGAAATCAGAAGTCAGCTGAGGAAGCAGAAGAAATCACAAGACAGCTGAAGAAAAGCAAAAGGATATCAAGAGAGAGAACATGCAAAATAATATCAAGAAAATCTCTCTAAAGAGCTCATCTACAAAAGTGCCAGAACAGGACTGTCTGAACACTTATTTGCTTAAGAAGAAGCAACCGTTTGAGACCCTATTACACAACGGCTATATGAGACACATCATCAATTATCTCAACGGTATTATGAATCATCTTCAAACGGCTATATTCCAACAGAACATATAAATAGCCTCAAGGAAGAATTTGAAGATGTTGAACTCATTTCACTTGGTTCAATCAGTTGATCAAGATGTATCAGAAAAACCTTATTGGTTGTTGACAGTGCTTACTTGAATCAACCAGGTTGAAAAGGTTGAAAGAGAATCAACCATACTGCTGATCTATTGATCAGTTAGTCAAAATTGTAGTTGTTCAGTTGAACAACCAACCAGGCTGTGCTTAATCTCAAATGAACCAAGAATGGTTTGAAGCCGCAAGTATACCTTGGTTATTCCAATGATACGGGTGAGAATCTAGCCCATGGAAACCAATGGTTGGAGAACAAGGCTGAAGCTCAACTCCAGTATCTATCTAGCCAATTCTCAGAGGATGTCATTCCTCACATCAGAGACAGAATTGTACCTAACTTATATACTTGTATCACTGTCTTAACCTAGTACTTAGAATTCAACCTTTGTATCCTGAGTAGTACTCAGTTAACCTCTAGTACAGGAAGAAATTAAGTTTATGTTTCGTGGAAACTTAAACTTAGTTCAAATTGTAAACACTTTATGTGTCAGAGAGCCTGGAAAGGCTTGGTGGAAGAAAGAATACTCATACACTACTGTGGTTAGTGTCTAAGAGCCTCGAGAGGCTTGGTAGAAGAAAGAATACTTAGTTGCAAAGCCTAGAGAGGCTAGACTGAAAAAGAATACTGCATATGTTGCCTGGAGAGGCAATTGAAAACAAAAGAATACTTAGTCGTAAAGCCTGGAGAGGCTAGACTGAAAAAGAATACTGCATAAGTTGCCTGGAGAGGCAGTTGAAAACAAAGGAATACTTGGTGTTATCTGGAGAGACTGTACTCGTGTTGTCTGGAGAGACTGTACTCGTGTTGTCTGGAGAGACTGTACTCGTGATGTCTGGAGAGACGGTACTCGATAGAGCCTGGAGAGGCTTGCCTGAAAAAGAATACTGCATGAGTTGCCTGGAGAGGTAGTTGAAAATGAAAGAATACTCATTGTTTAGCCTGAAGAGGCTGTGGTAAAATAATACTTGTATCTGAGTTCAGATAGTGGAAAATCCAGTGGTTGTTTGCCTTTGGGACTGGATGTAGCTCACGGGTTTGTGGGTGAACCAAGATAAATTCTGTGCCTAAGTTCTCTTTCCCTTAATCTCTTTATTTACAGTTTTCATATTTATGTTGGGGATTGAAAAGTTATTTTCATAACAAACTTAACACAACGATTTCAATAAAATAATCTTTCATAAGAACAAAACATGAGATGTTTCTCATATCACTTGAAGCATTACAAAGAATGTCTTTTGAATTACTTCTGAAACAATTATCTGAAGTGAGTCTGGAAAGACCTCAGTTCAGAAATCTGGAACAGACTTCAGACAACCTATAGTCATCTGAAGTATTTCAGAAACAGTTTTGAAAAACATTCAATGTAATAATCTTCAGAAGATATCTTGAGAAGTATCTGTCTAAAATAATCTTAAGACTTAAAAGAAACTTTATTTTTCTTATCTTCCGCACGTTTTAATTATCTCTGATCTTAAGATTCATTTTAAACATTATTCATCTTCACGATTTAAATAAAAGATTTACAAGATTGACACGAAAAGCTTAAAACACTATTCAACCCCCTCTTCTAGTGTTTCTTGTGGTTCTAACAGATACAACTTAGTTTAATATTCATGGGATCTTAGATAAACTGTCTTCACCTTCTTAAAGCTAAGAAGCTACTTCTTGAACTTGTTTCATCACTTTTAACATGAAATCTCTATGTAACATGCTTCTGGACACATGTTCTGATGTTAAATGATGTTTTTGATCTTTGCACCTTCCTTCTGTAACTTTTCATGTATTCTTTCAAGCATTCTCAAGTGAAAACATTTGTACCAAAGTATTCAGAACACTTAGAATATTGTTGTGAAAGTTTGCTGTCATTAAAACCTTTGCTCAAAAGGGTCTTGGACCTTACACTCAGCAGGTTCTCACAGCTTTATATATTTTTGTATTTATGCTAGTCCCATTTTGGCTCTCGTAGAAGACTTCTTTGGAATCATGGAAGTGTTAGATAAATGACATCTCCTAGACTTAGGGTTTTTTGGTAATAAGTTTACATGGTAGAGACCAAGTGTGGGGGGTAGATTGATACTCCCTCTAGTCATATTTATAATAAAATTCAGACCAAAAAATTGTATTAAGAAAAGTAATTAATGCATTGATTTTCAAAAAATTACTCTATAAGATTACAAGTTTACCTCTATTTAAAATTAAACTCCACTACCATGGTAATTGTGTCACTTTAAAATCTTTAATGGTTAACAAGGGCAAATATGAGAAAAAGAAAAACAATAAATGCTTCTAGATTTGTGTACTTTGTCTTCTAAATAGGACCATGGAAAAACTTTAAACATTGTCTTATAAATAGGACTGAAGAGAGTATCTCGCAAGTTGGACATAGCCTTATCTGATCACATGTGGCAAATGCTTTTTCCTGAGGCTTCCTTAGAAGTGTTATGTTGCTTACACTTAGACCACAGCCCAATTTTTCTAAGATGTGGGCCAATAAATCATAGACATGGTGAAAACCCCTTTCATTTTGAAGCTGCTTGGGCAACACACAGTGGTTATGATGCAATTGTGAGGCAGGCGTGGCTTGCTCAGGAAGGAAATGTGAGGGATACACTTGAAGCTGCCAAAGATGGATCCTTGAAATTTAATAAAGACATCTTTGGTAACATTTTCAGGAGGAAAAAAGTCTAAGGCCAGAATTAGAGGTATTCAAAGGGCTTTGGAAATGGTCAATTCAGCAAACCTTATTCAGCTTCAAGGCGAGCTTCAACAGAAATATGATGATATTCTTCTCCAGGAAGAGATTCACTGGTTCTAGAAATCTAGGGATCAATGGATCAAGTTCGGGAATAAAAATACATCATTTTTTCACACTCAGACAGTGGTTCGCCAACGGAGAATCCGCATTCAAGGTCTTTATCTTCCGAATGGGGAATGATGTTCTAATGGTACTATTTTGTAGAATGAAGCATCCATTTTCTTCAAAAAAAAAAAATCTTTTGTACGTGTGAAGCCGCTGGGTTATTCAAACTCCAAATATGCAACAATTATCATATGATGATAAGTGATGAAACCATTTTTATTCACACTTTGCATAATTAATCTTAGCTTTCTTGGACTCTAATTGTGATTATATCCACTGTTTTAGTTGGAGTTTACCAAATTGGACTTAATTGAGCCTTAATTAGAAATGTTGTTTAAATTCGGATTTTTAAGCCTACTGACCTACCTGTCTTGTTTTGATGATATCTGGAGCTATAGGTGTCCGATTGAGGTCATTCCAATGGCATTGGAAAGCTAACTTCTGGGGCTTTAATTTGATATGCTATATGGCTATATTCCACTGAGAGACGAGGTGCAGTTTTCAGTTTGAAGTTGACGTTCAGATGCTGTCAGAACTTGAGCGGGAACAACAAGTTTCTTAAGTAGTTACTGAAGTAGTTTTAGTCTTTTGAGCCGGAAACCTGTTAGTCTAGGCCCATTTTACCTCTACCATTGGATTAATCTTGTGGTTTAGGAGAATAGTATAAGTAGAAGCTGTTACAATTCTGTTAGGGGAATTTTTTACTTTTTGCCTTTTTACTTTGACGAGAAGAATAAAAGCGACGCTTGCTCTCTCTCATTCTCTCTGGTTCTTCTTCTTCCTTTTCTCCTTCTCTGTAATTTCGTTTTCTGTTCTTCATCTTATGGATTGTTAAACTCTTGAGGGTTGATTCTTGAGTGATTTTACATTGGATTTTGAGGTTCATTTTAACTCAAATTCGTATTTCAATTTCTGCAGTAAATTCAATTTCATCTTCTCCTTTAGAATTCTGGTTTTGAATCTTGAGTTGTATTTGAACATTTGCTGATGATTTAATTCTGTTATTCACTAAGAATTCTGGTTTAGTTTGCTTCATTCTAAACAACCAACTGTTTGCTTAATTCAGGAGGTAAAGGATTAGAAATCTCATACCAGTACGCTTAGTTTGGTCACCAGTACGCTTAGTATGGTTTAGCAAGTTCGCTTAGTTCTTGAGTGAGATTATTGTTGAATTAATTGACGCTTGTTCGGTTAATTCGAATTTATTCTATAAATTGAGTTCGATGTATTTTTAACCGATGAAGGATCCAATTGTGAATGAACAAGAGAATCAATTTGTTTTCTTACATCGTTTTATTCCTTCTTCTTTACTTGCGAAACTCTGTTTCTAAACAAACAACCAAAAACCCCCCTCTTTCTGTTACGTTCTGAAATTCTGCACTGTTAAGACAATCCCTGTCTTAAAAACCGTCTGAAGTCTTAAGACCATCTGAAGTCTTAAGACCGTCTGAAGTTCTGTCTTAAGACCGTCTTAAGTCATTTGTCTTAAGTTCAATCTGAAGTTCTGGTTCTAAATTTTTTGTCTGAAATATGATATTTTAAATTGTTATTGAATTCCTTGAGAGACGACTTTGGGTTGTCTAACCCTCACTACACTTTAATTCATATTATTTGATTGGGTACGACCTCGATCAAATTTGGCGCCATTGCCGGGGAGTCCAATTCAATTTTTGTTTTCAGTTTTCAGTTCTGTTTATAATCTGCTGAACCTTCTGAACTTCTGTTTTTCTTAGTTTATCAATTCTGTTTTGTGTAATTTTTCTTGTCTGTTCTGAGTTTATAAGGTTAAAGTCATTTTTAATATTGTGTTCTTGTTCAGCTAACATTTGGTTTGTGCAGCTTGTAGTGAATCCCCATCATTCAGATTCTGGTAACACACTTCACCCTCCTCATTTACTATTTCTACTTTCTCCATGTACCCAGTTCATTGGTTTCTGCTCATCTGATATAGGCTGCCTTTATATGCTAACATGTTGTTGTATGCCTCATTTTGTGCATTTTTGTATGCATTTGGTGTATGACTAGAGCAAACCAAGGTATCCTACATTCATTTGACTCTGAAATTGATAGGACATATCATAGGTTAGTTAGAGAGTCTAGGAATTCATTAGTGCATAATTTTGTTAGTGATAGTGAGTCATTTTCTGATAGTGTGTATTCTACTGTTTCTATTAGTGATAGTGAGTCTGTTTCTGTCTCTTCTTCTACTTTTATTGATTCTGATTCTAATTCTGATATCATGGCTGAGAGGACCTTGAGAGAGCTTGCAGCACCTGATGTTAATATTCAGACTTTATGCATTCAATATCCTGATTTAGATGTACCTTGTGAGCTAAAGTCTGGATTGATTCATTTGTTGCCCAAGTTTCATGGTCTTGCAGGTGAGGATCCACATAAACACCTCAAGGAGTTCCATATTGTTTGTACCACCATGAGACCACCTGGAGTTCCTGAGAATCATATTAAGCTGAAGGCATTTCCATTCTCCCTGCAAGATACAACAAAGGACTGGTTGTACTACCTTCCACCTGGATCCATTACTAGCTGGGATAATCTGAAAAGGATGTTTCTTGAGAAATTTTTCCCTGCATCCAGAGTGACATCAATCAGAAAAGAAATCTGTGGTATAAGGCAAATGGATAGAGAAAGTTTATATGAGTACTGGGAGAGATTTAAAAGGCTTTGTGCTAGCTGTCCACATCATCAGATACATGAGCAGCTTCTCATCCAGTATTTCTATGAGGGCCTTTTAAACATGGATAGGCAGATGATTGATGCAGCTAGTGGAGGAGCTTTGGTGGATAAAACTCCAGTTGCAGCAAGGCAATTGATTGAAAATATGGCTTCTAATAACCAACAGTTCAATACTAGAAGCAATTCAGTAGCCTTGACCAGAGGAGTTCATGAGATGGAGACCACTTATGTTGCTGATCATAGGAAGCTGGAAAGTAAGCTTGATGATTTGGCTTCCTTGGTCAAGCAGATGGCGGTGTCTCAGAAGGTTGCTAAGCTATGTGGGATTTGTACTTCTGCTGATCATCTCATTGATGCATGCCCCACCTTACATGAGTCTGAAGGAGATGATGTTGTTCCTGTTCCTCCTCAGGCTTATGCAGCAAATATATATGGTTCTGGCAGACCCCCTCAGCAGCAACAATATAATCAGGATCTTTCTTCCAACAGGTATAATCCAGGTTGGAGGAATCATCCAAATTTGAGATGGGGGAATTCTTCTTAGCAGCAGCCACCACAACAGTCTTATGTACCCTATCATTCACATGTTGCTGGTCCTAGTAGACCCTACCAACCTCCACACTTGCAGCAGCAGCAGCAACCTCCACCACCAGTTGCTGCACCTTCCAAGAGTGAGCCTTCCTTGGAAGAATTAATGAGGCAAATGGCAGTCAACAATATGAATTTCCAGCAAAGGACCGAAGCAACTATTCAAAGCCTGGAAAATCAGATTGGTCAGATGGCCACCACTATTAATAAGCTACAGTCCCAGGGTTCAGACAAGCTTCCTGCTCAGACAGTTGTCAACCCTTAGCAGAATGTTAGTGCAATTACCTTGAGATCAGGTAAGAGTGTGACACCCTTCTACCCCATGCTCTCATATGTTTAATAAATCGAAGTTTAGAAAAGATAGTGTCCCACGATGGGTAAAAAGGTTCACAAACGTTCTTACTAAAATCTCATTAGTTTGAAAACAACTTTATTAAATGAAAGTAAACTTCAAATATAATCCAACAATTATGCAGCGGAATCAAATCAACTAAACAACCTATTTCCATACAAGGTATCCAACACGGTTCACAAAAACATGCTCCTAATCTAGAAACATGATAAAACCCCCAAATACACACTGATGTCACATTTATCAGAGCATACCATCTCAATCATAGTCGACACCAAATGTGTCATCACCACCACCTGAAACAACAACAGTAACGGTGAGGAAAGAGCTCTAACTCATACATACATATAGGAGGCTACCCTGCCTCACCCACAATATCATCATCTATCATGCCACTAATACATAAGATAAACCATCAGATAACAATCATCCCAAAACTCAGCATATAGCTATTCATCTATATCAACATATATATTTCATACCATCATTCACAATTATGACGCATAAATACGTCCATCATGTATTCACCAAACCCATCATCATCATAATATAACTCAAATATCTTCATATATAACTCATTAATACATGCACCAAAACTCATCAACATTCACAAATAACTCAATTCCATCGTTGAGTATTCCAAATATCACATGCACCAGCACTCATCTAATTATCTACCCAAAGATCATGACTTAGAACTCCGCACAATGGATGCACCTCGTCAATCACTCTAGTTAGTACCAAGATAGTCTACCGGAGTCACCACACACAATCCGATAGGTTGTACCCCCTCTATGGGCCCGCACAACGACATTCGACCCTAGGTTGCACCCCCTCGCATGTTCACCAACCACATGCATTCCAAATAACATCAATTACATAGCATATTAGCCAACCATATGCATTCCAAATAACATCAATTACATAGCATATTAACCAACCATATGCATTCCAAACATCATCCATTACATCAATTATCACACCATAATCAATATAAAGCATCATCAAGCATTATTAATCATCATCATCATAATCATCATCAATCATCATATAAACAACATTCTCATACACAATATAACCTGGTAATCAATTACCACACAACTGTAATCAATTACCAGAGACCGTTACTCAATTTTGGAGTCTTAAAGCTTTAAGCTTAATGAACTTGGTTCACTAATTTGGAAATATCTAGAGTTCTAGGTGTCCCATTAAAGTGATTCCACCTCTATTAGAACATTAAGATCCGGGGCTTCAGTTTGATATATTATATGATAGTATTCCGAGTTCATTTGCACCCTTAACAGACGTATTCTTTCTCAGGAGAGAAAGTTGTCAAAACCTGGTAATCGATTACCACACAGCTGTAATCGATTACCAACAACTCAACTCTCTGGTAATCGATTACAGACCCCTTGTAATCGATTACCAGCAACCCAAACTCACTCAATTCTGCCCAGAATACTCTGGTAATCGATTACCACCCTTGGTAATCGATTACACGCGTCCCAGATCTCAATTCTTGCGATCTCAACCACTTCTAATCATCTCAATTCAACCTTTAATCATTCTTTTTCATCAAAACAACATTTATACACGTTTTTACTCATCAATTTCAACCAGAATATCATTCTTTAACACGTTTTCAAGGTTTTCCACATTAAAACCCCAATTCATCAAACCCCTCTCAACTCTCTCTTCTCTATTCATATTATCACATTCAATCAATTCAAGATTCATCCAAGATTGCATAACAATCATCAATTCACAGTATTCATCATCAATAATCAACATCAACAGAAAATCAATCAACTTTAAATCCTTAGATGGGTCTTATGGTTGCCCACCACTACCAAACACTCCCTACATGCACATATGAGGAACACCCTACTCCCCCCGTTACCTTGGAGTGAAGATCGAACTGCAACAATCTTGATTCTTGGTTCTTGATTCTCGATCACTCAGCAATCTCCTCTTGATATGTAGTTTCTCCCCTCCTTGGCTCTTCGCTCTCCGACGATTTGAAAATAAGGATTAGGGTGAATTGGTATCCTTTCCCTATTTTAAATACTTAAACGCTTAATGGGCTTGGGCCCATCCTCTACCCACTTATCCTATTTATTACCTTTATTATTTCTTATTAAATAACTCTTACTCATTAAATATTTTAATTTCATTAATATTATTTATTTATTTATTTCTTCTACTCTATTAATTACTCTTAATTTTATTTTACTTAATAAAATTTAGGATGTTACAAAGAGTCTGCAAGTGTCTGAAAGGCAACAGTCTGAGCAATAAAATGAGATTATTGCAGCTTCAGAAAGTACTGTCTCACCAGGTACAACTTCAGACAACCCTATACATGAGAGAGTTTGTCCTAGTCCTTTGTGCAGCCCAAGTTCTTCAAGCAATGTACAGCCTTCTATTCCTCTTCCATTCCCTCAGAGAGTTATGCAGAAGAGTAAAAAAATGGAAGAGGCTGACAAGGAAATCTTGGAAACTTTCAGAAAAGTGGAGGTCAATATACCCCTACTTGAGGCCATAATGCAAATTCCAAGATATGCCAAGTTTTCTGAAGGATTTGTGCACTCATAGGAGGCGGCTGAAGGGCAATAAGAGGATCAGTATGGGAAGGAATGTCCCTGCACTCATTGAGAGACCAGTGACTACTATTCCTGAAAAATGTAAAGATCCGGGGACATTTTCTATTCCTTGTGTTATAGGCAGTAACAAATTTGATAATGCTATGCTTGACTTAGGAGCATCTATTAATGTTATGCCCTTATCTATTTTCACCTCATTGTCCCTTGGTCCTTTGCAGGCTACAGGTGTTGTCATTCAGTTGGCAAATAGGAGCACTGCCCACCCTGCAGGTCTTATAGAGGATGTACTGGTTCGTGTGAATGACCTCATCTTCCCTGCTGACTTTTATATATTGGATATGGAGAGAGGAGATTCACTCACTGGTTCAGCCCCCATCATCTTAGGCAGGCCCTTCCTGAAGACAGCAAGGACTAAGATTGATGTTCATGCAGGCACACTTACCATGGAGTTTGGAGATAGTGTGGTTCAGTTTAACATTTTAGATGCTATGAAGCATCCCATTGAGGACCATTCTGTTTTCCACATTGATATGCTTGTTGAACTTGTAGATAATAGTCTGTCAGAGTTTATAGAAGAGTTGGATTTTCCTACCTTGTCTGACTTCAATGATGTTTACACTTGTGATTTATGTTCTGATTCTTCCAAGTGTAGTATGTGTGCTGAGATAGATGAGTTCATATCTGCTGATAGTTCTGATTGTGTTCATTTTTTAGCAGGTTCTAATGATGTTGATTTTTCAGCAGGTTCTGGTATTGATACACCAACAGAGCAAATTAAGTCAAAATGCACAGGCTTGATTACAGCAATTACAGATACATCTGATTTGGTTGATTTGCAGGTTGCAGAGGTTTCTACCAGTACCAGATTGCTGCCTTCCGTTGTCCAGCCCCCATCACTGGAGCTGAAGCCACTTCCTTCTCACCTGAAGTATGCATATTTGGAGGATGAGCAGAAGCTTCCAGTGATTATCTCCACTGCTCTTTCAGATGATCAGGAGCAACGATTATTACATGTTATTAGGGAGCGCAAGAGAGCTCTTGGTTGGACCTTGGCAGATATTCCGGGTATTAGCCCCTCCATGTGTATGCACCGTATCTTGTTGGAGGATGGGGTTAAACCTGTGAGACAGCCTCAGAGAAGGCTGAATCCCCAGATTCTTGATGTGGTCAAGAAGGAGGTCACCAAGTTGCTACAGGCTGGTATCATATATCCCATTTCAGATAGCACTTGGGTGAGCCCGGTACAGGTGGTACCAAAGAAATCTGGGATTACAGTTGTAAAGAATGAGAAGGATGAGTTGATTCCTACTAGAGTGCAGAACAGCTGGAGAGTCTGCATTGACTATAGGAGGCTCAACCAGGCGACCAGGAAGGATCACTTCCCACTTCCTTTCATTGATCAGATGCTAGAGCGCCTGGCAGGTAAATCACATTACTGTTTCTTAGATGGTTTCTCTGGTTATTTTCAGATTTGTATTGCACTAGAGGACCAACATAAGACTACATTTACCTGCCCTTTTGGTACATTTGCTTATAGGAGGATGCCTTTTGGTCTATGCAATGCTTCTGGTACTTTCCAGAGATGCATGATGAGTATATTTGCTGATTTACTTGAGAATTTAATAGAGGTTTTCATGGATGATTTTAGTGTGTATGACTCCTCCTTTGATGCATGTTTGATAAGCTTGACTAGAGTGCTTGATAGGTGCATAGAGACTAACCTTGTTCTGAATTATGAAAAGTGTCATTTTTGTTAGAACCACAGGAAACACTAGAAAGGGGGGGTTGAATAGTGTTTTAAACTTTTTGATAGTTTTTGGAAATCTTTGGTTAAAACATAAATATGGGCACCGTTAAAAATAAGTCTTAAGATCAGAGATAGTTGAAACATGTGGAAGATAAGAAAAACAATGTTTCTTCTAAAGCTTAAGATTGTTTTAAACAGAGGCTTCTCAAAGTATCTTCTGAAGATTATTACAAAGAGTATTTTCAGCACAGTTTCTGAAATACTTCAGACTACTAGAGGTTGTCTGAAGTCTGTTCCTGATTTTTGAACTGATCTCTTTCACACTCACTTCTGAGATTTTATTTCAGAAGTTCTTCAAGGAACATCCTTTGTAAAGCTTCAAATGATATGAGAGATATCTCATGTTTTGTTCATATGAAAGATCATTTTATTGAAATAGTTGTGTTAAGTTTATTATAGAAAATACTTTTCAAGTTCCAACTTAAATATGAAAACTGGAAGTAAAGAGATTAAGAAGAAAAAAAAAACTTAGGCATAGAGATTTCAGACAGGCTTTTAAAGAGGCCGTCTGAAGTTTTCAGACGGCTGGTAAAAACTAATTTTTAAAAGATGTTTTGTGCCCTTTATAAAATATCAGATTAATTATTCTGACCCCTTGATTAGTATAAACAGAATTGATAAGAGATAAGGGTAAGAAAACTTAGACAAGGGATTTATCCTGGTTCACCCACAAACCCGTGAGCTACATCCAGTCCCAGAGGCAAACCACCACTGGATTTTCCACTATCTGAATCCACAGATACAAACTTGAATATGAGTACAGTCTCTCCAGACACAACGAGTACAGTCTCTCCAGACACCACGAGTACAGTCTCTCCAAACACCACGAGTACAGTCTCTCCAGACACCAACAAGTATTCTTTTCTGTCAAGCCTCTTCAGGCTCTACCACAAGTATTCTTTTCTGTCAAGCCTCTTCAGGCTCTACCACAAGTATTCTTTTCTGTCAAGCCTCTTCAGGCTCTACCTCAAGTATTCTTTTCTATCAAGCCTCTTCAGGCTCTACCACAAGTATTCTTTTTTGTCAAGCCTCTTCAGGCTCTACCTCAAGTATTCTTTTCTATCAAGCCTCTTCAGGCTCTACCACAAGTATTCTTTTCTGTCAAGCCTCTTCAGGCTCTACAACGAGTATTCTTTCTTCCACCAAGCCTCTCCAGGATCTCAGACACTTATCCAAGTGTAGAGTATTCTTTCTTCCACCAAGCCTCTCCAGGCTCTCAGACACTTATCCAAGTGTAGAGTATTCTTTCTTCCACCAAGCCTCTCCAGGCTCTCAGACACATAAAGTGTTTACAAATTAAACTAAGTTTAAGTTTCCACGAAACATAAACTTAATATTTTCCTGTACTAGAGGTTAACTGAGTACTACTCAGGATACAATGGATAAATCTAAGTACAAGGGTAAGACAGTGATACAAGTACATAAGTTTAAGTACAATCCCTGTCTCTGATATGAGGAATAACATCCTCTGAGAATTGGCTAGGTAGATACTGACTTTAAGCTCCAGCCTTGTTCTCCAGCCATTGGTTTCCATGGGTTACATTCTCACCCGTATCATTGGAAAAACCAAGGCATACTTACAGCTTCAAACCATTCTTGGTTCATATAAGATTAAGCACAGCCTGGTTGGTTGTTCAACTGAACAACTACAATTTTGACTAGCATAGTTGATTCAAGTAAGCATGGTCAACACCAATAAGATTTTTCTGATACATCTTGATCAACTGATTGAACCAAGTGAATGAGTTCAACATCTTCAAATTCTTCCTTGAGGCTATTTATATGTTCTGTTGGAATATAGCCGTTTGAAGATGATTCATAATACCGTTGAGATGTTGATGATGTGTCTCATATAGCCGTTATGTAATAGTGTCTCAAACGGTTGCTTCTTCTTTAGCAGATATGTGTTCAGACAGTCCTGTTCTGACACTTCTGTAGATGAGCTCTTTAGAGAGATTTTCTTGATATTATTTTGCATCTTCTCTCTCTTGATATCCTTTTACTTTTCTTCAGCTGACTTCTGATTTCCTCTGCTTTTCTTGGGAGTGTATATGAAGAGGTATCCGTTGGATTTGTCCTCTTGCTTATTTTGTATATGCTCCTTTTCTGTTTGCTTCCTGACACCATTTCTCCTTTCTTCTTTGAGTGAGGTGTCTTGTTCAATGGCTGTTTCTTGCAAATGATAAAATATGTTTGAATTAAAATATTTCATTCAAACATTTCTCTTTGTTGCTTCTGCTTAGTCTCCTGAGCTTTTCTTGTGCTTTCTTTCGGATTGATGATGATGATATTTCCGTTGTGATACCACCATTTAGAGATAGCATTGAATGCTATTCAATCCATCGTGAGACACGCTTCTGGGTGTCTTCACAATTCTGACAGAGTACAACGTTGGTGCTGCTATAAAGCTGCCATCGTTGTTGCTGCAATTTCTGCGTTGCAGAGATTTCCTCAGTGGTGTATGAAATTCAAAATCACCAGGAAAGGTCTCTGTGTTCCTTGCCATAAACGTGTTTGAAAAGGTACGTGCAACAGAGGTTCAGAAAAGTCTTCACAAACTTCAGCAGAGGGTGCCACGTCATAAGTGAGACTTCAGACAGCACTGATACTTCAGACGGGTTGAACTACTTCAGACAGCTTCAACTCTTCAGACGAGTTCTGCTTCTTCAGACAGCTTTGTTGCTTCAGAAAGCTTCTTTGCTTCAGAAAGCTTCCTTGCTTCAGACAGCTTCTTTATATTAGATCCTGCATTTGTTCTTCTGATCCTAATCTTCTGATTCTGATAAATATTTCATCCTGAAACACAATCAACAAACCAATACCTTTCTCAGTAGAATCTGTTTATATAATCTTATTTGTTAATCATTAAAACTAAAGGACATTAAGTCTTTGAGTCAAGTTTGAATGCTCAAACTGATTAATAGACTTCACAATCTCCCCCTTTTTAATGGTGACAAATAAGATATGTATAACTTACAAAATGTTTTAAGGAAAGATGGGTAAGTATATAAAAGGCTCCCCCTATCTATAATACTCCCCCTGAGAAGAACATTTATTCTTTAGTTTGTTAAATGTTGCCAATTGTTAAATGTTGCCAATTTATTATTATTCTAATTGTTAACAAGATTAGTTTTTGTTAACTTATCCTTTAGAAACTAGATGTTAATCTTTCAGATACCAATTATTAATCAGATGTGTTAATCTTTTTAGACACCAATTATTATTGTTTGTTATTTATTGAAAACTAATATTACCACATATTATTAACTTATCACAGATTTCCTTATTTAAGGTGAAGTGATGTTACTATTAGATTTCCTCATTATTCTCTAGATGGAAGAGAGCTTTTTTGACATTGCACCTTTCTTTGAAGACTTTTCTTCTTCTGAGGTTGCTTGATGTCTGCAAATCCTCCTTTTAGTCTTTTGTCTTTTTGTGCTTCAGAGAATCTTTGAACAATCATCTTAACCTGTCCCTCAAGGATTGAAATAGACTTTAATAACTTGAGTTTTCATTATTTTAACATTTCTGACCCACAATTTCAGGAGGTTCACTGAGAGCATTTCCTATTCGGGATGACTTCCCGGATGAGCAGCTATTGGTTTTACATGATTCCCATTCCCCTCCCCTTACCCCTTGGTTTGCTGATATTGTTAATTATCTTGTTGCATCTGTTTTTCCACCTTTGGCATCTAGAGCTCAGAGAGATAGACTTCAGAGTGATGCCAAGTATTATGTATGGGATGACCCTTATTTGTGGCGTTTTTGCAATGACCAGGTGATTCGTAGGTGTATTCCAGATCATGAGATCCAATCTGTACTTCAGTTCTGTCATGCCTCACCTGTTGGAGGACATCTTGGACCTCAGAGGACATGACGGAAGGTGTTGGATTGTGGATTTTATTGGCCTACTATTTTCAGAGACGCCTGGAGAGTCTCTTCTACATGTGAGCAATGTCAGAAAGCAGGAGCGACCATTTCTAGCAGGCAGCAGATGCCCCAGCAACCTATGCTGTTCTATGAGATCTTTGATGTATGGGGTATTGATTTTATGGGCCTATTTCCTGTTTCTTTTGGTTTTATATATATCTTGCTTGCTGTGGACTATGTCTCCAAGTGGGTGGAGGCTATAGCCACAAGGACTAATGATGCTCGAGTTGTTGTGGATTTTGTCAGGTCTCACATCTTTTGCAGGTTTGGAGTGCCTCGAGCCATTGTTAGTGATCAGGGGACCCATTTCTGTAACCGGTCCATGGAGGCTTTGCTGAAGAAGTATGGGGTGGTGCATAGAGTTTCTACACCATACCACCCCCAGACTAATGGACAGGCTGAGATCTCCAACAGAGATATTAAGAGGATTCTTGAGAAGATGGTATAACCTAATAGGAAAGATTGGAGCCGCCGCCTTAATGATGCTCTTTGGGCTCATAGGACTGCCTACAAAGCACCTCTTGGGATGTCTCCCTTCAGAGTTGTTTTTGTTAAGGCATGCCACTTACCTATGGAGATAGAGCATCGGGCATATTGGGCAGTACGAGCTTGCAACTTAGATTGAGACCAGGCGGGAGAACAAAGGAAACTTCATTTGAAGGAGCTTGATGAGATTCGCCTGGAGGCCTATGAGAACTCTAAGTTCTACAAGGAGAAGACTAAGAAATTTCATGATCAATCTATTGCTAGAAAAGAGTTTGTTGTAGGCTAAAAGGTTTTGTTGTTCAATTCTAGACTTAAGCTTATGCCTGGTAAGCTTCGCTCTCGTTGGGTTTGACCTTTTCTTGTTACTCATGTTTATCCTTATGGGATTGTAGAGCTGAAAAGTGAGTCCACCAACAAGACCTTCAAGGTCAATGGCCACCGTCTCAAGCTGTTTCATGAGAGCCCCACTTGGGTTGATGAGACGGTTGAGGAGCTTAGCTTGCAGCTTCCCCAATTCCCTCAAGTGCAAATATTTCCACCTTGATGAGGGAGTCTCTTTCCCCACTTTTTCATTATACTATGTCTCTTGTTCTCCAATTTCATTATTTTTACATTGAGGACAATGTATGATTTAAGTGTGGGGGAGGAGAATTGTAGTTTTAGGATTTTAGAATTGATTTTAGGAATTAGTTTGTGGTTAGGATTTAATTGATTTGTGTTAGCAATTTTTAGCATTTAAAAAAAAATCAGACAGTATGTTGTTTGCTGAAAATTTAATGTTTATTGTCTGAAACTACTTGCTAAATTTGCTGTTTCTGAAGCTGTTAGCTGTTGCGTAGCTATTCTGTAGCTACTGCTGTCTGAATTTTACTGTCTACTGTCTGAAAGTGCTGTTTACTGTTACTATATGTTGTTTGTGCGTTTTTCTACTGCTATTTATAGCAGAATTTCAGATAATACGTTTTTCCTTGACAGCAGAATTTATTTTAACAGCAAAATCAGATTTCTGACAGTAGAAAAATACATTTGGCATGTTTTTCATTGGATTTTTAGGATTTGTGTTGGTAGTTTGCATTTTCATCATTCTTGGATAATTGGTTTCTTGATTTATATTGATTGAATTCCTTGTAATTTGGTGAATAAGTTGGTTTTGATAATTATTGGGTTGAATCTTTTGTGATGGAGTTGTCCTTGGTGAGATTTTGAGCCTTATTGATGGATAGACCATTCTATGTCATTCTTTCTTTTCTTGTGCAATTTCACTCATGTTTGCTTGTGCTCTAGAACTTGGCTTGACTCTTTAATTTGCAACTTTGTTCACTTGCATGAATTGAGATGATTGAGGCATTTTTGTTGATAATTGAGCTACTAGCCATATTAGCCTACCTTGATAATTTTCCAACTTGTTAACCCCTTTGAGCCTATGGATTCCATTTCTTGTTATTAAAAGCTCATTACAAGCCTTGAAAGTGAAAAACCATGATTGTCCTTGCCTTAGAGGATAAAGGAGCTTTGGAATTGTTTTGGGAATAGGTTCTTTAATAAGTGTGGGGGTGTACTTAAATTTCTTATCTTATCTCCTCAGGTGGATATCATATTGTGACCTTGGCTAGTTTAAAAAAAATTGGAAAAGGAATGATGGAAAATTAAAAAAAAAAAGAAAAAAAGAAAAGAAAAGAAAAGCTCAAAAGAAAAGTATATAAAAAAAAGCAAAGAAATAAAGTGTGCTTGAAATAAAAAAAAAATGGGTTAAAAGGTGAAAAAGAGGAGTTTAATTGTAATTTTGAGATGTATGCTACTTGCATTCATGAGTTTATTCCCCATTGCTCCTCTATTCTCTTTGGTTTATAGCTTCTTATCCTTCATTTTCCCTACCTTTACCTTGGCCCCATTTCAACCTATTTGAAGTCCTCTTGATCTTTGCTTGCTTGTGCTTCAATTGTTGTGGATATTAGAGTCTTGCCAAGCCTATGGTAGTGTTTGCATACATGAGTGCTTTGAGTGTATACACAAGCCTAAACACTTGAGAGTTAGAGAGTTTGTCTTGTGAGGAATCTATCATTCTTGATTCAACCATTTGATTTGATTCACCTTCTTGTTTGCTAAATTATTGGGAATTCCATTCATGTATTTCTTGACTCCATGATTCCTTGGATGTTGTATTTTGCCTACTCCTTTGCATTCCTTGGATCTCTTGATAATTATGCCATCTGTATCTGCATCTTGATCCTTTGTTAATTTTTGGTCATATGGTGTTTTTCCCGGAGTGCAAAAGATTAAGTGTGGGGGAATTTGATGAACACATTTTTATTCACACTTTGAATGATTAATCTTAGCTTTCTTGGACTCTAATTGTGATTATATCCACTGTTTTAGTTGGAGTTTACCAAATTGGACTTAATTGAGCCTTAATTAGAAATGTTGTTTAAATTCGGATTTTTAAGCCTACTGACCTACCTGTCTTGTTTTGATGATATCTGGAGCTGCAGGTGTCATATTGAGGTGATTCCAATGGCATTGGAAAGCTAACTTCTGGGGCTTTAATTTGATATGCTATATGGCTATATTCCACTGAGAGACGAGGTGCAGTTTTAAGTTTGAAGTTGACATTCAGATGCTGTCAGAACTTGAGCGGGAACAACAAGTTTCTTAAGTAGTTACTGAAGTAGCTCTAGTCTTTTGGGCCGGAAACCTGTTAGTCTAGGCCCATTTTACCTCTTCCATTGGATTAATTTTGTGGTTTAGGAGAATAGTATAAGTAGAAGCTGTTACAATTCTGTTAGGGGAATTTTTTACTTTTTGCCTTTTTACTTTGACGAGAAGAATAAAAGAGACGCTTGCTCTCTCTTATTCTCTCAGGTTCTTCTTCTTCCTTTTCTCCTTCTCTGTAATTTCGTTTTCTGTTCTTCATCTTATGGATTGCTAAACTCTTGAGGATTGATTCTTGAGTGATTTTACATTGGATATTGAGGTTCATTTTAACTCAAATTCGTATTTCAATTTCTGCAGTAAATTCAATTTCATCTTCTCCTTTAGAATTCTGGTTTTGAATCTTGAGTTGTATTTGAACGCTTGCTGATGATTCAATTCTGTTCTTCACTAAGAATTCTGGTTTAGTTTGCTTCATTCTAAACAACCAACTGTTTGCTTAATTCAGGAGGTAAAGGATTAGAAATCTCATACCAGTACGCTTAGTCTGGTCACCAGTACGCTTAGTCTGGTTTAGCAAGTTCACTTAGTTCTTGAGTGAGATTATTGTTGAATTAATTGACGCTTGTTCGGTTAATTCGAATTTATTCTGGAAATTGAGTTCGATGTATTTTTAACCGATGAAGGATCCAATTGTGAATGAACAAGAGAATCAATCTGTTTTCTTACATCATTTTATTCCTTCTTCTTTACTTGCGAAACTCTGTTTCTAAACAAACAACCAAAAACCCCCTCTTTCTGTTACGTTCTGAAATTCTGCACTGTTAAGACAATCCCTGTCTTAAGACCGTCTGAAGTTCTTTCTTAAGACCGTCTTAAGTCATTTGTCTTAAGTTCAATCTGAAGTTCTGGTTCTAAATTTTTGGTCTGAAATCTGATATTTTAAATTGTTATTGAATTCCTTGAGAGACGACTTTGGGTTGTCTAACCCTCACTACACTTTATTTCATATTATTTGATTGGGTACGACCTCGATCAATAAGCAAACCTTAACATCCCCGGTTACGAAGGATGAGATCTATCAGACTTTCATAAGTGTGAAGTCATTTAAAGCTCCAGGTCCTGACAGTTTTCAACCAATTTTCATTAAACTTTACTGGGAGGTGGTAGGTGATGATATTTGGCGCCTTGTGATGGAAGCAATGGGCACCAGAGTTATTGACTCCAAACTGGCAGAAACTTTGATTGTTTTAATCCCTAAAGTTGATGAGCCCTCTTCTTTTAAATATTTTTGTCCTATAATTTTATGTAATGTCATTTATATATTTATAACGAAAGTCCCTGTTCGTAGGCTTTGTACTTTTATTAGTAATCTGGTTAGCCCGATGCAGAGTAGTTTCATCCTGAGGAGAAGCACTTATAATAATGTGATTATTCTCCAAGAGGGTCTACATTTTATGCATAAATCCAAATGGAAGAAATGGGATTTAGTTTTTAAACTGGATTTGGAGAAAGCGTATGACCATATCGATTGGGGGTTTCTTGGAGCAAATCATTAAAGAATTTAATTTTCCATCCATCGCATTTAGATTGATTATGAGTTATGTATCTCCATCTACCCTTTGTCTATTATGGAATGGCAATAAATCCTCTTCTTTTGTCCCATAGAGAGGTCTGAGACAAGGAGATCCCTTTTCTCCTTATCTTTTTGTTCTTTGTATGGAGAAATTGGGTTTAATGATTACTCATGTTGTTAAAGAAAATAAGTGGCAACCCATGAGAATTAGTAGGGATGGATTGTCTTTGTCCCACCTCTTCTTCGCAAATGACTGTTTACTGTTCATTAAAGCCCGCAATTATCAGGTCCGGTTTATACAAAACTTGCTTGCTGAATTTTGCAATAGTTCTGGCTTGAAAATCAACATGGATAAATCAAGAGCTTTTGGTTCAAAGGGCCTTAACACAACAAAGAGGGATCACATCCAAGGTATTTTAGATATTCGTTTCACTACATCCCTTGAAAGGTACCTTGTCTTCCATTATTGAGTGGATGACCTAAGCGAGAGACATTACAACCTATTATAGATAAGATTAATGCTAAACTAGCAACCTAGAAAGAAAGGCTTTAATCCAAGGCAGGGAGACTCACTTTAACCAATGTAGTAATATCTTCCATTCCTACTTACTATATGAAAAATTTCTGGTTACCAGAATACTTGTGCTCCAAAATTGATAGCATTGCTCACCAATTTATTTGGAAAGGTTCGACCAGTAAAGGTTTACACTTAGTTGGTTAGAACAAAATTGTCCATCTGAGGCGGTGTGGAGGTCTGAACGTGAAGATTTCCAGACTTCAAAATACTTCCTTGTTGGGGAAGTCAGTTTGGGATTTAATGCATGATAGCAACAAACTATGGGTGAGTCTAATAATTATAGTATTTATATCATCTCTAGTACTCCTTGGTACTAATAATTATAGTATTTGAATAGGAGTGGGTCTCACTGGGAAACACTATATTTGAATCTCTTCTGTGGGAGTGTTTGGAAAGGATATTGTAACTATCCTTAAATATAGTGGAATATTTTTCGCAGTTTGTCCCGTGGTTTTTCCTTCAGTATTGGAGGGCTTTTCACGAAAAATATTTGGTGTTACTTTTTCTACCATTTACATCTCTTCCGATTTTTGTGTTACTCTGGTGGTAGATCTAGCTCTAACAGATCTGCTTTGGTGTCTATTGCTATATTTAATTTACACTATGAATCAATCTCCTAGCCCAATAAGTGGTATCAGAGCTCCAAGTTGAGTTTTGTGTTTGTGTTGTGTAAATTAAATGGAGGAGAATATGGGTACTATGGTCAAGCTCACTTCCACAAACTACTCCATTTGGAAGCCAAAAATGGAGGATATACTTTTCTATAAGGATATGTATGATCATGTGGAAAAAGGGGACTCAAAGTCGAACAACGTGACAACAAAAGATTTGGAAAAAGTTTCATCGGAAGGCTATCAGTTTAACTCGACAATGGGTGGATCTCACTGTATTCCATAATGTGGCCATAAAGACAAATGCCTATACTCTGTGGAGAAATATTGAAAAGATGTACCAAAGAAAGACTGCACAAAACAAAGCTTTTGTTAAAAGAAAGTTGGTGAATTTAAAACACTGAGAGGGGAGATCAATTGCAGAACACTTGAGTGACTTCCAAAACTTGGTCAACCAATTGGTTTCCATGAAACTGGTGTTGGAAGACGAATTGCAAGCTTTGTTACTTTTGAATTCTTTGTTGAAAATCTGGGAAACTTTGTTGGTCTCATTAAGCAACTCTGCTCTAAGCGGAGAACTGACTTTGTCTCAAGTCAAAGATAGTATGTTCAATGAAGAAACAAGGAGGAATGATTCAGGAGCTAGCAGTTATCAAGCCCTTGTCATGGAGAATAGGGGAGAAGCAAGAGTAGAGGACGATCCAACAAAACCAAAGGCGGGTCACAATCTCATCTTAGAAGAAAATTTAAGCGTTATCATTGTGGTGAAGAAGGACATATTAAAAGGAATTGTAAATCTGGGAAGAATCAGAGGAATCAAAGACTAGGTGAAGATGAAAATACCACCACCCTTGTAATTGATGGGAAAGTGGTGTTGCTTTGTGTTGAAGAAGAAGAGTGTCATGTTGAAGATTCATGTGTTGAATGGGTTGTTGACTCAACAACATCTTACCATGCCACTTCTAACAAGGAACTCTTTACTACGTATGAAGCGGGAGAGTTTGGCAAAGTAAAGATAGGAAATAGCAGCAATGCAAACATTGTGGGAGTTGGTGATGTGTGTATTCAAACCAACAACGGTTGAACACTAACCTTGAAGGACGTCGACATTTGCCTGTTTTGCGTCTGAATTTGATTTCTGTGCATTCTTTTGATCTAGTTGGTTATTACAAGAACTTTAGTGATGGCAAATGGAAGCTTACCAAAGGATCGTTGTTGGTTGCTAGAGGCACAATATATTCGATGTTATATAAAACTCAAGTCAAGTTGATCAAAGATGGGCTGAATGCAGTCGAGGATGATGATATGCTAAATTTGTGGCATAAAAGACCGGCCATATAAGTGAAAAAGGATTACATATTGTGGCAAATAAGACCCTCATTTCATCTGCTAAAGGTACAAAATTGAATCCTTATGATTATTGTCTGTTTGGCAAGCATCATAGAGTTTCTTTCAGTAAAACTTCGAAACTGAAAGAGAATATTCTAGATATGGTTTACTCTTATGTATGCAATCCTATGGAGATGGATACTTTTGATGGTAACAGATATTTTGTGACATTTATTGATGATGCTTCATGAAAGTTGTGGGTGTATTTCCTGAGAACGAAGGACCAAATTTTTCAATATTTCAAAAGGTTTCATGTCATGGTGGAGAGAGAAATAAGAAAACTTTTTAAGTGTCTTTGCAGTGACAATGGGGGTGAGTATACTTCCCATGAATTTAAGGATTATTGTTTTGAACATTGCATCAAACATGAGAAAACGGTTCCTGGAACCCCACATCATAATGGTGTGGCGGAAAGAATCAACAGAACAATTATGGAGAAAGTTAGATGTATGATGAGAATGGCTAAATTGTCTAAGCCATTCTGGGGTGAAGTTGTTCAAACTGCATGCTACCTGATTAAAAGATCTTCGGTTGCTCCTTTATGCTTTGAAATCTTTGAGAGGGTATGGTTTGGACATGATATCACTTACTCTCATTTGAAAGTGTTTGGATGCAAAGCTTTTGCTCACATAAGTAAGGAGCAAAGAAAAAAATTAAAAAACTTGATGATAGAGTCATTCATTGTATTTTCTAGGCTATGGAGATGAGGAATTTGGTGATAAGTTATGGGATTTGAAAAAGAAGAAGATTGTTCGAAGTAGAGATGTAGTGTTACATGGGCAAGATACTATTTCAGATTCTACAACTTTAGAGAAAACCAAAGAATCTAGTGAATATGTTGATCTTACACCAGTGCATGCTCCTAGAGAAAATCCATAGAAGGAGGAAAGTTTAATGAACATGAGGTAGATAAAGAGTCAGCCACAGATGATGTTAGAGATGAAGAAGTTGTTGAGCAGGGGGAGCAAACCCATATGTCACAACTCAGACGATCAGAAAGAGAGCGTTGTCCATTCAATAGGTACCCTAGTTCAGAGTACATCCTCCTTACTGATGAGAGGGGGCTAGAAAGTTTTTAAGAAGTTTAAACTCATTAGGATAAAGTCCAGTGGATGAAAGCAATGGAAGAAGAAATAGATACCTTGCATAAGAATGATACTTATGAGCCTTGAAGAATAAGTGAGTGTTCAAGCTTAAGAAAAATGGTAATAAGCTAGTCAGGTATAAAGCTCCCTTGGTCATAAAAGAATTTAGACAAAAGCGAAGAATAGATTTTGATGAGATCTTCTCTCCAGTTGTGAAAATGAGTTTTATTCAAGTTATACTCGGACCGGTGGTTAGCTTGGATCTACAGCTTGATCAACTAGATGTGAAGACTGCATTATCCATGGAGTTTTGGAGGAAGAAATCTACATGGTACAACCAAAAGGATTTGAGAAGGCTGGAAAGGAGCACATGGCTTTTAGACTGAAAAAGAGCTTGTATGGATTATAGCAAGCTCCATGACAATGGTACAAGAAATTTGACTCATTTATGATAAGTCATGGATATACTAAAACTAATGCAGAACATTGCATATATGTCAAAACATTTTCAGGTAATAGATTTATCTTCCTTCTGCTATATGTAGATTATATGTTGATAGTGGGACAAGATATGATGGTTGAAAAGGGAGTTATCAAAATTTGATGTGAAAAATCTAGGTCCAACCAAGAAAATTTTAAGCATGCATATTTTTTTAGATCGAAAAGATAGAAGGTTGTGGTTGTCACAAGAACGGTATGTGAATCAGGTTCTAGAAAGATTCAACATGAAGAATGCTATGATGGTTAGTACACCGTTGGCCAATCACTTCAAACTCAGCAAAAGGAATTGCCCTATTAGTCAAGAAGAAAAGAAAGCTATGACTGATGTACCGTACTCCTCAGCAGTCGAGAGTTTGATGTATGCAATGGTTTGCACGAGGCCATATATTGCTCATGTGATTAAAGTTGTTAGCAGGTTTCTTTCCAATCTTGACAAAGATCATTGGGAAGTAGTTAAGTGTATCTTGAAATACTTGAAAGGTAGCTCTAGAATGTGCTTGTGCTTTGGAGGACCGAAAATTATTGTAGAAGGATATGCAAATCCAGATAAAGCAAGTGATCTAGATGGCAGAAAATCTACCTCTAGATATGTTTTTACTTTTGCAGGGGGAGCTATCTCATGTGTAACGACCACAAAAAAAATAATGATTTTTAAAAAATGGGAGTCGCCACCACTTTTGTTAAATTAGGGAAAATTGGAAACCCTAAAAATATAATCTTTGAAAAAAATGAATCTGGATTCGGGAATCGATTACGTTTTGGGAATGGTGGAGACTAAACCTCACAACACCCCTAAACGCCCGTTTTATAACGGTTACCCTAAATTGAATGTACAAATTAAATGTTTATTTTACCCCCTTTCATATATTTAATACATACAAAAAAATATGAATTATTTGAAACCACTAAATATACAAAATTAAATTGTAGAATAAAGAGTTATTTAAAGGAAAGTAAATTAATTAATATTTTTATAAATCAATAATAACTACAAATATTAAAGGAAAGTAATGATGAAATATTTACAAGACAAGATATTAAATAAATAAATAAATAAATAAATAAGTAAGTAAGGAAAGATTTACATTATGATATTTACAAAAAAGGTTGATTTGATATATATTCAAATATACAATAACAATAACAATAACAATCAAACTACGTCAAGATATAAATTGATATATCCAAATTTTATATTTATGGTTCGCATTGATCTCCGATACACACACAAATATATACAAAGAGAGACGCACAAACTAATAAAAACCCCATGAATTCAAGATTCTTGAACAAAAGAACAATTCATGAAATCAATCTTTGTAACAATCATATAGACCCAATAAAAAAATAAATGAATTATGTTTTCCTTCTCATTAATAAGCAAAACAACAATGGATACAAAACAATAAAGAAAACCACAAGACTTCTAACCAGAGGTTTTAAGCAACACTTTATGTAACTTCTATTGATGCTTACTTCTCTTCCTTGCTCACGTGCCTCTCTTATGATGTTACGTTATTTCTTGTCTCCGCCTCTAGTCTTGCAATCTAGTGATTCTCCCTGTTTCGTTTTTTTGTCTCCTACTCTCGACTCTCAATTTCGATTTTTTGTTCCCTCCTTTCCTCCTTCTCGCTTCTCTCTTTTTATAGTGCAACTATTCTCCTTTACCTATTGTCAGCACCCAATTTCGTCCGGAAGTTCTATTTGACTTTTTCTATCCCTCTTATTTTCATGCACGTATATATTTGTAATATTTTCTTTTTATCCTATCAAAATAAAAAATGAAAAAAAGGGTTAATTAATTATTTAATTAATTAAACCGTTTTAAAAAAAATTGTGCCAATGGGTCTTCACTTTTTTTTTTGGGGCCTGAGACTCTTATTTCTTTGGGCCTGAATCTTTTTTCTTTTTTTTCTTTCTCTCTTTTTCATCTCTTCCTTGGTCACTTCTCTCTTCTTTTTGACCTTACCTATGGTCAGGGGCATCTATTTTCAACCATCAGATGAAAGAAAGGAAAAAGAGAACAAAGATTGAGTGCAAAATGAATAAAACACTATAAAATGGAAGTTGCGTGTGAGGAGGAATTCAGCAGGGCAAGTGGCTACTCACAGCAGCTCAAAATCCATCATGGCATAGGCGGTGGAAATGACAGAGGCGGTCTCTCCCACTATAAATACACGAAAGAAAGAAAAAAAAGGGATTTTTTTTGGAGAGGAGAAAATAGCTTTTGAAATAGAAAACAAAAGTTGTTGTGATCCTCTTCTTCCTCTTCCTATCGACACACGACAGCAAAAAAAAAAGGGAACAAAACATAATCTACTCTAAAATTTCTTCCTGTGAGAATGACTTTTATTCTCATTAGGGATTTGAGTGCAAACAGAGAAAGGATTTTAAAGAATTTTTGAGAGAAAACAGAGCAGGGATTGCAGAAGCAGAATCAAAGCAGCAGTTTGAGTAAAAAGAGAGGAGAGGAAATTACAATTGCGAAGGGGAGGAAAGGAACTATAAGGCATACAAGCATAATCACGGATTCGGTATCTTTTTTATTTTTCATGCTTGAATATCTACATATTTCTTATGCATGGTTTGAATATGTTGTGTGTGTGGGGGATAAAAACAAGAGTACATTCTACCAGTGTTAATCCAAAATCACAGTTCAGGAAATATCAGTTCAAATCCAAATGGTAAAGAGTCCACAATATAGTCCTGAATACAGAGTAAAAATAAATAAAAATGAACAGAGGAAGTAAAAAATAAAATAAAAAAGAAATAAAAAATAATTGCAAAGCCAGAATCATCCCCCAACTTGGTCGCCCCTGCTATTCCTTTCCCAGCCACCATGGCCTCCCTGTGAGGCTCCTCTTCCCACTGTTCCTCTTAAGATTCTGTAAAAAATAAAAGAGAGCAAAAAATTAATACCCAAAAAAACAAAACAGTAACAGAGAAGGAGCAGACAGAGGAAAGGAACCACTTTTCCCGGCGGCCAGCCGGCCGCCGCCAATCCTCCGCCGCTGCAGTCGCCGTCGTGCGCGGCCTCCCCTGCAGAAGCTCCTCCGTCCGCCGCTCCAAGCGGCTGCCGTCCTTCTCCACCGCGCTGCCGCCGCTGCGCGCGCGTCTGTCCTCCGCTGCCGCCGCACGTCCTCCAACAGCCATAGCCGCGCTCATCGGCGGCCGTAGCCGCGTCCATCGGCAGCCGTGGCCGCGCTCTCCGTGGCCATGCGAAAGGGGCGGCCGCCCCTTCTTCCCTCTCCCTCTGCAGCCTTTTCTTGTTCTAACCCAAGGCTTGAGTGTGTATGTGTGAATGGGAAAAGAGAGTGAGTGGGTGAGATTGAGAAAAAAGAGTGAGAGAAAGAGAGTCTGAGAAGGTGAGAGGGTTGAGGGAAAAAGAGAAATTGAGTGAGTGAGCGTGGGGCAGAGAGTGAGTGGGTGAGATTGAGTAAGAGAGATGAGAGAATAGAGGGTAGGTGAGTGTGGGTTCTAGAAAACCACCGTCCCACTCCCCCATTTTTTTTTTCTTTTTATTTATTTGTTCTTTCTTTTTGCTTTACTTTTTCTTCTAAATTTTTTTTTTGAAACATTGGTACAAAGGGGCTGGGCCACTTACACGCCCAGCCCAACCCATTTCTAAAAAAAAAAAAGAAAAAGAGAAAAAGGAAAAATAATAAAATTAATAATAGAAAATAGGTAGTAATTAGGATAATTATTTCACATGTTTTCTGTATTAATTTTGTTGCTATGTTGGGCCAATGATGCAATCTGAGGCCCAACTTTATTTCACTGTGTGCAATTTCTCTTAATTTTTATTTTCTGTGTTATTGTTTTTCTCACATTTTTATAATTTCCTTTTGACCCACCATCTTGTATTATTTATAAATATTTGTTTCTTTTACTTGATCTGTTTTAAATAATTGTGAATATTTGTCTGGCGTGCATTTTAGTTGCCGATGTAAATAGTACTCGTTTATAACTTAGGACGCGTGTAAATACGGTTAGTTTAATTTACTCTTTTCAAAAAATAAAAATAACAAAAAATATTTTCTAAAACATAATCGGTTAAGTTAATGGAATCGCATTTCTATCCTTTAACGTATTTTTTAAGAAAAATGAAAATATTGAGTATAGTCATTTACTAGCTCAATAACGCGCTTAATCTCAAATCTCATCCGAAAATAATTTCTTTTTAAAAAAATTACGTTAATTGAATAACATTTCTATCAATAACGTAAAAAGGAAAATATTGAGTATAGTCATTTACTAGCTCAATAATGTGCTTAATCTCAAATCTCTCCCAAAAATAATTTTCTCAAAAGTTACGTTAATTGAATAACATTTCTATCAATAACGTAAAAAGGAAAATATGAGTATAGTCATTTACTAGCTCAATAACGCGTGAAATTTCAAATTCATTTTTCAAAAAATGATTCTTTTCAAAAAATTACGTTAATTGAATAGCATTTCTATCAATAACGTAAAAAGGAAAATATTGAGTATAGCCACTTGCTAACTCGATAATGCAGAATTTTAAATCTTTTCTCAAAAAATTGTTTTCTTCTCAAAATAAATGATGTTTATCGAATAGCATTTCTATCAATAATGTCGTCTAAACAATTACAAGGGTTCGTTGTATAGCCATTTGCTAGCATCAACTCTGCTAAAAAATAAATTTTCTTCTTTCTTTGAATTAAAAAAAAACTTCCAAAAACAATTTCCTCATTTTCCTTTATTTTAAAAATAAAAAATCAATTTCTTTCAAAAACAAAGTCAATCTTTTTTCCAACACGTTTTCAGAACTACGTAGCTTTGATTTCTCCATTGCACTTGGGGATACGTAGGAGCGGGGACCAATCCCGTCAAGCCAAAATAAACAAAAAATATTTTTTTCCTTTTTTAACCTAAATTCATTTCCTTCTTAACTTAGGTTATTTATTTTAAAAAATACAAAAAAAATAAAAATAAAAAAAGGGGCAACAAAAATAATTTTCATTTTCAAAAAAGGGGTAAAATGAATATTTTCAAAGTTAACAAGTTTTGCACAATTAATTAGAGGTAACCGTTTTTAAAACGGATGTTGTAGGGTGCTAATACCTTCCCTACGAATAAATGACTCCCGAACCCAAATCTAGTTTTAAAGACCATTTTTCTTTTTAAAAGGGTTTTTCCAAATGTTTTCCCTTAAAATAAACTTTGGTGGCGACTCCATTGAAACTCAATTTTTTCCAATATGTTTCGCCGACCCGTCGTGACCCCGGTTTCGACACCTATTGATTGTTGATTCTTTTGATTGCCAAATATTTCTCTTTTCCTCCAATCAGATTGTATCCTAAAATAAATTGATTGCAAATAATCCTTCTTTTCCTTCAATCAGAATGTATCCCCAAAATTGATTGCCTGCAATCTGTCTTTATCTTTAATCAAATTGTATCCTAAAATAAATTGATTGGATGTAATCCCTCTCTTTCTTCAATCAGAGTGTATCCTGAAATTGATTCCCATCGATCTCTTTTTTCTTCAATCAGATTGTATCCCCAAAATTAATATTCTGATCACACAAATCTCTTGATCTGCAATAAAAAGAAAAGAATTAATTTTCAATCAAATTAAAGGACAAAATCTTACCAATTTTAAAAAGTGGTTAGGGTTTTTAGAATCACCAGTGATGCTAATGGGTATGGGTCATGGACCCAAGCCGAGTAAAAAAAGTTTTTGGACTCCATAATATTGGACATGATTATCAAAGTCACTCCTTTTTTCTCGTTTCTTCCTTTTTCCTTTTTTGTGACAAAAAAAATAAAATAAAATAAAGAAAATCGAAAAATGTCCGGTCAAAATCGGGTGTTCACATCATGTCAATCTAAATTGCAAAAGTGCGTTGCTCTATTGACTATAGAAGCATAATATATTGTTATAATTGAAGTAGGAAAGGAAATGCTTTGGTTGATGAGATTCCTTGAGCAATTAGGAATAAAGAAGGAATGATCCATTATCCACTGTGGTAGACAAAGCGCATTTGATTTGAGTAAGAATGCAATGTATCAGTATTGTACTAAGCACATTGAAGTGAGATATACCATTGATTACATCAACCAGCTAAAGAATAACAATTCAAACTAGAAAAGATTCACACTAATAAAAATCCTGTTAATATGATGACGAAAGTTATAGCTTATGAAAAGCTTCAACTTTGTACCAAAATGATTGGCATGGATCACAGGTGAAGTCTCCAACATTATTTTTCCCAAATAGTTATAAGAAAACAAACAAAACGAAAAGTTGAAGAAAACGTGAAGCACACAGTGCTTATCCAAAGTTGATCGGCAAGTTGAAAAATGAATCGTTGAGTTTCATTTCATACAGTATAGGGGATGCAATTTATACAACTCACGTGGTAGAGGTCTCTATAAATAGAGCCTCTAAAAAAACCACAAGGCAAAGAAGCCAAAGCAAGTGAGAATCAAGAGTAGTGAGAGAGAAAACAATAAAGAGTGTGAGTACATCTCAAAAAGTGTGTGTGTGTGAAAAATACATCGGATATATTTTTGGGTATCATCTCTAGTACTTCTTGTTACTACTAATTGAAGTATTTGAATAGGAGCGAGTCTCACTGGGAAACACTATATTTGTATATCTTGTGTGAGTGAGTTTGGAAAGGATATTGCAATTATCCTTAAATATAATGAAATTTTTTTTGGAGTTTGTCTTGTGATTTTTCCCTCGGCATTGAAGGTCTTTTCACGTAAAATATTTGATGTTACTTTTTCTACCATTTACATATCTTCTTACCGTTGTGCTACTTTGGTGGTAGATTTAGCTCCAATAGATCTACTTTTGTGCATATTACTACATTTAATTTATACTATGAGTATAGTAGTATTTTTTATTTCTAGGTTCATAAAGAAGGATGCGATTTAAACTATTGATTTCAGCGCACAAAAACACCAAGTCAACTTGATGACTTAGGCTCAAATTGATAGATATTCATATTTTTTTAACCACATGTATCTTCCACGGGAGATAATTTTGTTCGAGTCGGGAATGTAACATCCCAAATATTAAAACCAAATTCGCATAGAAGGTTAGTAGAGTAATGACCTCTAAGGGAAAGATTAAGAAAAGGGTAAGAAAATGGTAGGAGGAAAGTTTAAGAATGGGAAACTAAGAAATTAAGTCTTAGTATTCTCGCTCAAGCGAAATGAGCTTTCTTGAGCGAGTTATGTAGTAAAAATGGGAAAACTGGATTCTGCTATTCTCGCTTGAGCGAGAATGGTCTCACTCAAGTGAGAAACAGGGGAACATTGAGGTGCTCTCTGGACAATTTTCACTTGAGCAGAACGGACTCGCTCAAGTGAGAACGTGACAGTGAGAATTCTCAGCCCGCTTGCTCAAGCGAGAATCCCTCGCTTGAGCGAGAATACGCATGTGATAAGTGTTAGAATTACGTAAATTTCCAGGTAAATTACAGCACTAATTGATGATGAATTGTTGAATTTATACCCAAATTCACCCTTCTTAGCTTAAATTGTGGCCTTTTGTATTCATTAAAGTTAAATCTAAACTTAATGCTATTTTGATGAAGAATCTATTGATTTTTACAGATAAAAAGCTAACTACAAATGAATCATCAAGAGGACAGTGAGCAAGGACAGGAACATAGAACAAGCTTCAAAGGAGGATAATTCAGAGAAACCAATTGTTGTTTCTTGCGCTCCACGTGCGCTGAGCGCAAGAATGACTGTTTAGTTACTATTTCCTGCGCTTCACCTGCGTTGAGCGCATGTAGAGCGCAGGAAACGTAACCTAATTTTTATTGGGCCACAAGCAAAGTCTAAAAAGCCCATCAGAATAGTTTTTAAAGAGACTTTTAGGGATGAAGATGGCAAACAGAGTTGGAAACGGAGTTTTGGGCAGAGAAAAGTGTGACAGTATCTTGTTGGTTTGTAATGGCTACCATGAGTAGCTAATCTTCTTTTTAGGATTGAACGTAGTAGATTCAATCCCCAATTGTATTTTGGATCTTTGTTATTTAGGAATCTTTATTTTTATAATATTGGTGTTTTTATTCCTGTTCTTAATGCTTAGCTTCCGTCTTTGTACCGGAGTTATGATCTGATTTATTGAATTAGCTGGGAAAGAGTTTTCTAAATCTGATTTGGGTAAAAAAAAACACTCGATAGGTTGAATACCTAGAGATAGGGTTCAATTTATTGATAGCTGTTAACAACTGATCTTAAAGCCAGGCAATTTGTTAAGCAACCAAGGAATTGGTGTTTAGGGGACTGTTCTAAGAATTTCATACTTGAGGAATCAGTGTGAATGAAATTTATTTGGGCTTCAATATTTATAATTATAAATTCCTAGATATCATTGATTTTCAAAATACAATAGGGGTGCGATAGACGAAGTTCAATCCTAATTTCTTTTATTTGCTCAATTTCATCCTTGTTTCTCTTTGTCTCAGATTTGTTTTATTTTACTATTATAATCTTCACAAACAAATACAACCTTTCACAATCTTCTTTACTCAGTAAGTGTGAGCACTAAGAATTTAAGTTGTACCGTTCCTCGTGCGTATGACAACCCTTACTCTTGAACTATTATAATGCTGCGATATTGGTACGCTTGCCAAGATCTCAACAAGTATTTTTGGCGCCGTTGCCGGGGGACGGTGACTCAATTTAAATTCTTAGTTCATCTTATTAAGCTGTGAATACTTTTATTTTTCTTTCAGTTTTTTTATTTTTATTCCTCCCTTCTGAGCTAACCCTTGTTTTAGCTTTTGATTTATGCTCTTGCGAGGTCAGGTGTCTCAAGACCAACTGGAATTTGATCCTGAAATCGAAAGGACATCTAGAAGGAACCGAAGTAAAAACAGGAAGAGAAGGCAAGGATGAGCTGAAGGAGACAATCTCAACACCCTCTCAACCACCACTAGTGAAGTAAAAGTTAAAGATATGGCTGAGGAGGAAGTTAATCCTCCTCCACCGAGAAGAACATTGGAAGATTATGTCATGCAATGGGTTTTGAGGAAGGTGATTTGGAATCAGTTTACTTACATTTATTTCCTTTCTCTTTGATAGGTAAAGATAAGGAATGGCTGAAATCTCATCCAAATCAGAGTCTGACTAGTTGGAGCAATGTGGAAGAAAAGTCATTGAACAAATTCTTTCCACCATCTCTCTAAATCAAGGCCAAGTCAGATATCTCCACATTCAGGCAAGGACAAGAGGAACCATTATGTGAAGCCTGGGAGAGATTCAAGTCTTTGCTGAGGAGGTGTCCCAACCACGGTTTTGAGGATATTGCACAACTGAGTATCTTCTGCAATGGACTCAGTGTTAGGAATATGCACTAGAGACTTATATATTTATGAACATCCATCACTTGTATCATGTTATTTTATAAAGGCAAACTTATTCTTTTAGAATATAATTATTATCCTTAGAATGGTAAACTTAAACTTCATAAGAAATCAAGTAGATGACGTGACCGTGAGATCTTATGAAGAACTATTCTTAAATAGTCTCTAGTCAAGTATCATCTTAGGACAAAGATGCATTTAGACTAGTATGTGAGTTCATCGATGATCACATCTCACAGATCATGGATATGAGATATCATGTTCTCACATAGGTACACATTAAGAGTAATGGTGTACTGGACAGACCCACCTTAAGAACGTTGCATGGGTTGTTACATAAGTGTCATGAACTTTTCTTAAATTGATAAGTGTTATATGAAGTCCATCAACCTGAAATCACTACGATTCCTACATAAGGAATTATATGTTTTAATTATCATCAAACGTTACCTGTAACAGGGTAATCATAAAGTTGGTTTTTGGACATGTAATAAATTGTGTGGTGGAATGTGAGTGCCCTAGATGGGATTTGTCCCTCCTATGTAACATGAGTTATATCTATAGGCCTCTTGATAAAGTGAGACTGCAAAATGCATGGCCATGCTCAGGAGGATAAATGTGAGATATTTATTTTCTGTACAGTCTACTTGAGGATTAAGAAAATATAAATTGAACTATACAAGGTTGACACAATCCATGCCCTTGTGTTCAATTAGATATTTGGACAAAGGGACATATCATATAAATTATTATCATAAAATATGATTTATCAAAGTTATTGATAATCTCAATATTTGGATAGTGATGTGTTGCTAGATACCGCTCACTATTTATGATATTAAATATAAAAGGGTTTTATTTTAATATTATAACCAAATATTAAAAGTCTATTGGGTCACACGCATACAACAAGCCACTAAGAAAGGATAATAATTCTAATTTAATTTAATTAAAATTATAACATAATGGGCCAGGCCCATAAGTGTGAGGGTTAAGTGAGTGAGGGGGTAAAACCCTAGCCACCACTCTATAAATAGAGCATAAGATGCACTACCCCAAACACACATGGGCAATCGCTTCTTACTTTCTAAGGCTACTAGCAGAGCTGAGGAGGGTTTCCTAGTCCGGCTGTTGGCGTGGATACCAATAGAGACGTGGCTACTCTTGCCTCGTTGTAATCCTAATAAGGTACGACCTTTGATTTTAATACCTTTTATGCCTTGATTTGTGTTTATTATAACAAGGGAGGGAATCCATTTATTTCCGCTGCACCCTGACCACATGCTTGATTCCCTTCAATTGGTATCAGAGCTTTGGTTTGCGATAAACACATTTTAGGCTTTCAATCTTGTGAAGATTATGATTTTTTTTGTTGTTTTTCTGCTGAAAAACGCAGCGCTGATATCTGGGCTGCAACTTGCGCTGTAGCCTAGCCTGCAGCGCAGACTGAAGCGCAGTTTATGTATTTTGATTCTGATACTTGCGCTTCACCTACGCTGTAGCGAAGGTGGAGCGCAGGTAAAGTGCAGGTAAAGCGCAAGGGAAGCGCAGCCTTCAGAATCAGTTTATTTTGTTCCCTTTATTGATTGTTTCATGTGCGATGTATATATGTTTATATGTTATAATGTTGAAGGGTCCCATGGAACATGAAAGAGTTCATGTCTTGGGCATCAAAGGGTTCAATTGTTGAAACCTTGTCTTGACTCAAATATTTGCTGCAATAAACATGCCTCTTATCAATTTGCTGACAAGAGCTTATTCAAATGATACGAGGGACTTACTCGTTTATCGGTTCGTGAAGTATTCATTTGATACGAGACACTTATTGATGATTGGTTAAATGTTTATCAAATCAAATTTTATTTCGAGACACTGCGTAGCGTGTTATTTTGTTTACGCGTAATCAAACCTCGCTTAATATATACATTTCATTATATCACTCGCTTTACAATCAATGGATGCTTAGTTTGCATGATGGTTGGTTATGGTCTTAGTTGTTTTAATTTAAATACGACCTGTGTGTCGTGCCTTACCTCTAAACATTCCTCTTGTAATTCTCTTCTCATCTCTATCCCCTCGTATGTTAAACGAGGTTTCTTCTTGTTATGTAATGTAACCTGGAGGACATGGAGCATGGATTCAGTGGGAGATTTGGAGAGCTCAAGATTATGTACAAGATTATATAATTGATGTAATTTTGTATTTGGTTTTAGGAGGCCATAACCATATCATGTGTGTTTGTATGAGATGCATGCTTGTATGTTAAATGGTTTAACAACGAATAAAATTAAAGCGATCAAATCCCCCAATGCTTATTATGCCTTCCAAATGAATGACGCTCGTCAAAGCTAGAATCGATGAAGAGTGGGTCTGCTAAAGCAGAGTACCTTTATCTATTTTAGTGAGGCGTGATAGGATAAAAGTAATATCCGATTGTCAACCATTGGGTTATGATTGGGTATATTCAATAGGATTGAAAAACCTAAAGGCACTAATATTAAGTCATGTTTTGCCTTCCAATGTATGGCACTCGTCAAGGCTAGAATCGATTAAATGTGGGTCTGCTAAAGCAGGGTGCATTTATCTACTTTAGTGAGGCACAATGGGATAAAAGTAATATCCAACTGTCAGTCATTGGGTTTTGACTTAACTGGGTACATTCAATAGGATTGAAAAACCTAGAGGCACTAAGTTAGGCATTAATTCATAAGATGAATTAGAATAAGAGTTATTCACCTAACTATCCAAGAGTTGTATGAGATACAATTGGAAAGCGTGTTCCTACCTAAATAACCTTTTCTTAAGCGATCAACTAAAGCTGGCTTAAAATTAGGTGAAATATGGATCTTGTCCCACTAGAAAATCTGGTGATGGGATTTTCTGATTCTTTATATTGAGGGTACTTGTTTTGAATCAAAATAGTGGGAGACATATTTATTTAAAGACCTTATTAAATATGTTTGTTATATGATACTTACGTGCATAGCAACTAGCACAACAAGTAACTTTTATTGCGATCTGTCCTTGAGAAGGACAAACTGTTTGGAATTAACTTTCTAGACTAGTATAAGACCTAAGGATTATCCTTAGGAAAGGCTGTATGTCCTGGAAGGGCCTATTCCTGAAACACCCGCTGCAAATACTTCGAAAGCTGACAAAGATGCTTTTAGAAAGCATCAGGATGTTACTCTCGATGTAGGTTGCCTTATGCTTACTATCATGAATGCTGAAAACAGCATGAGAACATGGAGGCGTACAATATGATTGTACACTTAAAAGACTTTATCAAGGACAGGCTAGGCTTGAACGATTTGAAGTCTCAAAAGTACTTTATCAATGTAGACTGGCAAAGGGAACCCCTGTTGGTGCTCATGTACTCAAAGCAATTGGGTACATTGAAAACCTAGAAAGGCTTGGATTCCCATTAAGCCAAGTGTTGGTCACTGATCTTGTCCTGCAATCGTTGCCGGGCAGCTGTAGTCAATTCGTCATGAACTACAACATGAATGAATTTGACAAACCACTGCCAGAATAGCTAAGCATGTTAAGAACAGCTGAGCAAAACATTAATAAAGGTAAAGGGAATGTCATATTGATGGTCCAACCTGGAAAGGGCAAGGGCAAGAAAAAGTTCAAGAAGCCCTATTTCAAACCAAAGGACAAAGGCAAGAATAAGCCTAGTACCTCTGATTTGAAGCCTATGGCGGGATAGCTAAGGAAGGAAAATGTTTCCACTGTGGCCAAATCAGGACATTGGAAACTGTATAAAGTACCTGGAGGAGATCAAGGAGGGAAGTGAGACTTCCGCTTCAAGTATTTATGTTGTAGAAGTCAATTTACCTACTACTGCACTTTGGGTATTGGATACCGGATGTGGATCTCACATTTGTGTGAACGTGTAGGATCTAAAAGGAATAGGTCAATTGGCTAAAAGAAAAGTCGACCTACGTGTGGGAAATGGAGCAAGAGTTGTTGCCTTAGCCGTAGGAACCTATTATTTAACTTTGCCAACTGGACTAGTTATTGAACTAAATAATTGTTATTTTGTGCCTACCATTAGTAGGAATTTTAAATTCCGTTTCTTGTTTAGAAAAGAGTGTTTTTATAAAGAATAATTCAATTTATTTGAATGATATTGTTGTGCAAAGTTGAACAATATGTTCTTGACATGGAAGAGCCTATCTATAACATAAGTTCTAAGAGGGTCAAAACAAATGATTTGAACCCAACTTATCTTTGGCATTGTCACTTGGGCTACATAGATGAGAAACGCATATCCAAACTCCATCAAGATGGCTATTTGGAATCTTTTGATTTTGAATCAATTGAGACATATGAATCTTGTCTATTAAGGAAGATGACCAAAACCTCATTCACTGGAAACGGTGAAAGGGTTGGTGATCTTCTTGGTCTCATACATAGTGATGTATGTGGGTCCATGGGCACAATGGCTAGAGGAGGGTTTCAATACTTCATCACTTTTACTGATGATTTCAGTACATATGGATTTGTGTATCTGATGGAACACAAATCTGAATCCTTTGAAGAGTTCAAGGGATTTAAGAATGAAGTATAAAACCAACTTGGCAAGACTATTAAAACACTTCAATGAGATCGAGGTGGAGAATACTCAAGCCAACAATTTGATGACTTTCTAAGAGAGTGTGGGATAACATCTCAACTCACTGCTCCTGGAACACCTTAATGCAATGGAGTTTCAGAAAGGAGAAATCGAACTCTATTAGATATGGTTCAATCTATGATGAGTCATACTGATCTCCCCGACTCCTTTTGGGGTCATGTTTTGTTAACAATAGCCTTCACACTAAACCGTTTTTCATCTAAGGCTGTCATAAAGACACCATATGAGATATGGACTGGGAAACGACCTAGTATGTCTTTTATGAAGATTTGGGGTTGTGAAGCTTATGTGAAACTCCAAGTTTCAGATAAGCTAGGACCCAAATCAGTTAAGTGCTTATTTGTGGGATACCCAAAAGAAACTGAGGGTAACTACTTCCATAATCCTAGCAAAGGCAGAGTGGTTTTCGCTAGGACTGTTGTATTCTTAGAGAAGGAATCCATCTCTAAGATAATAAGTGGGAGGAAAGTAGAACTTGAAGAAATTCAAGTACCATAAAGTAGCAATGAGCCAATGATTGAGCAAGAACAGATATCACAAAGTGTTGTGTAGCCACCTGCTCAAGTAGCGCAAGACTTGCGTAGATCAGATAGAGTACGTCACCAACCTGAGAGATATGGTTTCCTTGTGTCTCAGGAAGGGGATGTATTGCTAATGGATCAAGGTGAACCAGTGATCTACCAAGAAGCTCTTTTGAGTCCAGAATCTGAGAAATGGCTTGATGCCATGAGATCTGAAATGGATTCCATGTACACTAACAAGGTATGGACCTTGAATGAGCCACCTGAAGGGATAAAACCCATAGGGTGCAAGTGGGTTTTCAAAAGGAAACTGGCATGGATGGTAATGTAAGTACCTTTAAAGCACGGTTGGAGGCTAAAGGGTTTCACGCAAATTCATAGTGTAAACTATGATGAAACCTTATACCCAGTTGCCATGCTTAAATCTGTTCGGATCTTGTTTGCTGTTGCAACTTACCATGATTATGAAATCTGGCAAGTGGATGTCAAGACAGTCTTCCTAAATGGAAGCCTTCTTGAATATATGTATGTGATATAACCTGAAGGTTTTGTTATACCTAAAGGTATATAAGTTGCAACAATCCATTTATGGATTAAAGCAAGCCTCTAGAAGCTGGAATCTTCATTTTTTATGAAGCTGTAAAGCAGTTTGGTTTCATTAAAATGAAGATGAACCTTGTGTCTACAAAATGGTTAGTGACAACATTTGTGATTTTTCTGGTTTTGTATGTAGATGACATACTCCTCATAGGAAATGACATTCCTACCCTTCAGTTTGTAAAGAATTGGTTAGGAAATTGTTTTTCTATGAAAGATTTGAGCAAAGCGACCTATGTGTTAGGTATAGGGATCTATAGAGATAGATCTCGAAGATTACTAGGCCTAAGTCAAAGTACATACATAGACAAAGTGTTAAAACGGTTTAACATGCAAGATTCTAAGAAGGGATCTTTACCTATGTCACATGGTATAAACCTATCTAAGGCTCATTCTCCTTCCAGTGAAGAAGAGAGAGGTCGCATGAGTAAGATTCCTTATGCATCCGCTATAGCGTCTATCATGTTTACCATGTTATGTACTCGACCAGAAATATCATATGCTTTAAGCATGACTAGCAGATACCAGTCTGATCTTGATGAAGATCACTAGACAACAGTCAAGAACATCCTTAAGTACTTGAGAAGAACTGAGGATTCATTCTTGATATATGGAGGTGAGGAAGAGCTACTTGTAAAGGGTTACACTAATGCTAGCTTCCAAACCGACAAAGATGATTGAAGATCGCAATCAGGTTGTGTTTTGTTTGAATGGTGGCGCTGTGAGATAGAAAAGTTCGAAGCAAGAAACAGTCGTTGTTACAAACCCATTAAACCCCTTGTGCAGCAGAAGCATGAAGGGCACACTAAATCATTAGGCATAATGGTTATGTCTGAATGTCTCTAGTACAAGTGGGAGATTGTTAGGAATATGCACTAGAGACTTATATATTTATGAACATCCATCACTTGTATCATGTTATTTTATAAAGGCAAACTTATTCTTTTAGAATATAATTATTGTCCTTAGAATGGTAAACTTAAACTTCATAAGAAATCAAGTAGATGACTTGATCGTGAGATCTTATGAAGAATTATTCTTAAATAGTCCCTAGTCAAGTATCATCTTAGGACAAAGATGCATTTAGACTAGTATGTGAGTTCATCGATGATCACATCTCACAGATCATGGATATGAGATATCATGTTCTCACATAGGTACACATTAAGAGTAATGGTGTACTGGACAGACTCACCTTAAGAACGTTGCATGGGTTGTTACATAAGTGTCATGAACGTTTCTTAAATTGATAAGTGTTATATGAAGTCCTTCGACCTGAAATCACTATGATTCCTACATAAGGAATTATATGTTTTAATTATCATCAAACGTTACTTGTAACAGGGTAATCATAAAGTTGGTTTTTGGACATGTAATAAATTGTGTGGCGGAATGTGAGTGCCCTAGATGAGATTTGTCCCTCCTATGTAACAGGAGTTATATCTATAGGCCTCTTGATAAATTGAGACTGCAAAATGCATGGCTATGCTCAGGAGGATAAATATGAGATATTTATTTTCTGTACAGTCTACTTGGGGATCAAGAAAATATAAATTGAACTATACAAGGTTGACACAGTCCATGCCCTTGTGTTCAATTAGATATTTGGACAAAGGGACAGATCATATAAATTATTATCATAAAATAGGATTTATCAAAGTTATTGATAATCTCAATATTTGGATAGTGATGTGTTTCCAGATACCGCTCACTATTTATGATATTAAATATAAAAGAGTTTTATTTTAATATTATAACCAAATATTAAAAGCTTATTGGGTCACATGCATACAACAAACCACTAGGAAAGGATAATAATTCTAATTTAATTTAATTAGAATTATAACATAATAGGCTAGGCCCATAAGTGTGAGAGTTAAATGAGTGAGGGGGTAAAACCCTAGCCACCACTCTATAAATAGAGCATAAGATGCACCACCCCAGACACACATGAGCAATCGCTTCTTACTTTCTAAGGCTACTAGCAGAGCTGAGGAGGGTTTCCTAGTCCTGTTGTTGGTGTGGATACCAATGGAGACGTGACTACTCTTGCCTCGTTTGTAATCATAATAAGGTACGACCTTTCGTTTTAATACCTTTTATGCCTTGATTCGTGTTTTCACAAAATGATTATAACAAGGGAGGGAATCCATTTATTTCCGCTGCACCCTGACCACATGCTTGATTCCCTTCACTCAGACCTGACACCAAGATGATTATAGATGCTGTAGCAGGAGGCACAATGATGTCAGTGGATGTAGAGCAAGCTACCAGGATTATTAATGCCTTAGCATTAATAGATCAGCAAGCTCATCATGGACAACCAGTTCAGAGGAAGGGAGTGTTAGAGCTGAGCACTACTGATGCGATCTTAGCTCAGAATAAGATCCTTACTCAGCAGATAGAAGCACTCACAAAGCAGATGGCTAAGCTTCCTCAACAGTTGCATGCAGTGCAATCCTATCTTAACCAATCCCCACAATTGACTTGTGACTTTTGTGGAGGTGACTATCCCAATGGTCACTGCTCTTATCAAGACACTCAGGAAGAACAAGTTAATTACATGGGAAATCAAGAGAGACCAGCCAATTTCTCTAACAACAACTAGTTTTCAAATAACTACTCACAAGGTTGGAGAAATAACAAAACAATAATTCTGGTTGGAGACAGGATGCAAGGCCTTCTAATAGGCCACCTCCTTTTCAACAGCAACAACAAGGCTATCCTTCAATGCATGACAGACTCTCAAAGTTGGAGGATACATTGGACAAGTTCATACAGTCTTCTATGGTTAGTCAGAAGAACACAAAAGTAGCCATCAGAAATCTAGAGACACAAGTTGACCAGTTAGCAAAGGACATAACAGAAAATCAAAAAGGAAAGTTCACTGCTAACACCCAAACCAACCCAAAGGAACAATGCAATGCAGTCACCGCAAGGAGTGGTACATTAATAGGAACTGATATGGGGGACAACGTGATAGCTGAGAAACAAGTGCTGCCAGAAGAAGAGAAAGATAAAGAGCATAAAGAAGTTGAGAAGAAAGCAGAAAGCTCAGAGCAGAAGGAGTATTTAGAAAAGAAGCCACCCTATCCACCGGCCCCATCAAAGAAAAAAAAAAGGACAAGATGTTTGCACAATTCATGAGATTGTTCAAGGGATTACAAATCAGTATTCCTGTCTTGAGGCATTGGAGCACATACCCAGTTATACAGGGTTTATGAAGGATCTTCTAACTAAGAAGAGGAAAATATCTGTTGAAGACACAATACAGTTAGAGGCTGGATGCAATACTATCATTCAGAAGATTCTACCACAGAAGACACAAGACCCTGGGAGTTTCACGATCCCAGTCACCATTGGAAACTTAACAGCGAAAAAGGCAATGCTAGACCTTGGAGCTAGCATAAATCTTATGCCTTTATCCATGCTCAAGAAGATGGGTGATGTGAAGGCGAAACCTACATGAGTAAGTCTGCAACTGGCAGACAGGTCCATTAACCACCCATATTGGAAACTAGAAGCGTTTTTTACAGGCAACTTATTGTCGGTAATATATTTTTCTAACACCGACAATAAGTTTCCGATAATATATATTTTTCAACACTGGCAACTTATTGTCAATAAATTTTTAAAATCTGATAACAGATCACTTGAGAGTAGGGATGACAAAAAAAAATACACTCACGAATACCCGTAGATATACCCGCAATGTGTACCCATATATTTATTAAATGGGTGGGGACATATATTATACTACCCGCCCCGTGGATCCCCGTATATTCATTCAAATATATTAAAATATTAGAATTTTTTATTATTTTACGATGATATAAAAAATATTTTTTACTATTTTATAATGATATTTTTAATCTATTAACATATAATGATATTTTGATATATTATATGACATTTTCTCTCTTTCTTTTTATAAATTTAGAATTTTTAAATATTAATGAGTACCCTTTGATACCCGCTACCTCTGCATGGATACCCGTTAATATTAACGAGTATAGATGTGGCGTCATTACCTTCAAATTCTGTTTTGCAGCAAAGAAAATTTGATTAATGCATCATCGCATACAATTCAAAGTAGATCAAAGGTGCATCATCGTCCCCAATATTTATCTTGTTCCTCAAAGCAAACATCGCGGTTCTGTCATTCTCTTGCCCCAAGAGTTGGCATTTGCAACAAGGTTTGAAATCACTGAATTATAACATGAGATTGTCATATTAAAGGGGGGAAATCCAAATCCATTTTCTTAGCATGCAATTTGAAAATATTATCATGGCATTGTAATCATATAATGTTGGTATGGAAGACAATGATCTCCGAATATATTTGAATAAAGGTATCATCTATTTGATGTTTAAACTTGAAGCAACATCTGACTTTTACAGACAGACAAACAAAAGAGCTGTTATATACAGTCAGGAGCTTCACTGTATATGACTATATTCTTTTTCTTCTTATTATTATTATATGTAGCCAAATCCCCTGAAGGGAAGCAATTATTTATAAGTTTGTGATGGTAATTTTTCAGAGATCTCACTTATTTATCAACAAATGCTGACTCAGCCAAGTCAATGGAGCGAGCAAGACCAGCAGCTTTGTTTTGACACTCTTGGTGTTCATCATCAGGGTCACTGTCAGCAACTATACCAGCACCAGCTTGAAGGTAAGCAATCCACTCCTGGCGTTGGTTTAGGTTTTTGTATGAGTACATTGTGTCATACCTAGTTCCTGTTGGAAAGACTATTGTCCTGAGAGCTAGAGCAATGTCCAAGTCACCAGAGAAAGAGATGTACCCAAATCCTCCACTATAAGGCCCTCGCCTTGACACCTCTAACTCATCAATTAATTCCATTGCCTTCACCTGCATCCACCAGTCATCAGGTAAGAATCAAGCTGAAGATTGAAATTCACAAGCATGTTCACTAAAAGGAACTAGCATGCACGTGCCCGTTTGGTTACCAGTTGGATACAGTGCTTCTTAAAGCCTGCATCACTCATTTACAACCATTGATCAATTTTACTCAACTGTAAACCAAACGGGCATTTAGAAGATTGGAATGGAAATGCAAGGACTTGGTCACAGTTTTCCCAAACAATATAACTAGGTTTTATTTTTTTCATGGAAATTTAGCTAAGGACCTAGCCAGTAGAATTGTTTTAGCCTATCTTAACAAGAACAAATAATGGAAAGGGAACAATAAATCAAGTACAGAAAGAGATGATACAATTCTGCCATTTGGTACCAGGTTGTGGAAGAGACATGGTAGGACATAAGATTACAAGTACCATAAATAATAGCTGCTTTACGAATAAGTTGACTAAAAGAAGTCAAGAAAACTATGAACCTTTGGTGCTCCACTGACAGTTCCAACAGGCAATGCTGCACGTAGAGCATCCCAGCTAGTCAAATGGTCTTGCAACTCTCCCGTGACCTTTAAACATAAATAATGTATTGTAGCATGTCAAATATTTTTGTTGAAACTGAGAGATGCAAAGGTATCCTGACATTATCAAATAAACAAACAATTTCTTTGGGAGAGAGGGAGGGGGCCATGGCAGCATCTATGTAAAATAGGATACAGTGCTGGTAACCATACATACAAGAATATTTTTTGTCACACTAGAGAATAATACATAACTTAAAGCCCATAAGTCCATAATGCAATAGAGAATATAAAATACATATTAATTCTTTTTTCAAGAAACACAGAATGTTAATATCCGATTTTTCCAAGAAGAATCACATGTATTAACTCAACCAGGAATGGGAAACCAAACAAAAATTTGTTTTTTCCTGAAAGACGGTCCCCAGCACAGTTGCTTTATAAGAAACTCTAATAGACTAATTATAGAACATCAACTAACACTTAATAACAAGCAAAGGTGCAAAGGTTCTCACCGTTGAGCTTATGTGCATGACATGGGAATATCGTTCAATATTCATAAGCTTCTCCACCTTAACAGAGCCACTTTTTGAGACCTACAAAAAGAATGTCTTATCAGAATCACAACTTGCAGTATAAAATACAAACTACATCTTTTCAAAAAGTCAAAATAAATTACTATTTTCGTGAATATAATCATTCAAACAACTTTCTTTCTACATCATACTTAATAATTCCACCATAGTACAGTAGTTAACAATAACTTTTAAGATCCATATCCATAAAGGACTGGTTTTTAATGAACACCTACACAAGTTGATAACGATTGATGACTACAGATAATGAAAGCATTGTTGAACTCCAATTATTAGCTATATATTGATTGATGTAAGTTTCATAAACTTCAACTCCAATAAAAGAGATTAAAGAGTAAATATAATGTAAGAAACAAGAGTAGCAATATTTTCTTTAAATGAACAAAATAATTGAGTGAGCTATTGCTTTAAGATACCTTGAACAGGGTTAACAAGTAGGTTTATCCATTAAAGTGAATATTTATTACAAACCTTTCCAACATCATTGCGTCCCAAATCAACCAACATTACATGTTCCGTGCATTGCTTTTCATCATTCAAGAGCTTCACTTCTAACTTTTCATCTTCTTCTGGTGTCTTTCCCCTTCTAGCTGTCCCAGCCAATGGACGATTCACAATCTTCTTCTGTTCATGACAAGATCAAAATAAATATCCACATTAAAATAAAGAGAAATGCTAGAAACATTTTCTAATACACTTTTAAACACACTATTTATTATTGGTTAAAATTCACATGAGATCCATCACATTAGGAGTGAGACCTACATGTTTTGCTGGGACCCATATGAATTTCAATCATTAGTGAAGTGTGTGCTGAAAAGAATGCGTTAGAGAATCTCTTGCAAACACTCCTCTAAAATAAATAATGGACTAATTTAATAAACTTAATATAACTTTTTTTTCAATTAAGATTTATAATAGACATCCAAGTGACCAAGTAAGAAGAACCATTTAATTGAAAAACCTAATCTAGCTACATAGAAAAACTTACATTCTTTATACGCGTTAGAATCTCTGGACTTGAAGCAACCAGAATACATCCTCTAGCCTGTTTAGGAGATACATAATCATTGGAGCATGAAAGAGCTGAACCACAACTTTTGTGAATGAAGCATTCTATATTTTACATAGAAATAATTAAATAAACCTGCAAATAAGTCATATAAGGACTTGGATTCACAACTCTCAATGCTCTATAAACTTCAAATGGATCAGCAAATGTTCTTCGTTCAAATCTCTGACTTAATACAATCTGGAAAATATCCCCTGCTTTAATATGTTCTTTTGCCTGAAGGACTGCCTCCTTATATGCTTCACATGTCATGTTTGACTTCTTTAAAGGAGGACCAAAATGGCGAGTCTGCAGAACCACAGAGCCTGCAGCCAGCCTTGGTCTAGGAAATGCACACTTCAAATTAATTTTGATTCAATCATAACAACTACACCATGAAAGGGAGGAGCGGTCAACAGATGACTTACGGTTTGGTATCTTGTAATTTGGTCACTAATTTTTCCAGTCGCTCCATTCCATCCTTAAAAGCACTCTCAGCCGAGGAGTATCGGTCAATCCTCACCCAAAGAATCACATATGCTTTCTGTTGGGCAGAATACATGTGAGAAATTGAACCAACGATGAAGTATTGAAGGTATAAATGAATCCTAAATATTAATGCAATTAAATAAAAATTGGATAAGCTTGAGCCATAAAAATGCCAATTGAAAATGTTCAATGGATTCCATATCAGTGTCAGTATTTATTTCATCCCAGTAATAGTCATTTCATTATTTCTATAACTTAGACTAAACCACATATGTCGAAAGACGTAAAAAAGGCATTTACAAGAATGCCGGACTTATAATGTTTTAAATTCCTCATTTAATAAACAAAAATCCAAAGAAAAGTATAAGAAATAAAAGAAACTGAAAGTATATCATTTTGTATATAGAGCATCTGAATTGAGTTTCTCTTAAAATGATAAGAGCATATACTGCAGTGCAATTTAAGAATACAGAACTACAGTTCAAGTCAATATCACAAGCAAGATACTACTAGTTGATGCAGTATTTGTGAAGTATACAAAAAACAGGTACCTTCTCCACATGATCAAACACAATCACATTCTCATAGAGGCCCAGATGTATGTCTGCAAGGTTCCTATCATCCTTTGGAGCATTTGAAAATGGTAGTTTTTTCTTTTCCACATATCGAACTGTGTCATATGAGAAATAACCTGCCCAACCACCTACGAGACCAGCTTATACTAGTTAAAGTTCCATAGATAATATAATTAGGCAAGGAAAATAATATTTCAGCAATAAAGCTCTTTGTCTCACTCTCTCTAACGCGCTAACACACGCGTGTTCATGCACACACATATAAGAAGAAGACACATAAGGGCAAAGAATGCAGTGTGTCAACATTTGGATGATAAAATCTTGAGCCTATAAAATCACGAGATTTCAACTTCATTTATTAGTCTTACAAAAAGGCGGAAAGGACATACTTATATGATGTTTCTCTTTTAATTTGCAAGAATTATAGTTACAATTATTGAAACAGAAAAGAAAGTAATGATTTTAAAAGGATCAATATAAGTCAAATATAACTGATATATGCTTCATGCATGTATTTCCAACTTTACACATCCTAACTGTTAGGATTTTCGGTTATCCTGAAGTTATTTTTTGTCATTGCAGACGTCATGCGTTATAAGCCAGCATCCATGCTTGATAAATAAATGATCAAATCAAATAAAAATGATTCAGCCTCATTATTTCACATACAAATTATGTTTGTTTGAACATTTCCTAATTGAACCATAATTTGACAAGATTCTATCTTGGTAGACAGGTGTTATGATCATAGAATTCATACCACAGAATGCATCTGGGAGTTCATCAGCGAGAAAGGGTTTCCAACCCTGTGAGATTCTTCTGGGAATCACCATAGGATCATCAACAATTTCCTCAGTTAAATGCCCAAATTCATGGTCCATTATTGTAACTTTATTTTCTTTGGCCACAATTTCCATTGTTGGTTGAGCTCCAACAACACTATAGCGCCCCTGCAATCAATCCAATCCTGAATTTCAATAAACATACAAACAACCCTAAAATTCAAAATCATAATACTACCAAAAGGCACACTCACCGCGTTGGAGACTTGAATATTTGGCTCGGCAGACTCAAAAAGAAAGCTTGGAGCCTCCCGGTCATCTTCCTTAACCAAAAACCGGTAAGCAAGAACAGGAGTAAGTTGGTCAGAGAATATGCACTGATACAGAGGAACCAAGTTTCCATCTTTTGAAGCCTCTACAAACTTTCTTCTTTTATCATCAACTGCAAAAGTAGTGCATGCTTAGTCAAAAATTTATTTAAACAAAAAGAAAGGGCTGAAATTAATGAAACACAAAAGCAAATAAACAAGAGCCTCAAACTCAAATATACTGGTGACTCCTTCACTTATCCAAAATTAATTAACAGATGGTTTTTCTTTTTCTTTTTTTCTTTCAACCGGAAAGTGTTCTTTTGTCCAGAGTTTACAACATTCATGTTATGGGGAAAAAAACAATCACAAATAGTCATATACCACAGGATATCATAAATCATAGGAGTGTACTTAAACATGAAGCAAAGATTAAATCTTTAAGAGCAACACACCTACCCATTTTCCATTCTGCCCAGAAATTTCTCAAGAAAGCTAAAACAAGACTACCAAAACCAAAAGAACACTGAAGCAAACACTCACTTACCATAAGATGAGCTTTGGAGTGCAGAGCACTTCAATGTGGCAGGAGTAACTGAGAGTGAGGTACCCATTGAAACGCCGGCGAACGTGACCGGAGAGATACGGCTGCCGGAAGGAAGCATACGGTGACAGAAGCCTAGGGCTTGCATTGTGGAGGCATTTGCAGACATGAGGGACATGGGGAGTGTAGCAGAGAGCATTTTTGTGCATCAAATTGTAATGGGTGGAGCGTTATTTCATGCACTGAATGGAACGGAACGGAATGGAATGGAATGGCTTGTTTGCTAGTATTCGTCTTTGATGTAAGTGGCCAAGTTCCAATGCACCATTAAGAACTGCCTTCAGTTACATAAGAATTTCCTGTGCATTGAACCTTTGTTTTCTATTTCAGTAATGATGTCTCCAGTTCTGGCAATTTCATTTTCATAATCTATACTAAGTATATCAGCAAAAAAAGGAAATAAAAAATAGAAAAATATTTTGATTTAATGTATATGCACTGAATTTGATTCGATCCGGTGCTATTTATAAGAGTCTTTTTGGAGAATTCTTTTTGGTCCTTTATATAATAATTTTTTTAAGTTGTCTCTTGTATTAATTATTTTGTGATAAAAATACTCATTAGTGAAGATAAGTGAGTAATTAATTATTAGAAAGAAAATGACATAATGGAGTAATTAAGTAGAAAAAAAAATAACGAGTCTCAATAAATTCAAGGGTAATTATGTAAAAATGTACATATTCATGACAAATTTATTATGATAAACTTAATTAACTAACTTTATTGATCCATGCGAAATAGTTACAAGATTCTTATAACTAAAACCAGAAATATAATCATTTAATGAATATGTCATTTATATATTATTATTAAATTTATTAAATAATTTATCATTTTATTATGGTGTAAATTTATTCGGTTAATATATACTAGTTAAACTGAATCGGATTGATGCGATCTCTTTGACAATTGACTTGTTGGGTAAAATGAAAAAGGCTTGAAATCATTTCTCTTTGTCTCTTTCCAATCTGGGGTTATTTTTTTTTTATTTTGAATTTCATAATCTATAGTATATGATATATCAGCAAAAAGGAAATAGAAAATAGAAAAATATTGTAGTGATGCGTTTTCTTTGACTGGGGTTATTTTTTAATATTTAAGTAGAAAATAGAAAAAAAAACAAAGAAAGCGTGAAATCCCCGTCAAATAGAAATAGAAAAAATTTGGAAGAATGAAGAAAGCGTGAAATCCCTGTAAAAAAAAAAAAACAAAGAAAGCCTGAAATCATTTCTCTATGTCTCTTTTCCAACCTGGGGTTATTTTTTACTGTATTTTAAATAATAAATTCTTGTCTATATTTTAATATTAAATTTCTTTTCTAAACTTGGAATTTTTTAAATGTTGACTTAATCTAAAAAATCGCCCAATTTAATAGATATTATATTTTATTTTAGTGGAGGCCAAATTACTCAAGAATATTTTTTTATTAAAGTTACTTCCCTTATTAATTTTTTTATAAATTTAGTGGTTGAAAATTGTGATATTAAATTTTATACAATTCATATAAATTAAATTTTAAATAAATCAGATATTTTTAGATATATAATTTTATAATTTATATTTTTTATATTTTAAAAAATATATTATACATTAAAATAAAATTATCTAATGCAATAATAGTTCATTTTAAAATTGTATGAATTTTTGTAAATTTGATATATTTATATACTTATTCTAATCTAACGATTATATTGTTAAAATTTAACATTTATAAAATACTATTAAATAGAGCATTTTTAACGATAATTATTTCTAATGTAACTTGATTTCCACCATTTTATTTTTTATTACTTTTGGTTCATATATTATGATTTATGTATAATTTTAGTCATTTCAAAAAAAAAAAAAATCATCCCATCAAATTTCTTAATGTTTTTAAATTAAAACAAAACAAGTATGTATAACAATTTATCATTTAATTGGAAACAAAAACGGTTTTGGTGGTGTTATTTGAAATGCCTCTCTGGTGATTGGATTATGGGTTTATCTAGAAATGGTGGTATAGGCCACATTTTAAAAGCCGAGTTAATGGCTATTTTCATTAGTCTCTATTTGATATGGGATCGGGGTTATAGGATGGTTATTTGTGAATCAGATTGATGTGTCACTTTATAATAAACATGCTATTCTTTTAGGGATTATTTTTGTGGTCGTGAATTTTTAGTTTTTGATTTTTAAATATTTTGATTTGAGTTTTTATAACTTAAAATCAAAAATTAAAAATTATTTTTTATGATTTTTAAAATAATTATTTTAAAAATTATAAAAATAAGTTTTCAATTATTGATTTTGAGTAATAAAAATTTAATTTATAAATTTTGAAATCCGAAAACTAAAAGGTCGCGACACAATCCGTTAGCTAATATGCTAGGACTCTTAAAGCGTGACTGGACTGTTTGTGTTAAGCATATTTATAGAGAAGCAAACTTTTGCTGCTGACTATTCCGCTAAGCTTGGTGTGGGTCAATTGGAAGCTTGCAAAACGTGGACCACTCCTCCTGCTGGAGTCTTCTTGGCACTTTTTTCCGATGCTATAGGAGTAGTTCACTTGAGATAGCTTTTGTTTCTTTTGTTTTCTTTGTATTCCCATTCAACAAAAAAAAACTAATATAAGCCATGATTCATGATTAAACACCTTATTAAGTTAACATTTATTTGATTACCTTATTAAATTAGAGTCTATTTAGTTATAACTTTGGTTGACATGACTCAATATATCTATTTATAATATAATGCGTCAATTCTCATTTTATTTTATATAGAGTTGGGTAAAATCTCTACTCGCAATAAAACTCTAACGTAGTTGTATAGTAGTACTTAAATCTGGGACCACTTATTAAGTGAGAATAACCCTTATGTAATTGAATGATTATTAGTAGTTTAATTTATGTGGTTTACAAAATTTTAAGTTTAAATAATTTACTAGGGCTTGTTTGGTTTATCTTTTCGTTTCCTGTTTTCATTTTCAGTTTTCATTTTGTCTCCTGTTTTTTGAAATTTTACAAAGGAAAAACTAGAAATACTGGAAACAGCAAATTTTTGTTTCCAGCATTTCCAGTTTTTCCTTTGTAAAATTTCAGAAAACATGAAACAGAAAATGGAAATAGGAAATGAAAATACAAACCAAACAGACCTTAATATTTAGACATAATCTAAATTTAATATTTAAGTTTACCTGTATAACTTGTAGGCTTTTTTGTGATGAAAGATTTAGGGCCACGAACCTCCTCGGAAGATGAGTGATGACTTGAATATGTAATTTATCATATACAAGATTTTATCTTGCTTCACTCAACCAACTATTTGAGATTATGTAGGTTTACATTTACAATTATATTATTTTAGCCCAATGATCATTTCAATGGTTACCAACAAAAAAAATAAATAAAACCTTAGTCATTTTAAAAAAATTGTTCCAACATATAAGGTTGAATAAATTAATACAAATAAATAAAATTCATGAATCATATATTTTAATCTTATATGTTATAATTAGTTATTTTTTAAATGACAAAGTCAATAATTTATTGCTTCACATTTGAGAATTATTTATTATATCAATTATTTTTGTTAACAATTAAATGACAAGTTCATAAAAAACTCAATTTATCAATATAGGAAAATAAAATCATTGATAAAATAAAAAAGATATTTCTTATTTTCATTGATGAATCACGTGGAGTTTTGTGCATATCCCAAAAAAAACACCCCATCCCCATTCCCATGTCCTTTCCAGATCAATCCTACAAACTAACGCTATCGGATTCGGTGAGTGATGCGGAGGATGTTTGATGTCATTGTTAGGACCACTGGCATTTTAATGCCTAACACATTGTTTTAACGTATTTTTATTATTCACTAGAATGTGTAGCTACTATTCCCTACTATATAAGGAGGTCAACACTTGTTTCAATAAATTATTATAGTCTTCGTTTTCATACTCATATATTAAAAAAAAAAAAAAACCATATTCATCACGATATCCGCGTGGGTATAATATCCATAGATGTTCAAAATTTAATGTTTTTTTAGTAGGCAAAAATGAAATATATTAAAAGGGAGTATAAGGGGTACTTCAACCCAAATAAAGTTACAAAAAACAAAGAATAAAAAGAAGGTATATCAACCCAACCATAATACAAGAATTTAATTATTTTATCAAGTTTATATTATACTATTTATTTTATCAATTTCATTATTTATTTTAATTTTTAATTAAATATTTATCACTAAAAAGTTTAATAAGAATTTAATTATTTTTTTAAAATATAAAATTATAATTACATAATAATATTTTTTTTCTAAAAAACAATAATAAAATTTATATAATAAAATTTATGTAGTTATGCTCATTTATGTCATTTTACATTTACTAACTAACTTATAAGCTAGTTATACCAAACACCTCTAATTCAATAAGCTAGCTTATTAGCTTAGAGCTTATAAGCTAGAAGCTTATAAGCTAGGAGCTTATCAGCAGCTAGCTTATCAACTAGTTTAGCCAAACACACCCAATACCATAAAACTAATAGCACCACAACACCAAACTACATTAAAACTACCAAAAAATAAACACAGTACCAAGCAAAAAACATAATTGGTTCAAAATTAATGTTGAGGGAGTAACATAACCATATATAAATATGTAACATTAAAAATATAAATTTGTGGGGCAACTATTACACGTTAATACGTTATACATATAAGATGAAAATAAATTAAAATTATTGTGGGGGAATTACCCCTAAAACTTGTGCGTAGATTTGTCCTAATTTAGTTAATTATGTAAAATTAATAAATCATAGAAAATAAAATAACATTAGTTAAAAAAACAATTATAAGTTAATTAATTGAAAGTTATCCAAAATCATCTAATCTTATTTATAAAACATCAGAAACAAAATTATTTAACTAAATTAAAATACAATGTAATAAGATTATTGAATAAAATATATAATGTAATGATTAAACATTCAATAAATGTTTCAATAATACACATATATATGTATGACATCTTAATTTTTTAATTAATTAATTATTAATACATAGATATGTTGAAGTTGGTTGAACGTCTCTAGAGGGGGTTGAATAGAGACTTGAGACTTGTTCTTGAAAGTACTTTCAGTCAATCTGAGCTTGGCTTTCAAGTCTTTCTTACTTGGAATCTCAGATTGACTTGCAAGACAAATCTTATCACAGCTTGGGTTAGATAGAATATAACCAAGATAAGTTGACACACAAGGTTATCAATTACTATGTTGCTTAAGTTGTCTTAGTTAGGTGAGATTCAGTTGCAATGAGATAAGATAAGTAAGCTGTAAGGGTAAGAGAGATCACACAAAGATTTATTCTGGTTCACCCACACCTTGGGCTACGTCCAGTCCTCACAACCTTGTGATATTTCCACTATGACAAACTGTCAACTTACAAGTATTCTTTCCTCTGCCTCTCCAGGCTCACGTCTAAGTATTCTTGTTACAGTGCGTCTCTAGGCTTACACTAGCTCACACTAAGCTTAGGAACCTCCTAACTTAGGTGAGACCTAGGTGAGATTGAGATGAGATTAGGTTGGTTCTAGTTTCTACGTACAAGAAGGTACGGATACACAATAAGCTTGGTTAGGTACAATCACTCTTAGAGTTAAAAACTAAAGATTAGATAGAAGAGATGATTGTTTTACAAACAAATATAGACTTATGACGAACGAGATTCACTTGAGACTGGGATTTTTCAGCTTGTGCAATCGTGTGTCTCACTCTCCAATGTTAAATAGTCTTCCTTTTATACTCTATGGTAGATAGTCGTTAATGTAGCCGTTTCAGGAGCTCATAGTGTGTCAGATACTTGTGTTGTTGTGTCAGCGTGTTTGCTACTTGTGTCAACGTCCTTGTGGAGTGTGTCGGCGCTCATGTTCAGCGTGTCAGCGTACTTGCGTTGACATGCTTTTGATCCTTTCACGTCAGAGTACATGGATCTAAGTCTTAGTCTTAGCTTGATGAGTCTGAGTCTTAGTCTCAGCTCTGAGTTTGAGCTTGTTCAGTCTTAGCTCAGTTCTTGTTTTGTCTTGAGCTCAGCTTTATGCTTTAATGTAGTTCTTTGTTATGCTTAGACTGAAATTTTATAGATGATGGAATAGTGAGACCTTGTTGCTTTAGCTTTGCTCTAGCTTTCATATACATCTTAAGTCTCAGTTGTTCCTTGTATCTGACTTTAATCCTTAACATTTCAGACCTGCAAAGCATAGTCTAAAGAACTACAAATTCTCAACACACAGTTAGTTGTAGAAACTTAGATGCTCCGAGAGCTCATCCGTGTTCTCTTAAGGTTTGTTATCATTAAAACTCTTAGGGAATGAGCTTGTCTCAACATATGCAAGTAAGGGCGTGTTGGGTACTCTAGTACCTAGCTATACTCACACTTGTCCCCAAAAAATTTTATAGGTAATTACCTGTATCAAGACTCATACTTATTTACCAGGTAATTACCTCACCCATTATGGGTTATTTTTCCAAGTACCTATTGGGTCCATTATTCATTACTATCCTTATCACAACACAAAACGTGAATAGTAATTGATGAGATTTATTGATTTGAGTATCTTACTCCATTTTTATTTTTTGAGTGGATTATTCTGTAAGAGTAAATGATAATCACAATATGCATTTCAACAAACTAAGTCAATAATTTATAAAGATATAGTTATCGAGAAATTGTGATACCCCTAGTTACCACTAAAAGTACCACATGCATTACACGTGACCAACGAAGTAGAACGTAAAAATGCGGAAGTTTTTTTTTTTTTTTTTTTGAAAAGGGTTTAGGTGTCATTGACCTATTACCTCTCTAGCTTTATTTTAAGTACTTATGAAATATCCTTTCCTTCACTTTCAAAAAACTTATCTTTCCGTAAGCGTCAAAAGAATTACACCTTACGCGCATACACAACATACACATGGTTAAAGACCTTGAGAGAACATAAAACAGTGTGACATAAATACATACATATTAAGTAGCATCGATGTACCTCTCGAATACCCACATGACCACCTTAAAACATGAGTTCCGGTAGTAAAATAAATGAGACCTCTAACAGAATACAAAAGAAGAGATTCCTAAATCAGAGCTGCGTACTACCTAGACTCAACACAACCTAGTCCTTTTCAGGTACAAGAGGAAGTTCGGGGTGCGTGATGGTGACACAAACTCCCCCCCATAGAACTCACACCTGCGCGGGATACCCGTCACCCTCCGGGTGCCCCTCGGCAACCATCTGATTCGCACCTGCATCGACGTCATGACGGAAGTCCTCGATACCAACTGTCAACGTGACGAGAAGAACATAGAAAGAAGAGATAGAAAAGAAGGGTGAGAACATCGCATGAACTCACAGCATGCAGGATACAGCAAACTAGGGCACACACACAAAGGCAATCCACACAGTCGAATTAATAAGCAATCATGACATCTCATCATGGTGTACTCATATGAACGCAACTTTTACTATTATAATGCAATATCTAATGCATGCGGGCCCAGGGAAACATCACCTTAGGCAGAGCACATAGCAGTTGTCCGACCATATATACACAGCACGTCAGGAGTTAGAGTTTGTACTAGCATTGGTACAAAGAGCATTGCTCATACATTTTGGCCAAATAAATTTCCCGACTTCCAGACAATCTCAACTGACCATGAAAACTTGAGAGCGACAGGATAGTCAAGCCTGTACCCCGTTTGCTCGACAGTAGGGAGCGAGCCTACGTCACCTGAGCCATTTCGGGACCTGACTATCCTCAGGGCTGGCATCCCCACTCGAGGACCCTCTGGCGTTCTTTGCAAAACCCAGTGCCCAGACCCTACCAGTTTCACACTGTACCGAGTGTTACTGCTATATAGGCCGTAAGGTTTTCAACCTCGAACATCAACGACGCTTCATGATGCATGTCACACAACAATGCTCACAACATTCACATCCTTACAGGCAAAACCCATTGAACCATTCAACGTCACCACATCCCCGTGGCACGACCCGAATTCAATGTCTTTCCTTCACAAGGAAGGCCAAACCGCACTCTCTCGCCAAGCTTCTCAAGTTTTATGTAGAAAGAGTGTGTTGGTTATAGCCTTTTAAGGTAGTTTGTACTAATGTTCTTGATAATCATGTCCACTTAAGTCCTATAATTTACTAAAACTTATGATTGTATCTTATGGATGGTATTACTTATCCTAATTCTCCTTGTATGACTAATTAAGATTAGGTTTAACTTTTAATCTTAACTAGTCTTCATTAACTGGATTACAATTAATCTTAATCCTCTTTAATTAAGTCTTAATCCTTACTTAAGATCCTAATTAATTCTTAATCATCCCTTAATCTCTTCCTTAATCTTGGATTAGGATTTTAATTATGTTTGATTAAGGTTAACCATAATTAATTAGTTCTTAATCATCATTATTGGTTAATTATTTAATTAATACTTTCATTAAGGTTAATTAACTTTAGACTTAATTAATCATTCTTTACTTAATCGACTTAAGTGAATTAGATTGATTAACTTAGGTAATTAAATTAGTTAAGCCCACTAATTAATCCTAAGTTTTAACTTTTAATTACTTGGATTAGAATTGAAGTCCAACTCCAATCTAACTTTTAATTTCATAATCTAATCTTGATTGACTTTTAATGAGTCTTTAACTCCTTTTCTTAAAGGTTTTAAACTTAAATTAAAAGCCTAAAGGTTTTATAACTCTTAGGAACTTATTTTTAGTCATGGTAACCTAAAATATTGACCTTTAAGTTGACTTTTACTTGGTTGGAATTGGAAATCCGAATTTGTTTTATTTATTTTTAAAGACTTATTCTTAATTGCACTTTAGTCCTTTTACTTGTAAAATTGCTTCTTAGTCCTTTTGGACCTCCAAAGTCCATAAACATGTTTTCAACATACCCTTGACCTTTTAAGATCAAAAAGGTATTCTTGATGAGTTTCATCAAGAACAATTCATGAACATCAAGAACAACTTGAATGTTCATCAAAACTTCAAATTTTTCACAACATCCAATCTTCACCAAAACTTCACACATTCATCAACAAACAATCTAAATGCCAAATATCATACTAATCCACTCAAAATCATCCACATACACATTAAAGTTCATAACTCCATTTTCAAGCTCATAAACACTATTTTTCAAAGATCAATCATCCAAAACAATTGTATACCTTCAACCAACTTCATGCATGTTCATAGATTCATCATACAAACACATTCCAAGCACCAACAAAATTTTGAAACACATGCAGCCCCAAAATCCCTCAAGGCCGAGAGCTATTAGAGGAAAAAGGGGAAAATTTTTCCAAAATTGTTTCTTGGCTTGCATGCACCAACAATCACAATCCAAGCACATTAAAAGCATCAAAATAAACTTAAAAACATGTAAACAACCCAGCTCCAAGAATCCAAAACATTTGCTCAAAGAAAAGCTCAAAAAGTGATTTTTTCAAGGAGAACAAGAGTAAAAACAAGGATTTTAAGGGCAAATCCTTGACTCTAGTTACCAATCCTACTAGATTTCAAGTTCTCCCCCCCCCCCCCTTACCTCAAATTTCCAAGAAAATGAGTGCAGAATTCTGGTCCCAAAACAGCCCCCAAAGATGCCTCCTTTAGTCACCAACAAGGATTTTTCAAGGCTAGAAGGCTTAGAAATGGAAGCTTTGGTTCAAAGATGGAACCTTGGCTTGATGTGTTTAAGGGAAGATGAAAAATTTTGAGAGAAGTTGATGGAGAGTTCACGGCCAAGAGAGAAAAGGAAGAGAGAAAATGAGAGAGTCCTAAGCTTGCATGTAGGAAAAGTGAGAGAGAAAGGTGAGTTGATGTGCCATAAAGGCTTGCTTCTTTTTCAAGTCTTGGAGAAAAGAAAGAAAAATACAAGTGGCTTCCATGCATCAAGGCTGCACTATGCACGGCCTTCTAGGAGGAAAAAGGGAAGGTTTGTGCAATTTTTCTGGCCCGGATCAAGAGTATTCGGGCCCGGTTCAAGGGACAGGAGGGGCAAAAAGGTCATTTTCACAGAAAAACCCCAAAAATTCCCAGAAATTCCCTAAAAATAGGAAATTAAATTCTAAATCCAAAAATATAAATTTTGGTGATTAAAAATAATTTTAACAATTCAATAAAACACGAAATGCGGTAAAACGGTAAGAAGCGGGCGTTACAGTAAGTGGAGAGAGAAAATTAAGGTTTTAATTACAAAGATTGTATAGAATTATAAATATCATTTTAAATCATCTTTTAAGGTTCAAAATATATTTTCCATATTTTTCTACAATTTTTTTTATGCTGGCTATGGTTATACTGTTAACTGGGGGCATTTTGATCTTTTTGCCCAGAAGTGCTAGAAAAATTCTAAATAATTTTCTAAAACTCCTCACTAATTATATTAAGAGTATTTTGAATAAAGGTATAGATCCCTTAGAGTTTTAGCTATTTTTAATAATTAAATCTATATTTTCCTTAACTGTATAATTACTAAAGGTATCTTAGGTTATTTTCTCAAACACCTCTCTAGAGAAATTTACTCATAATTGTGGTTGGGTATTATAAATTTGGTTGTCTATTAAAAACTACTAAATACTTTATAATTAAATGATTATTACTATTTTAAAATTTTCTTTATTCTATTTATACACCAGTAAGAAAAATTGCGGGTGTTACAGAAATCATATAAATATATTTATCTAAAAAAGGCGTGTTGTATTATAATTATACTTTATAAAAAACCAGATAGATAAAGATAAAAAAAATAGACAAATGGGACATATCATTTATGTATAGTAGTGGGGAATTATGGGAAAAAAAGAATCATTGGCACCAAGAGTGAGGGAATGTTAGATGTTTAGTAATTTATTCTCCTGCCAAAATAAAAGATCTCATTATTGAAGCTGCTAATCCCATGCATATTGTCTATGTAAGGTCCAAGAATCCTCCTAAGTGGTTTTAATAATGACAATCTATCAAAATTCACTTGTCATAATTCTGATTTAAAAGGAACTAATCATTTCACTTGCGTGTATGATAAGAAGATACAGACAGGAATCTTCAGAAGATAGAAATAAGTTCCAGAAGATAGAGGTCAACATTCTCACACTACATCAAGTTGTAAAAAGTGTTTTCAGCATCTTTGAAATGATAATTTGATGAAGGAAAGCAAGAAAGCAGTTGAGAAAATAATGAAAAAAAATCCTTCTGTAATGAGATTCAATAGGAACAAGGTCTGCAAAAGATACAGAAGATACATAATTGGAAAGATAAGAGGTATCTCAAAGAACAAGAAAGGGAAGCCTGGACATTAAATGATTGAACTAAACTTAATTTTGTCCTTAAAATCAGATTCCCAGACTTGGATCAAATTGTAAACATATTAAAAAGAAGATTCACTTTTATAAAAAGTGAAGAAGCAACACTATGCTTAAGATTCATGACTTCCTAAGCTTTCCAAAGATAAAGTCAAGCAAAATTATTCTCTGAAGGCCTTTATAATTCAAACCATGGATTTCAATCAGGGATTATTTTGAATACTTTTATTCTTTTTGCCACATTAGATAGTTCAACCAGGGATTATTTTGAATACTTTTAATCTTTTTGCCATGTGTGCAGTTCTGTTAACTTTAACAGGGGGAATTAACAAAAGAACCTTATTGACAGACGTAACTATTTTTCAGGGACTTTTTTACAATTTACTATCTTTCAGGGACCAATTAATGTGACCGACCCAATATCTTTTAGGGACCATTTTGAGGGTCTACTCATTTTTTCCCACTGCTATTGTGAAGGGAAACTTGTAGCTGACTGGATGGCAAACTTTAGTCACAATCTGTCTTTAGGAGTTCATGTTTCTCCCCCACCCAGTGTTTTTTCATTACTTTGGCATGATTTTGTTGGTTTTAGATTATCTCGTACAGTAGTCTATTAGTTTTGTTTGGCCTTTGGGCCTCCATAGTTTCAAAAAAAAGAATAATATACATGACAATGAAATTAAAATAATTAGATAACCTCAAGGGGTTGGTCGAGTGGAGTAAGACAGTGTCTCGAACCCCCACTCGTCCCCTTGAGATGATGTAAATGTAAGTACTTTTGTAAGTGCTCCTTGAGCCCGAAGACTTTCTCTGCCATGGACTAGGACACCATCCCCCCACCCTAAACTTTTACACCTAAAAAAATAATTAGATAGGGATAAAAATTTAACATGATCGAATACTTATTAATATATAATTTATGGGGTAAAAGAAAATAGCATGGGAATAAAACTTTTACAAGAAAATTTATTAATAAATAAATGGATAAAAAAATTAATCAAGATGAAAAACTTATATAAAAACATATCAACATTTAAACTACTGGATGGGTAATATTAAAATTAAATTAAATATGAATATTATAATTCGTATTGATTATATTTACACAAAAAATTATTAATATTTAAATTATAATTTAATAATATATCACATAAGATTGAATAATTTACATAAAAACATATTAAAATTTGAATTTAAATTATAGTTACATCATATATGAATAAAATTTTGCATAAATTAAAGCATATATAAATCATAGAAGTAATATATATATATATATATATATATATATACACACACAAATCTAAGAATAAAAATATGTCAGGGTACCACTTTATTTCTGCCCAACTAGAGACCAATGGTCCATCATCCAGTGGTATTTCCTCTGAAGAACAAGCATCTTGGAAAAAACTCTGGAAGGTTGAAACCATGCCCCGGCACAAACACCTCTTGTAGAGAATCCGTAAAGGTTGCTTACCCATCATATTTAATCTAGTCCGGAAAGGTATGAACATTAATCCATTGTGTCCACGGTGTGGTAATTTTGAAGAAACAATCGAGCATACTTTTTTTCAATGTCAATGGACAAAAGATTTTTGGCTTCTCTCCCCTCTCTGTCTGGACCCTTAAACTACGAATGTTGTATCTATGGTTAACTTGTTGGATAAAGCTATGAAACAGTGTGATAAGGAAGCTCTCTCATACCTGGAAGCTTTGTTGTACAGTATTTGGTGGTCACGTAATAAACTAGTATTTGAAGGCAAAGATTTTCCTATCTTACAAAGCATTCAGATTGCAGTGGACCAAGCCACTCAATTCCGTGAAGTTTGCCTAATGGATAGGTCCCCCATTGTCCCGGTTACATCGTGTGCAGCTCCGCAATGGTCCCCTCCTCTAGCAGACTGCTACAAGTTGAATACTGATATGGCTATGATAGACAATGAGAATTGGAGCGATGCTGCTATCATCAGAGATCACTAATATATTGACTGTAAATATAAATTTTAATATGGTTTTTTTTTTTATGTAAGATGGGCCCTAAAAGGGCCAAAAGCAAAAACTACAAGACTCTACAGATGGAACAAGGTTCCAGAACTATAAACAACAAAAGGTAAAGTAGCAAACGAAGGAATTGACTCAAGTAATCTGAACTAGCTTAGATCTTGAAGACCATGCTTAGCAAAGTTGTCCGCCAAGGCATTAGCTTCCCGAAGAGTGTGCATCCAGATTATCTCAGTGAAACTGTTAGAGAGTATTCTGATTTTCTCCACCACAGTGAAGGCAAGATGTGTATATGGGCTCTCTTTGGTCAGTAGGTTGATTACAATCATCGAATCAGACTCCATGATTACCTTTTGGAAACCTCGATTCTTAGCAATCCTCAATCCTCGATAAATCCCCTCAAGTTCTACGTGAAGAACAGAGCAGTGCCCAAGGTTTTTAGAGAACCCCATAATGTATCACCCCCAATAGTCTCGGAGGACTCCCCCACACGTTGCACGTTGTCGAAGAGAAGAGAAAGCCCCATACGTATTAACTTTTACCCGGTCTTCAGATGGAGGCAACCGACGAATTGGCCGAAGATTACCACATGTAGTTTGGAGATGCTCCTTGGCTTTATATTTTAGGGCTGCCATAGCTGTATTAATTTGTGTTCGGATCTGGAATAAAACAACAGTGGAAGAAAGCCTAGCTCCATTGAACACCACGTCATTATGAAGTCTCCAAATGCCTTCCAACGTCATTCTGAAAGTCAGATATCTCCTCAAGGTGTAATTATCCGGAGGATTATTATTTAGAGCAAAAAGGAGCCAATGTTAAAGGTTTTGGGAGCTGAAAAATTCACAACAATACTCAGTTGGTAGCAGATTGCTCCATAATTGTGATGCTTCCTTGCAATCACGAAATAGATGTAACAAGATTTCTAAAGCTTCAAGGTAAAGAGGGCAAGTATCATCCTGGCTAAGCTTTCTATGTTTGCGCTGCACATTAGTGAGAAGGCCATGCGATGCTATTTTCCAAAGCAAAATTCTAATGTGTTGGGAGCCTTGACGGGACCAAATTCTCTTCATCAATCTAATAAGTGAGAGTAATCTTACAAAGGTAATTTTGAAATGTAAATTTATATGAAAGTATATATTGATATATTATTTTTTTATGTTAACCACATGTATCCCCTACTATTATGGGTAATCATGATCGAAGTTTAGTCATAGTTAAGGTCCTTCATCCCTCCATGTCCCCTGAGAATATGTTTAATGGGGATCGAGTCTGAGAGTTATTCCCACAATCTCAGTTTGCATTATCAACTGTGCTACAACCCTTTAGTATATATAAATAATTATGTGAATGAATATTTATATCTCATAGAGATAGAAATTATACACAAGAATTTATAAAATTTACCTCAGAAGAGGTAAATATATATCATACATGAATAAACATTTTACATAAAAATATATTAAGATTTACATTTAAATAATAGAAGTAAATATTTAAGTCACATAGAAAAAAATACATAAAAACTTATTAATATTTAAAACCATAGAAATATATAATTTTTAAATATGATATAAATTATGTGTTTTTTTAAATATTTTGTTTTAAGAATGATTTAAAATACAATAGTATCATTTAGAGTAAACCACCAATTTCGTCCCCAACGTATTTCACTGACTTCAAATTCATCCCTAACGTTACGGTAATTCATTAATAGTCTCTAAACTATGTAAAAAAACCATCAATTTAATCCCTATATATTTTAAATTAATCAAACAATTTAGTCCATGTACAAGGACTAAATTGATGATTTTTTACATAATTCAGGGACTATTACCTTATGTTTGGATTGAGAAATTTTAAATTACTATAATTCATGTGTTAAAATAGTAAAAGAAAGAATTCCAAATGATAAATAAGAGGATTTTTTATGATAAATAGGGGAATTTCAAATGACAAATATTGAGAGAGAATTTTAATATTTCTCTTTTATGTTCAAACTTTTTAGATTGTCATTGTCAATTCCTCTCATTTTAACGATTCACTCAACATTGTCTATTATACTTTTGAGAATTCTAAAATTCTCCATCCAAGCACAAGGTTAATAAATTACTGTAACGTTAGGGACAAATTTGAATTCGGTGAAAAACGTTAGGGACAAAATTGATGGTTTACTCTATCAATTATGTTATTCACCTAAACATGTTTTCATTGTGTAATGTACATCAATCTTATTCTTATAAATTATTTTAAAAATTTAAATTGAGAAGAATTTTTTATTTATAAGAATATTATATTTAAAGCATGCACTATGGATATATTTAAATAGAATCATTCATAACATATGATTTTTATCAATTCATAATCATCTCATGTAGAGGTATTCACATTAGTGTATATATATATATATATATATATTTTAATTAGACCATTTTTATTAATATGAGGTTTCATATGTCATGAGCTTTTTCATTCTAAATTAATTTTTTTATATATATTTGGTTTAAAAAATTACTTTTATTTGAAAAGCTCCGGTAAATTTTTAACTTGGGATGCATTAGACAAGGTTAAAGTAGATGTGCTTGTTTGTTTTAAATTGTGGTAGAACAAACCATGGTTTTGAAAAGTGATTTTAAATTACTTTCGTTCAACGTATTTTGTAAAGCGTGCATAATCCATCTCAACCATTCATTTCTAGAATCAATTCTACTCAATTGTAAACCAATCGCGGACCAATAGGCTTCTTGTTTTTGACGTTAGGAGAGACAGACCGATTCACATGTTCCATGGACTGGAACGTCCCTCTGTTTTCTTCCTAATTCTGAGGATTCATACCATTTTCCCACTATTTCCCATGATGCGCATTCATTATCACTCAATGCAACTTGCTCTCATTCCCAGAAAATTGACCACGCACTCTCACCTTATAAACAAACAATTCAAAATAGAACAACTTTATATATTTGGAATCATAAACAAATGCCCCAAAGCCAGAAACTATGGAATACCAACAAAAACAATGTTTTTTTTTCAACTCATCTTCTTCTCCCTCTACCGTTTCCGCAACAAGAAGAAAAATTACCAGGAGGATGAGATCAGGTACCGCCAATAACTCTTCTTCGACTATTCTTGTTACAGAAAAAAAACATTCCAATCCCATTCCATGGTCCTTGTGATATTTTCAATGCAGAAAAAACGGTTCAACCTATGAGCTCTGATAAAGCAGGGGATTTGGAAAATGTCACCCTTGTTCCTGACCCTGTTCTAATGAAAACAAAGGTAAAAATCGAAGAAAATTCAGACGCACCATCAAATTCGGCCTTGCCATTGATACCCATTTCGCGAGTCCTGAAGGGTATACCTCAAAGTCCTCATTTTTTTCAGCTAAGAAGGTACTCAAAGTTAGCGCGAGAGAAATTGGTAGCGGCATGGGATCAAGCATTTGGAGATACAGTAGAGCAAATTCATGATCTGAAGAGCAAGGATTTCTGGGTTAATGCGAGGAAGCTGTGGAAGACAATGGAAGAGTTGTAGGGGATGGGGTACAACGTGATTCCAATGAGAAGAAGGTTGGTAGAGATGGCGGAAGTAATGGATGACTTTAAGAAATGGAAGTTGGAGATTGTGACATTGAAGAACAAGGCTGAGGATCATAGGATGGAAAGAAGCAAGCTTCAGAGTATGGTTCTGAGTTTGCAGGTGAGGGCTGAAAGGGAAGGAAAGAGTATGGTGAGACTGTTAGGTGAGGTTGATCATATGGAAAAAGCATTGCCCAAGTTATGGTTCTACGGTGCAGTTCTAAATTTCAAGGCACCGGTGCAGCAGGTATGTGTCCCAATTAAAATCTGACAGGTGTACTTTTTTTTTTTGTAACATTGTTTATTTGATGTTTGACCCAACTCTATTTGAATTTATTATATGGTCACTCTTTTTTATGTTAATAGTTATATTCTCAATTTTATTTTTATTTTTATTTTTTATCAGTCTCTTTGCTATACCTGAGTAGAAGCACCCAACTCTCGACGGAGACCATATACAAAGCCGTTGGGGGAGAAAGTTTAGCTTCGCCATTTTTCTCTGCATTTCGCTGTTCCACCACCGTTCGTTGCTTCATTTCCCTTTATCCTTATCCGTTTCAATCGATCTTAGACCATATACGAAGCCGTCGGGGGAGAAACTTAAGCTTCGCCATTTTTCCTCAGCATTTCTTTTCCATCCACCACCGTCCGTTGCTGCATTTCCCTTATCCGTTTCAATCGTTCTCTGTTTCGTTGATCTGCCATATCCAGGTTAGGAGTTTTAATTTAGGGTTTTTAATGTCTTTGTATTTATCTGGAATAGGATTTATCATTTTAAATTAATTTTCCCATTGTTTGGATTTATTATTGAAGATTGCTTTGATTGTTATTATCGACTCTTAAACAGAAATCATAGTTTTATGTTTCCTCCGTTTTTAATTTTGTGGTTGTTCTGAAATTTGTTGTTAAATTTTGTTTTTGAAAAAATCATGTTCTTAAACTGGTTTTAATGTTTTTTAGGGTTGAATGGATCCTATGATTGAAGATTTTATTTTTAATATGATGAAACCTACTGAAACTGACAAAACTTTTGAGGGTGATCCCAAAAATTCTAAATCCCCCAATAAAGATAATTTGGATTCTGATAAGGATCCTGAAGTTTGGAAAAGGATAAGTGAACTAACAGATGAGGATATTAGAGGGCTTGAGTTTGATACTGAAGAGGATGCATATGATTTCTATCGTGAGTATGCTAAATTCATAGGATTTTCTGTAAGGAAAGGTGATGTGTATAGAAATTGTAATGGTACAATTACAATGAGGCAATTGGTTTGTAATAGAGAGGGAGAGAGAAGTGAGAAGCATCTTAATAGGACTGATAGAATTAGGGAGGCAAAGGCCCTCACCTGAACTGAGTGTAAAGCAAGGCTCCGTGTTTCCTTAGATTATAGAAGTAGAAAGTGGAGGGTTGGAATCTTTGAGCCAACTCATAACCATGAATTGACTCCTGCAAGTATGATACATTTGCTACCACCTTATCGTGGGTTGAGTGTAGCGGATAAGGCACAAGTTGACGGTCTACATCATTACGGTGTCAGGACTTGTCATATAATGGGTCAAAAGGGAGGTTATTCTGATCTTGGTTTTTGTAAGAAGGATTTGTACAATCATATTGATAAAGAGAATCGGGCAAAAATAGAGGATGGGGATGCATTTGCTGCGTTATGCTACCTTCAATCTAAGTTTGACAACAATCCGATGACATTTGTAAAGTTTACAACCACTGAAGATCACAAACTTGAAAACCTGTTTTGGTCAGATGTAGGAAGTAGAATTGATTATATTTGTTTTGGTGATGTAGTTGCTTTTGACACAACGTACAAGAAAAACAAGTATAACAGGCCATTAGTAATTTTTTCTTGTTATAACCATCATGGTGAAACCACTAATTTTGGTTGTGCTCTTGTTGGTGATGAGAAGATTGAAACCTATAAATGGGTGGTGGAATCATTTCTTGAAGCAATGTTCAATAAAGTTCCTAAGGTTGTGGTTACTGATGGAGATGGTGCAATGCGTGAAGCTATCAGGTCTGTTTTTCCAGGTGCTCTTCACAGGTTGTGTGCATGGCACCTTCACCAAAATGCTTGTGAGAATGTTAAGAATCCCAAATTCCTTGAAGATTTTAAGACCCTAATTTATGGAAATTTTAGTCGTCAGAAATTTGAAGGGATTAACTCATTCATTAAGAGGTATGTTCAGAGCAAAAATAGTCTTGTTGATTTTCTTCACAATTTTGAGAGAGCTCTGAATGAATATAGACACAACGAGTTAACTTCAGATTTCAAGTCGAAATACACTCAACCTGTGATGACTACTGCTTTGGAAAGATATGAAGTTCAAGCTTCAAATGTCTACACGAGGAATAAGTTTTTTGATGTTCGAAAGCAAATTGAGAAAGTTGCTGCCATGAATGTCATTGAGAGGACAGATGTTGGTAATGTCATTACAATGAAGATGAATAAATTTGGCACTCCTGATTCTTCTTACACTGTTACGTTGGATAAGTCTGATGGTAATTTCGTTTGTGATTGTCGCATGTTTGAATCATGTGGTCTCCCTTGTTCACACATTTTCAGTGCTATAAAGCATGAGCAAGTGGAATCCATTCCTTCATCTTTGATTTTGAAAAGATGGACTAAGTTGGCTAAAGTTTAGCACATTTCTTCTGTTTATGCTGAAGAAGGTGACACATCAAAGAAAGATTTATTGAGGTCTGGTGCTGTTGGTGCTGCATGTAAAAGGTTTAACAAGGCTGCACGTACAAATCCTCACAATTTTGTAAAGAACATTGAATCTATTCATAAGTTAGCAGAACAGATGGAAAGGCAGGAAGGTATTGACTTGAACGTTGCTAATATATCAAGAGTTGTTCGTGACCCAACTGTTGTTAAAACTAAAGGTGCTCCTCGAAAGAATAAGAAAATGACCAAAAAAAGGAAATGTTCTTACTGTAAACATCCAGGGCACACAGTTAGGACATGCACTAAATATGCTACTCGTGATCAGTTGGATATAGTTATTGAAGAGGAATCATCTGTTGAGACTGATGAAGATTCAAGAGATGAAAGTGTAATGTTATTGTTCACATTATTTTTTTTACATATTTAAAAAATATTTATTTGTAAACATTTATTGAATTGTTTATTTTAGTCATGACTGATTTGTATATTATTTCAGAGGTCACGGGATGTTCTCATTTCTAACCATTTAAATGATGTAACAGTCTCTGCTGGTCAGAATTGTGCTTCAGACAAGGTGAGTGAGAAATGTCATTTGAACAAATGATGTGCAAATTTTATTATGTTTAAGGTTCAGATGTTGTTTGTTACATGTTTGTTTTTTAATTAATTCAGGGTCAGTCTAAGAAGAGAAGGAGAAATAGTGAAGGTTTGAAAATGACCCAAGAATCAGTTAATGAAAGGAGGTCCAGTGATGTAAGTGTTTATCTGCATAAGGATTTTATTTTAGTACTTTAGTCACCTGATTTTGGTGGTATTTGTTTTTCTGCAGGTGAACAAAGGTCAACAGAATGATACAGGTGTTGCATTCAGCAGAATGAATACCCCCTCCTTATTTGGTAATCATGTGTACTATTCAAACATGAATGGTCCGAGTATTTCAAGACCTGTGCATATTAGACCTTCCATGATTCATGGATTTGGACAAGGATTTGTTGGTAATAGAGTTGAGGACATGCTACAGTATCCCCAAATATATATGCCGCAATCTATGTATACACTTCCAGTAGTTCATAACTTTGACCAATATGGTAATAGCTTTCAGGTAAATAATACTTTTTATCCATCTGAAATAATTCAGTACTTTTGTTTCCTGATTTGATTTTATTTTGTTTGAAGTGTTACATGTTTTATTATTTAACAAGTTTTTTATTTTGTTTTTTGCAGTTTCCTAATGCTATGAACAACGTTGAAAGGAATAATGGTGCAGGAAGCAAGGGTTTTGGAAAAAAATGAAAGATAATTGATTTTCACGTTTGTAATGTTAATGACATTTGATACAGAATGACAAGTGTATGACATTTGATATTATTGTTCATGGTTGCATTGAATAAGATATTTTTTTTCTGGGTTCATTTTATTTATTATTTATTATTTATTATTAATTAAAGTATGGGGTTGAAGGACAACACCAAACCGGAAGTTCTAAATTGGGTGGGATGACAGGTGCATCAACATGGCAAAGTTCCTTAAATTTTGGCAGAGTCAGTTTATTTGATAAGAGTTGTCCTTTTTGGAACGTGGCAGCGAACGCATTGTGTGGGTAGACATTATGTTAAAACCTTTCTAAAATTGATAGTAACATTGTGGTAATAACATATTTGTAGGATACACATTTTTTTGAATAAATAAGGACAACTCGTATGAAGAGATACTTTTGATTTAACTATGATATTATGTAGTAAAATATTGTTCAAAGAGACCTTAGTTAAAACAGCACTAATATAAATACTTACATAGCCAAAAAAATACCAAAAAGAGTGAAACAGATACTCTTAGTTCTTTACAACTAATCTAAATAATTATAGGCAATACATAAACAGCACAAACACTCAAACTGATACTCTTAGTTCATAACTGTTGCCAAAAAACCGAAAGCGAACAACATCTCCCACTTGTATATTCAAATCTCTGCAAAACTCGTACCATCCCTTTCCAAGATAGCGTTCATTCTTTCTTCTTTTATTATTGGTCAATATAGATGCATGCACACGTACACCAACGTTATTGATTAAGTCCAACCATCTTTGGTTACTAAGGGCCATGATGCCTACAACATGAGCAGGAATATGCTAAAAAAGTAAGCAGAAATCACTAATCAGTAATATAACTCAATTTGCTTCAATTTTGAACCAAAAGGTAAATATCAAAACAAGTTTTAAATGTTATAAAATAAAGAGACAGACCAGAGGTTTACGTCCCGAAATGAAAGGTGGTGTAGCTATAAAATCCCATCCAACAACATCCTCTTGCAGATTTTCATTATGAGGATGTTGTTCATTTGCTGTAGCATTTCCAGGGAAATGCACTTCAGCAGCAGGGGGAGGGGGCACTACAGCAGCAGGGGGAGGCACCACAACAGCAGGGGGAGGAGGCACTACAGCAGCAGGGGGAGGCACCATGTAACCTGGGGGAGGAGGCAGAATAGCAGCAGGGGGAGGAGACACAATAGCAGCAAGGGGAGGCACTACAGCAGCAGGGGGAGGCACCATGTAACCTGGGGGAGGAGGCACAATAGCAGCAGGGGGAGGCACCATGTAACCTGGGGGAGGAGGCACTACAGCAACAAAGGGAGGAACGGCAACAACATGGGGTTGATTTAACAAAATAGGATATTGAATTTCCTTAGATTCTGAATCCATTATTTGGATATCAAATCTCCTATTGTCATTGTACGTGAATTGGATACTGTGTCTTCCTTCCAACCCATAAAATTTTATCATCTCCGTAACACCTTCCCTAAAGAAACCTATTTTCTCATTCTTCCTAACCCTTAAAGTGTGGACATTACCAACAGAGTCAGTTAACTTTACATCCCTGTCCAGTATTTGATCAATCCAGTGTTCAAAGAACTCTCTATGAATGATAATAGTCCACTGTAGAATTATGAAATTAATTAATAAATGTATTAAAAGGGTAATAATGTTATAGGGTGATCTAATGAGTAGATTTTTCTAAAAATGCTTAAAGAAATTAAATGTAAACACCTATTTTTCCATACCTGGGTCGAACGCAGATTCGCCGTGAAGCTTTCCCTCCTCCGACGGAGGTACTCAGCCGTATGTTCAAACATGGTGTTAATTGTAAACAGAAGAAAAAACATGTACTTTAAATTCCTAAGAAATTCGTCGGCCCTTTGAGATTAACATATTATTGGAAAAAAAAAATCTCACTAATGGTTGATGGGTTTGGACATTCTCCCTACAACACATGCAAGATGCCCTGAACAACAGATATGGAATGGACGATGAAAGAAGTTTCTTCCATTGCAGTGATACCTTAAGTGTGTAGGGTAGCAGAGGATGTTCGTTTACAGTGATTGAGCCTGAAATGTGTTCTTCGTCGCACGCTCTATTCCTTCTCCTGTACTCTTCCAGAAGACTCCGTGCACACGAGCGGGTTGCTTTCTTGTTCTTATTTGTAAAGGATTAAGAAGCCGTAAGGTTTCTTCACTTTGTAGAGTGAAATTAAGGCAACGAAAGGACGTATCCAGTAAACTAAAATAACACAACTGTTTAGTGGAGTTTTTCATATTCTACGAACAACAACAACAACAGAGCATAGCAAACGTAAATTTATCTGATTAAATTAGTCACATGCAACCTATGGTCTTATATTCTCATTTTAATATGACCCATATAACCTATGGTCTTAGGAGCTCATTTTAATATGACCCATATAACCTATGGTCTTAGGAGCTCATTTATATATGACCCATATAACCTATGGTCTTAGGAGCTCATTTATATATGACTCATATAACCTATAGTCTTATATTCTCATTTTAATATGACCCATATAACCTATGGTCTTAGGAGCTCATTTATATATGACCCATATAACCTATGGTCTTAGGAGCTCATTTTAATATGACCCATATAACCTATGGTCTTAGGAGCTCATTTATATATGACCCATATAACCTATGGTCATAGGAGCTCATTTATATATGACCCATATAACCTATGGTCTTAGGAGCTCATTTATATATGACCCATATAACCTATGGTCTTATATTCTCATTTTAATATGACCCATATAACCTATGGTCTTAGGAGCTCATTTATATATGACCCATATAACCTATGGTCTTATATTCTCATTTTAATATGACCCATATAACCTATGGTCTTATTCTCATTTTAATATGACCCATATAACCTATGGTCTTAGGAGCTCATTTATATATGACCCATATAACCTATGGTCTTAGGAGCTCATTTATATATGACCCATATAACCTATGGTCTTAGGAGCTCATTTAATATGACCCATATAACCTATGGTCTTAGGAGCTCATTTATATATGACCCATATAACCTATGGTCTTATATTCTCATTTTAATATGACTCATATAACCTATGGTCTTAGGAGCTCATTTATATATGACCCATATAACCTATGGTCTTATATTCTCATTTAATATGACCCATATAACCTATGGTCTTAGGAGCTCATTTATATAGGACTCATATAACCTATGGTCTTATATTCTCATTTTAATATGACCCATATAACCTATGGTCTTAGGAGCTCATTTATATATGACCCATATAACCTATGGTCTTATATTCTCATTTTAATATGACCCATATAACCTATGATCTTAGGAGCTCATTTATATATGACCCATATAACCTATGGTACTAGATACTCTAATTAAATGTTATTCATATAACCTATAGTTATTTTATGATAGATAATTTTTGAGTAATATTAATGTAACCTATAGAGGAGATAATGGTCTTTTATCGGAAGCCCTAACAGTGGCGCGCACCCTTTACCCCCAAATGCTCCACCTTCTGATTCAGTTACGAATCCTAAATCTCACACATCCCAATTTCTCAACTATTTGATTACTCTCTGTTAGACGGAGCGACGCAATTGAGTCCCAATGTACTTGGAGTCTGTTCGCATTCGAAGCAGCACGATGATTCGCAGGGGGGCTGTCATCTATAAATACATTGGACGAAGAAATTATAGAAAACACATTAACTCTGAGATCGTTTATAAGGAGAATGACATCGAACGGGAGATACAATTTAAGACTCAGCAACAGGAAGGGTGCCAAGAGGACAGATCCCGTCGTTGAAGAAATGGCTTCGCAGGTTGGAGTTCCAGACGCGCAAACGAACATAAAAAAGGATCGAGTAATTGTTGAAGTATCATCCAAGTGAGAACAATAAATTTTAAGTTTAGTGTATATGTTGAATTGGATTGTTATTGAGACACATAAACTTATGTCTATTTATTTTTTTAATATGTTATAGGGATACCCAGAGCAATCTCCAATCACAGTTACGTGTAAAGAAAAGAAAGGAAGAAAGTGGAGATTGGAACCCATCGACGGAAGAAATATGTATGAAACAGGTGAATATATTATATGTTTTTTAATGGGTTTAGTTCGTAAGCTGATATTTTATTTATGAATTCTATCTGATTTTTTTTTATTACAGAATCCACTGGAAGACAGGGTAGGCAACATGGAGAACCAGATGACTAAGGTGATCAGTTCAATAGATTTGCTTACACAACACATTGTTGGCAGCAAAAGTCAGAGTTCAAAATATGACTCTCCAAAAACCCTAATTCCAGCGGTTGGCAATGGATGCACTCCTATTGATAGGAATCCGAATGATAGTATTGAGAGGATATTGGACAAACTTTGGAAAGGAGATTATGATCATTTTGACAAAGACAGTCAACCAACAAGGAGTCATAACAGGTTTTCTATTAATGATGGATCTGTTAAAAAATTATTTTGTTCCCCTGCAATCAACACCCCTCGAACTGTGGTTGTTGCTACTGCCACCCCATCTGGATATTATATTAATTCCAGAAGCAATCAAGAGAATTCTGACCCTTTATATGGACAATTTGTGCCACATGTATTTTCACTTATTGAATTCAACTTGTTGTGTCTTATTTTAATTCAAAAAGGTTTTCGATATTTTTGCTTACCTATGTTTCTGATTTTCTTAGTCTTTAAAAGCAATATTTAAGCCTTCAAAACCAATGTATCTGAGTAAGGAAGAGGCTAAAGTTGCATCTTACATATTTTGTAACAACTTAGTCACCGAATATGATAAGTAAGTATTCAATGCATTTTTAATAATTAGTACTGAATGATTAGTAAGAAGTCATGATTTCAAACGATGATAAAATAATTTGACAGGAAGGAGATTCTTGTGGCTACTAATATAAAGTATTGTGATGGTTCAAGGAGTTTGTTACACTGCTTGAAGCCCAAACTTCAACTTGAACAGGATGTAAGTAGAAAATATGATATATTAAAGTTCATTTATCAGTAATTCCGCTATTATAGTTGATTATGTCTAATACTAATTAAATTTAAATAGGTTATTAACCTTGCTGTGTGCATGATGACGATGAGAGAAAAGAATGCTCAAAAAGATCCATCCTACTAGTTTTTACCAACTACATACGCAGTATGTAACTTTTAACTGAATTTACTTCATAGTTCTGTAATTTTTTGCTTGAAAGTTTTCTTAATGATGGTAATTATTAATGATTTAAGCAATTTGTCCTTGCTTGGAGCACACCTACTGAACAAATGATTGAACGTTACTATGACTCATTCATGGGGAAAGTTGATCTGCTTTCTAAGGTGATGTCTATGTAAATTTTAATGTGACTTATTTCTAATTTTTTAATCCTTTAGTATATTAACAACTATTAATATTTATCCACAGATTTTTATACCAGTGAATGATGGAAACTTTCATTGGTATCTTATTGTCATTGATTTTATACAAAAGGAGATAATGTACTTGGACTCCAGTCCAAGTGATAGTAGGAAGGAAATGAGGATGCGTAGTGTCAAGACTTTGGCATTGTATATGGAAACCCTTTTGCAACATCAATCTTTTTACAACTATCAGAGGACACCTAAGCCACTTGTTAATAAGTACACTATCCACATTCCGGAAGGACTCAAGATTCACAATGCTAACTCGTAAGTAATATACTGCTTCTATATCCGACTAAAAATTGTTATTCATAGTTCTAACCTTTATACACTTAACAATTTTTTAATTTCAGAAATGATTGTGGAGCTTGGGTCATCATGTGGATGGTGGAGATGGGGCTGAATGACTATAAGATTGAGGCAAGATAACAATCAATAGTGTATTTTCGTATTAATGTTTTTATTTAAAGTCTGATTTATAATTGCTTTCAATTGATTATATAGGTTGATGAGGGAAGCAGACTGAGAATAGCGCTGGATTTGGCAATGAACCCAGGGAACATCCTCCGAGAGATGGTCAAGAAGAGGGCTGAAGATTGGATGCAGACACTCACTGGGGATGATGGGGGAGAAAATTGAAAAGGAAAACTATGAGATTTTATTTAGGCTTTAATTTTGGTACCTATATGTAGGAATTATCATTGAATCATTTTGGGTTTGTAAATCTTTGAATTTTGGACAAGTTTTTTTCTTTAATTTATGTGTCTTGCACAGTTATCATGTTTTCATTTTGATCAATTTTATCGTATCATGTTGGACAAGTTACTATGTTTTTATTATTTATTTTACAATGAATATGTCAATTACACATAAGGCCAATTGAGTTTGTTTCTCTTCCTTATTAGGAACACACAACAATTACTAACACATAAACATAAAAAAATACAAAATAGAATCAATTTTTAAAACAGATTAAATTTCATAACTTAGAAAAAATTTCCTTACTTAGCAATCTTTAGTTCACAAGTAACTATAAATTTACTATATTTTTAAAAGATTTTATGACCTACGTTAATACTTAAATGTCTCATGCAAAAAATATGCAGCAAATATAAATTTCTAAACGATTTATGTAACATTAATCATTGTACCTTATCAAAATGTTATGGGAAGGCTCATAGAAATTACATATCCAAGAGCAATGTAACATGGAATACTTAACATTTTCATTATAATTCCTCATGGCCTAATAGAAATTACAAAAACAGTGGACATTATAACCAAACACACCCCTAAAAGAAAGAACAAGATTATTTCTTCACGTTTCCTTGTCTCAGCAACATAAGCATGCAATTTTCCTATCTCCCACTTAAGACTTTCATTGAACATTTCCAGCTCCTTCAAGTTGCTATCATTCACTGTTTCGATTGCACTATGCATTGGGGAAAATGGTTGAGTGCATTCCATTGGACCATCTAACCAGTCAAAAAACTTGCATCCCTGATACAAATCTCTTATCAGTTACATAAAAACTGAATACTATAAAGAATGGAACAAATTTTAAACCATGACTCACATTACTTCTATTCTCTGCCTTAGAAGGGAAAATTAAATATCTACGACCAGGGTTTTTTTCACTCCATGAAGTCCTCATCAGACATCAGTGCAACATGACCACATAGGCATAACCTCGACCCAGACAAATTGCTTCCTCTTCTATTTGATGAACATGACTGTGATGCCATTTTCAATTTACCTGATTACTGTTGTTATTGACAAGTAAATATTTAATAATAAATTAAACATTAACTTGATGAATATTATGGCCTGCGTTACAATACTTTAAAAAGAAACAAGTGAATAAACTTTCATATACACTAAACCCAAACAAAACTTGTATAAATATATAGCCTTCATACTATTCACTGACATAAGGTCTTTACACAAGAAGAAAAACACAATGTTCACAGAAACATATCACAGAAGAGGACTACAATTGTTCTTATCATAACTTCATCTGCTTAACATTGGTCAATAACATCAGAGTTTCAAAAATTGACCTACTCAAAAACTATCAGACCACAACAGTAATATGCAAATGAAATCTAACTCCCTTTGCGTACTATGCTAACATTAACATGATTCAACCTGGCAATTATGGACTTGAAAACGACCTTGTCCCCTGTTCTCAGTCTCATATCTTTCACAAATTTGTACCAATTATTCCCCAGGTGACAATCTTTGAAACTATCCCCAATTCTTTCACGCCACAGCAACTTACAAAAATAACAACGCCCCCCAAAAATACACAGAGTCAACTCTTTCCAGCTGTTACGAATAAAACCCTTGATAAAATCCTTGGGGATTGGCTGAAAAAAAAATTATAATTGAACAAGTTAAAGATCTCACAATAAGTAAAAAATTCATTCCAAAAAATCAAATCAAACTAAAATGATAAGTACTGACCAATGTCTGTCCAGCACGAGATTGAGACTTTGTGATAACCTTTTCAAAAATCATGATTCTACGAGGTTGAGGTAATGAAATTACCTTCTCAAAACACCTACTCATGACTTTGCGGCCACGACCATAACCACGCTCATGACCACGCACACGACCACGCCCTCCACGGACATTTACACTATTGTTCTCATGGTCTGATCCCAATCCATTAACATTAACATCAACATCAACATCCTCATTAACATTACTATCTGAACTGATCTCAATCACCTCAGGAACATTCCTACCATGGGTACAACTTAAATCAACCAATTCAGGAATCATAGTCTCATTCGATTCACGATCCTTAATCTCAAAAGTGAATTTGCATCCTCCCTTATAGTACTTAAAATCAGTGCTTCACCCTAAACAACCATACTTTAGCGCGATGAACTACAGAGCCATAGACTTCACGAAAACAATTAAAAATCACCATCATTAACCCCCAGAACCTCACTTCGTAAAGAACGACACAAAAGATTGAACCCTAAAAATGGATAAATTTTTTGAACCCTAAAATATGATGATTCCAGTAGATTATTCCAAAACAGAGACATGAAAATGAAGATGATGATCACACGACATGCATTCAACGAAAAAAAAGCAATAAACGAAAGAAAACTTACTTCCTTCCGGTGAGCTTTGGCAAATGACCTTTCAATTCTCCGTCTTCGTCACTTCCGAAGAGTCCTTGAAGCAGAGAACGAAGTTCGTATCCGAAGAAAGGAACTGAAAGAGTTTTGAAAGATAGAATATCAGAATTTAAACGATCGGCCCATTAACTTTATAAAAATTAATAACAAATAATTTCTGGAGGGTATCTTTGCAAATAGGTAAATAATGGGGGGGAAAATCAAATTATTTGTAAGTGGAATAAATAGAGACACGTGGCTTAAAATCATTGGAACACATACCTACTGCACCGGTGCCTTGAAATTAGTAACTGCACCACAACAAGCACCTTATACTCAACTATAAACCAATCGCGGACCAATAGGCTTCTTGTTTTTGACGTTAGGAGAGACAAACCGATTCACATGTTCCATGGACTGCAACGTCCCTCTGTTTTCTTCCCAATTCTGAGGATTCATACCATTTTCCCACTATTTCCCATGATGCACATTCATTATCACTCAATGCAACTTGCTCTCATTCCCAGAAAATTGACCACACACTCTCACCTTATAAACAAACAATTCAAAATAGAACAACTTTATATACTTGGAATCATAAACAAATGCCCCAAAGCCAGAAACTATGGAATACCAACAAAAACAATGTTTTTTTTTCAACTCATCTTCTTCTCCCTCTACCGTTTCCGCAACAAGAAGAAAAATTACCAGGAGGATGAGATCAGGTACCGCCAATAACTCTTCTTCGACTATTCTTGTTACAGAAAAAAAACATTCCAATCCCATTCCATGGTCCTTGTGATATTTTCAATGCAGAAAAAAACGGTTCAACCTATGAGCTCTGATAAAGCAGGGGATTTGGAAAATGTCACCCTTGTTCCTGACCCTGTTCTAATGAAAACAAAGGTAAAAATCGAAGAAAATTCAGACGCACCATCAAATTCGGCCTTGCCATTGATACCCATTTTGCGAGTCCTGAAGGGTATACCTCAAAGTCCTCATTTTTTTCAGCTAAGAAGGTACTCAGAGTTAGCGCGAGAGAAATTGGTAGCGGCATGGGATCAAGCATTTGGAGATACAGTAGAGCAAATTCATGATCTGAAGAGCAAGGATTTCTGGGTTAATGCGAGTTAGCTGTGGAAGACAATGGAAGAGTTGCAGGGGATGGGGTACAACGTGATTCCAATGAGAAGAAGGTTGGTAGAGATGGCGGAAGTAATGGATGAGTTTAAGAAATGGAAGTTGGAGATTGTGACGTTGAAGAACAAGGCTGAGGATCATAGGATGGAAAGAAGCAAGCTTCAGAGTATGGTTCTGAGTTTGCAAGTGAGGGCTGAAAGGGAAGGAAAGAGTATGGTGAGACTGTTAGGTGAGGTTGATCATATGGAAAAAGCATTGCCCAAGTATGATATTTTAATAGCTAATTTAGCCATGAATCCCTTTGATGTCAATGTTTGACTGGTAGTAATTTTTACAATAAAGGAAAAGTCTAGGAGGAGAGAAATATTTCAGTATTGGAGAAGTTTATGACAAGTCTAGTAACAGAAAGATATTTTAGTATTGGAGAAGTCATTCGTGAGAGAAATAGATCTATTTTTGGGTGGGCCCACATACTATGTGGCTTACACAGAAAATATGGTGGTGTTTGGAAGAACTTATTTGAGATTATCTCGTAACATAAACACTTGTGTAACTATTTGGATAAACTTATTAAAAGAGCTTATAACATGTTCATAAGCTGTTTTCAGCTTATTTCAATAAGCTCATGAGAATAGCTTATAGAATAGCTTACGAAGAATTTAAGTACATTACAGAGTCTACACCCTCTTCAATTTTCATTTACTTTTTTAAGTGCTTATTAAATAAAAACTTATGTTATAAGGGGCCTATATTTATGTATCTCTTATAGAACTTCTCCGATAACCGAAGAGAAACAACTCTCTTTTTATTATAATAAAGACTCATGGAAGGTTAAGGGTAACTTATTTGATTTATCAATTTGATTTTCAACACTTATTCTCATGAGAATAATAAGTATGCACTGTCAGTGTGAGCTTTACACTGATATCCAATCACAATTCAGTATTTTGCCACATCATAGTTTTAATTTTTAAATGATTTGATTAAATATAATTTAACAAAAATTAAAATAAACCCTAAATCCCTAATTCACATTGGGTATCTGGTTCGAGAATACTCTTCTGCTGCAGTTCCCATCCCCTCTTCCACGTCCACGCCCTGCTCCTTTGCGTCCAACGCCGTTCGCCGCACAATGCTTCTGCCTCCGCGACGACGTCTTCTGCATCGACGACGACGACGTCCACGGGTTCTACCTCCGCGGCGACATCCACGCCTCCAGCAACATCCACGGGTTCTGCCTCCGCCAAGGTGCTCGTTGCCGCCGCTCGAATTGTGGCCACTTCTATGACTAAGGCGGTAGTCGCGACTCGGTTTGATGCAAAGCGGTGAGCTAAGGAAGCCGCCGTGGCCAGAAAGAAAGCCAGAGAGGCGTTGGAACACCTCGCCAATATTATCGCCAAGGAGCAAGAGGCTTCGACGGAGGAGCAGAGGGGCGTTTTTGCTCAAAACCAATCCCAAACCAGTCTTCATACCAGGAGAAGACTTTGCTTTCTGAGCATTGCTGTTATTGTTTTATAATGTTGTTCTTTAATTTGAAACTCTTCTGTTATTGCTTTCTAATGTTGTTCTATAATTTGAAAGGCTTATGGTATTGTTTTTATTGCTTTCTAATGTTGTTCTTTAATTTGATTAATTGTGGAAGGTTTTGAGAATCTTCTGTTTTGATCACCTTTGTCATAGCAGCATAGGTTTGTTGAAATCGTGTGTGTGTGTGTGTCTATATATATATATATATATATAAATTTGAGTTATGCTAGTTTTGTCTTGTGTAAGGCATGAAATGGTAATTCAGGGACTTGGCATGAAATGCAAATATGCTCTAATAATATCATCCTAATTTGTTACAATGTAAATGTAAAAGAGTGCTTTTATAACTGGTTCTTTTTTATCAGGTTTATATTTCAGACACAGAAGGTGGTTCAATTTTGCAGTCACAGAAGGTGGTTCAAATTCGGAAGGCTTCTACCTATCCTTGGACTTCCACTTATCCTTGGAAGACGAACTAAGAATTTATTAGTGTGTAGCTTAGCAATTTTTGTAAAAATGAGTCCTTGTCTCTGTATTAAGACTTGTCAAGTTTTTTGTTATGTAAAAGTGAATTGAAATTTATCATTTTACCATTCTACCTATCCTTGACTTCCACTTATCCTTGCAAATAATTTACTTGGTGCATGAAATATAATGTGCATGAAATGTTCTGGACTTTTGATGTAACCATGTTCTTTATACACAACTTTTCTGGTTCAAATTCTATCCCATTTTGCTCTAGTTTCCTTGTTGAACAGCTAATTCAGAAAATCCTTCTGGTTTGGTTTATTTATTGTCAATAAGAAATGCAACAGTACTGGAAGTTCTTGCTTTGTCATTGCTATGTTCACCAAGAAATATCTAAGCAAAACAAAGTTCCAAGTTTCTTTCAAACGCCAGAAAGTGTATGCTTGGAGAGAGGTTTCTGAATTTTAGTTTATCTAAATGGCATTGGTCAAAGTAAGGTCAGAAATTAGACCAGTCTTCATATAAATAAGGTGGGGTATCTCTCCATTTTTTTATGCAATAAGCGATGCACTATCCAATCATTACATTGCAACTTTCATCTGCTCCACTTTTGTTCATATGAACTATTGTCATAAAAACAAATTTATATAAATGCTTAAGGATTCTACAGTATATGTCACTGCTAAAGCTCTTCATTTATTTTTACCAAATTTGGCTCTGGCACATTAAATTATTAGCATAGTGGATCACTTGCATTTAACAATTACTTAGGCCAATCTGCACCAATGCAGGTACACAAAGGAAAAAAAATAAAAGAAATCCCTCAGAGGGTAGAAACTCGAATATTCATCTTGTTTAGAATCACTACGTTAAAATCACTCTGTTTAGAATTCGCCCTGAAGTGACAGAGAAAGGTGAAGATTCTAGCATAATCAAATCTACAATCGAGTATGAAGTCAAGGAAGAGAATGCAGCAAATGCCTCACTTGTTTCCATCCAGCAATTGGCAAACGGTGTACAAGTTGGGAAGAATTACCTCAACAGAAACAAGCCTGCAAAAGAAGCAAACTAGCTAATGCTCATTTACTTCTAAATAATACTCAGTCCCTGTGACTTTTCCTGGTTGATGATAATGTATTGTGTTGTGATCATTTAATATCCAATAAAGCAAATATCAATTCAAGTATTGTGTGTGAGCATCACCCATTTCTAGTAATCAAACAATACATCAGTAAAGAGAAGTAGCAGAGCAAAAAAAAAATGCGATTGCAATATCCAGAAATACGAAAAACAATACAAATTCAAAACAAAAAATAGACTTCTGAGGTATCTAAAGGTAGCTGTAGGTAGCTGTCCAGCAATCCACTGAACCATAAATCTTAAGATCTTGTTGAAAGTGCTTTTTATGCTTCCATAAAATTCTACAATGTGAAATAGCAATGAAAACACTGTCAGGATAGCAATAGTAATTAAAAACAATTGCAAATAAAATGATAATGGATTTACCTTTGATTCAATAAAATTGGTAGTTTCAACATTAGTAATTGGAAGTTGACTACTAACAATATCGCCCCTCTGCTCCTCCGTCGAAGCCTCTTGCTCCTTGGCGATAATATTGGCGAGGTGTTCCAGCGCCTCTCTGGCTTTCTTCCTGGCCACGGCGGCTTCCTTGGCTCACCGCTCCGCATCAAACCGAGCCGCGACTGCCGCCTTAGTCATAGAAGTGGCCGCAATCCGAGCAACGACAACGGGAACCTTGGCGAAGGCAGAACCCGTGGACGTTGTCGCGGAGGCAGGACGTGGATGTTGCTCGAGGAGTGGACGTCGCCGCGGAGGTAGAACCCGTGGACGTCGTCGCCGATGCAGAAGACGTCGTCGCGGAGGCAGAAGCATTGTGCGGGAACGGCGGTGGACGCAGAGGAGCAGGACGTGGACGTGGAAGAGGGAATGGGAAACGACAGCAGGAGAGTATTCTCGAACCAGATACCCAATGTCAATTAGGGAATTAGGGATTTAGGGTTTATTTTAATTTTTGTTAAATTATATTTAATCAAATCATTTAAAAATTAAAACTATGATGTGGCAGAATACTGAATTGTGATTAGATGTCAGTGTAAAGTACCGAGAGTGCATACTTATTATTCTCTATTCTTATACATTTCTTTTTACAATATTTTTACTTTTCATTTCACTATTATTTTTAATTACATTGATTATCATATATATATATATATATATATATATATATATATAACACTCTTTCTTTATCTCAATTTTCTTTTTATTTCTCGACATTGTCGAGTCTCCGCACTCAACTTTCCAAGTGTAGAACTACATCTTGATTTATCTATGACTAGTTGATGACAATTTGGAGATTAGAAATTTCTTATTATATAGTTGGGTCTTCATTTGGCTGAACTTAAAAGACAATTGAGACTTCCCGTAGGCAAGTAGTATAAGAAAACACTAGGAAAAAGATAAAAGGCCCAAAGGCAAGTAGTCTTCTGATAAAAAAAAGAAAAAAGACACTTTCAAAAGGACAAATGGTAGGAAAGATATTCCACGGAAATTTAGGAATTGAATCCAACCGATGATATAGTGTCAGTTTATTTTAGAGTTTTGCCCTTTTGGGGACGCACTTCAGGCTCATTTGGTATTGTTAGTGCAATTTTTGATTTAACGTTGTAAAGTAGTAAAATTAAAATTTTGATCTTTCAATGTAATTATTTATAGCATTGGAAACATAAATTTTTCACGTTCCAACACTAAAATAATATTGTATCCATGTTTGTAGTAATGTTATTAGTAGTAGCTTCCACCTAAAGGTGTTTTGAGGTTTGCATCTAATGAATTTCTAAATAGACTATTAGTATTTAAAGTAGTTTAAGAAAAATCTAACCTCAATCTCAATCCGATTTCAATAAAATGGGAGCAGGTTTGGGGATACAAGTATTTATTTCCAAATTTACCCCGATATAATAATTATATAATCTTAGCTATAAAAATAGTTAAATAATAAAGATAAGTTCATCTATTTTCCTTAAAATATTAAATGAGTTTCTTATTTTAAAGATTCTCAATGTTTTATTTTTTATATTATTTAAATTAGAATAATATATATATATATATGATTTATTTAAAAAGATGTATTTAAGTTATTAAAAATAAAGAAAAAAATAAAGTATGGTAGGATCCCTATGAATTTTCTTGAACCCAATGGGAACTCGAGAGGATGGGCTGAGTTTCATAATTTCATACTTACTCTCCTAAAATATAAGAGAGTTGGATAAGGAAATGATTTGGTACCAGTGCGATGCAAAGGTGAAGTTGGGTTGCGGGCGGTATTCATTTACATATATTATTAAATTTGTGTTAATAAAATTTACTTATGGTATAATCTTATACCAGTACATCAATTAGTAAAATGTGAAAGAACATATATAGATTATAATGTTCTTTTATCCTCCTTTAATAATATTGTTAATTATAAATAGTACCCACGCAATTAGGCAAAGCAATCAAACACGAACCCGCCCCCGACTTTGACAAGGAAAACCCGCTTTAACTGAGTTTAAGTAAAACCCAACCCGAACCTGTCCCACCATTAATGGGGGGGTGGTACAGGTTTGGGTTCAAGAACCCGCCCCCGAACCCAAAGTCGAATCCGCCCCGATATAATAATTAAATAAATTTAATTATACCAATAGTTAAATAATAAATGCAAGTTTATATATTTTTCTTAAAATATAATATAGTTCCTAAGTTTCTTTTTTTTTATGATTCTCAATATTTTTATAAATTATTTGAATTAGAATATATTATATATATGAATAACATATTGAAAAATATGTATTTAAATTATTAAAAATAAAGAAAAACTTAATAAAAAATAAATAAGATGGAATCCCAGTGGGTTTCCCTAAACCCGACAGGATGATATTGGGTTTTATAATTTCATACTTATTTTCTTTCCTCACCCGATCCTTGACTTATGTGGGGTGGGAACGGGAAGAGCAAAACTCACCCCCGACCCAGCCTTTTGTCATGTCTATATGCAATGATAAAAAATAATAAAGATAAATATTGCATCCAAATAGAAAAATGGAGCAAATTTTATTTCAATATTTCAATTTCTATATGATTTAATTATTTAATTATTAATACATTCATCACACACATGTAATTCATAAAAAAAATTACTTTAAACATATAATTAAAAAATTGAAATAACTTTAAAATTTGCTTTAATCAATATATAACGGATCAAGATAAATTATAAAAACAAAAGCTAGTAAAGAGTTTCACTATTTCGGCCTAGCTTGTTAATCATATCAATACCGTTACGAGTGCAATTTCCACATTTGGTCGTTGAAACTTTTTCAAAAAAATTTCTAACAAAAGCAGTTGCAACAACTTCTGAATTATCATCAACTCACTTCAAAATCCCTTATTTCAAAGTTTACCCATGAATCAAATACATATCAATTTCCTGACAGACGCAACTCTCTTTCGCTATCTAATCTATTCCACACGAATTATGGTCATAACGGAAATGGAATCATTCCATTTTTTTTTAAATATATATAGCCCATGGATTGGTCTAATGTTAGCTATAATATTGATGAACATGATTAGGAGGAAAATGATTGCATAGTCTTTATTAACTTGATGTTGCTTTATGCCAAACATCAATCCCTAGGCTAGCTATAGTGATGTTTATGATTAATCAAAATGATTAAAAAACAAATAAACAATTAATACTCCCTAGGGGTGGGAATAGGCCAGCCGGCCTGTCAGGGGCCTGCGGCCTGACCTGTTTATGGCCTGGCCTGGCCTGACTCGTTTATTAAAAAGGTCAGGCTAAGGCTTCTTAAAAGGCCTGTTTAGTTAAATAGGCCAGGCTTCAGGCCTATGAAAAAGCCTATTAGGCTTAACAGGCCGGCCTGTTTAATATAATAATATATAATATATTAAATTAATTATATAAATAACTATAAATATAATTAAAAAAATTATAATATAGTAAAAATTAGAATATATTAAATTAATTATATAAAAAAGCCTACTTAAAAGGCCTGCTGGCCTGCATAGGCTTATAGGCCTATTGGTCTGTTGGTAGGCCTTGTTATAAAACAGGCTTCTAAACAGGCTTACAGGCCAGGCCAGACTTTTTCGCAGGCCAGGCCAGACCTTACAAAAAGGCCTGTAACAGGTAACAGGCTAATAATTATGAGTCACCAAAGCCTGGTCTGGCCTGACCTGTTTCCACCCCTCCCTAGCTACATATATAAGGGAACATCGGCATTCACAATAATAATGTATTGTATCCATTATGGAGATTAAACCAGAAAAGATAGGGATTATACGTCACACACCACACAAAGGGGAAGATGCTGATGCCACCCTACATACAAATTAATAAGGAACAAGAGTTTTTCAGTGATGCAAGGTGTGGTTAGAGGCCATCACTTTGGGTGGGCACTGGTAACACTTGGCAAATAGCCCGAATGTGTCAACCTGCTTGATGAAGTTTGTCATGCTGGCCCATCCTCCAAATCCAAAGCCCACCACTAGAACCCAAATCACCACAAATGCATTCACCACGTACATTACCGTCCAGTTAGGGATAAAGACGGGCAATTTCTCTGCGGCATTCTGTTCACAACATAAAAAATAAATTAAGAATTAATGAGCCTTGAAATTGTTAAAACGTGGTTAGCACAAAATCAAGGGTAGTATGACTATAGTACTAGTACATAACTAAATGACAAAAAATTGACACCAACTTCAAATTCTAATAATTATTTGGAACTAGTGGAACTGAGATTTACACTGCCTGGGACATAAGAATTCACTTTCAGTTTAAATTATGAAACAGGAATCATATCCTCAAAAACGTACAGAACACCACATTTGAGAATTCCTTTGATTGCTTAGATGTGGTCATAAAGATGTGACAGTCCTAGATTGCCAATGTAGCCCCTTCATGTCAAGGTTTTAATTAGCTTTTGGGTATGGTATAGAAAACACAACCTAAATTTCTGGTACTAAAACAGGATTTTAAATAATGGCTCATAATGGTCAGTGTGAGGGTGAGTAAGTAACATTATTTGCAAATGGAAATCAAGATATAGAAATGCCTCAATGGTGAAAAATAGTATGTTATGAAATATGAAAAAATAAGAGAAATTCACGTTGGACAAAGTAAATCTAATTAGATGAGAAGTGCATTAGGTAGAAACTAGAAACAGGAGTATTGAGATATGGAGAGATTGGACCATTTACCTGTCTTGCAGAGGCAGACTTGTAGGTGAGCATATGGGCAGAAGCAGGAATGATGTAAACAGTGAAGCTGACTAAAAGAGCCCCCACAGCAGAGTTAATGGGCCCAAAGAAAGGAAAAATAATAGCCAAAAACCATATGGGTATGACCACAGGTAACCGGGCCAGAGCCCTCAAACAAATGCTCTTTGTGTCATGCATCCCTATCACTTTCTCCCACACAAAGTACAATGGCGTACAAGCAAACCCAAATGTGATGAACTGTCAATTACATAGAAACACATTTGGTTAGGCAATTCTTTATTACGTGTGTTTGGTTGATGAAAAAATCACGTTTAAAACATGAATCCGGATTAATGCTATCAGATCCACATTTGAAACGTGATCTCATAGTAAACCAACACGCACTCAGTAACATGCTGATGGTAAAGTAACTTATGAGAAAAGTAACCTTTCAAACAGTAATGTCTATTAGCGTGTTTAATTTACACCAAAATCATATTTTAAATGTGTACCTCAGTAAACGCTACAAAGAATATCTTTGATTCAGATTCACGTTTTAAATGTAGTTTTGATGTTAAACCAAACATGCTGATAGTAAAGTAACAATAATGGGAGAAACCATATATATATGGACCTGGTGAATGAGCATTAGGATGACAGCAGTGTCACGCCAGCCAGAACGTGGGAGGAGGGAGAAGGCATTGGAGTGATCCAGAAGTTGGTCACCGAAGGCCCAGTAAACAGCAGTAGCAGATGGTAGTGTGAGGGTGAACACATAAAGAGTAGCATAAAGATATATATATTTGAATTTCTGAGGCTTCCACATTGCATGCATGATTTCCCTGCAATACACATATCACATGGTCCATTTTAGTCTATTATACAGCAACTTAAATTTACAAATCAACCATATTATTCAGTCCTGCTATATACATGTCCAAATGTTATGTGGTGGATCTGTTTCAGTTGACTTTTTACTCTGCTTTTCTAGTCAATACATTGTTTAGACAAAAAATTATGCTAAAAAGAAATAAGCTATGGAAAAATTTCTAAGCTAGATGAAAAAAAAAAATTAGAATTGAGCTTTTTAATGCTAAACAGTGACACATGCTTTTTGGCACCAATTATCTAGTTGGACTATCAAACAATTAATGCTAGAGAGACAAGCAAACATAATTAATGTGTGTATTCATGTTCCAACTTTTGTATGTCCAGCACTACCTTTTTTTTTACTTGAGAGAGGGGAAAAAGATAACTTGGACATCTCATGCGGTAAAATGTCACTACTGTACTATGTTACCAATACTAATTTAAGGGGGATCTGAAAGGTGAAGTTTTTCCAACTGGGGTTTGGATTCTTTTATTGCTAATGACAGAGTATAATTGTAAGCCAAGACACTAATGTAATGGTTATTCGAAAGTGTCAGATATATTGTTTGTCTCAAGTGCCATTAGATTGCAGGATAAAGCTGCAATTTAAAGAAAGGGACCGTGCAATGAATTAAATTCTTCAAATCTCTTTGATGTGTATCCTAGACAAAAAAGACCAATAGCATAATTGTTTGTCCAACTTAATAAGCAAAAAATTAAAAAGGGTCATACACTGTGACGGCGTGCCCGCCGAAAGTGTAGAGGATGTTAGTGGCGCCTGTGAAATACAAAACCAACTTGTTTGGGCCCGAGTGAGTCACATTTTCAACCTACAAATAAAAAGAAAAGTTTTTTAAATGAATTAGGATGAAACATTTTCAAAGGAGGGAAACCAAACCCCATTGGAGAAATAATCAAGGTAGTTGGTGTTGCTTACCTGGCCATGAACAAGGGCAGCAATAGTCATATACCATGCTGTGTAGGTGGTCATCCCAAGGCCAAGGAAGGACCAAATCCTATAGTTGTGGAATGAGGGTATGAACACTGTGGTGGCACAGCAAGCTCCAAAAATGTAGGTCCAAGTCCTCTTGTCCAAGTTGTCATTTATGTAGTATATATTACTGCATAAAGAAAAGCAATTAAGTAAATAAACCCACTCTTTCATTTATATAATCAAACATTGGTTATAACAAGGGGAAATGGGAGACCTTGCACAAGCTATGAGTTGGATAACAGATCCAAATAGGAGAAAAGTGCAGTTGAAGGCTAATCCAATTGCTTTCCAGTATGGACCCAGTAAGCCTTCCAACACTTCAAACCACTGCATAGATTGAAATCAAAACATGAAACTTGTTCCATAATTAGAGTTAAAATGGTGCTGTGTATACTGTATAGGATGGGTAGATTAAAAAAAAAAAAAAAAAAACACTTTTTTCAATTTTTGTCTCAGTTAGGTTCCTTGGATATCTAACCTGAATGACATGGTTTTTGAAGCTGACATTCTCTTTCTCTTTCCGGCTTCTGTACTCAATGTACAGAATGCTAATTAAATAAGCAGTCCAACTACCAAGTAGACCATAGAAGATTTGGAATATGATGCCTGAAAGCATTCCCAGCTGAGAGAAAGAGTAAGGCAGAGTTAACAGAACCTGGGCAACCTGAACAGCACAAAAACCATTAAAAAAAATTAATCAAAGTTTTTTACTTTTTTATAATCAGATGAAACCCAAAAGGCCAAAACTGTAATTATTTATGATACTGGCATTTCTGGACTCATATCTTGCTGTTACCTGATTTGAGGCACAACTGAACCAGGCATCATAGACAGACCCACCATGCCAGAGAAAACTTTTGAAGCTAAAATGTGAGTTATCCTCCTTCACTTCCTCTCCCTCATCATGCTCAATCGTCTGGTTGAGGCTTGGCACCATGGCTTCTTCAGCTTGCTTCTGGGGTAACATTTTTTCTGAGCCTAGAATCCAAATACACACACAATATAACACAAATTAACAAGACCCAGATGAAAAAGCTCAGAGAAACTGACAAGAGAACATGGGATAAAAGAAGAAACTTTAATTAGTCTTTGAAAGATATATACCAAATTATGAAGGAAAACAACAAAAGAAGAAAGTTGCTTAGTCTTGGGCAATGTTGAAAGGTTTTCTCTTCCTGATTTATAGCTCGGAAGGAGAGAAAAGCAGAGAACTTTTTAAGTGGGTAACTGAGAGCCAGCAAATAAGGGTAGCTTCCTTGTAAGTCCTTCCAAAACAAACAGAGAGCAGAGAGTGTTTATCTCGTTTTCCCTTCTGAAATGAAGGAAAAGTTAAGACACAGCAGCGCCACCTTATGGGGCAGCTCTTGCGGCTTTACTCAGGGAAGTTTCATCATTGCAAGGTTTTAACTTTTTTGTAACTCCTCTCTCTCCAGCGCGGTTTCAATTGACAGAGCCTTAAATATACTTTTATGCACTTTTTTTGCCACCCCTCGCTCTGCTTTTAAGAATTTTTCAGTTTAGTAAATGCGTAGGGAGAGGGTTGTGACTTGTGTGTGCATGTAGAAAGAATTGGCAGGAATAGCAATTTCAATGCATGTGGAAACCCAGCAAGAAAGAAACAGTTACTGTACTGTTTGGTATTAAATAATGGGGTAAAGTTTTTCAGTTGGGGTGGTGAGAAATGAGCAAAGTTAAGTCCTTTGAGCTCAATTCTTGGACTTGGAGAATCGAGATCTGACAAAACGTACAGGGTACACCTGAGACTGAGAGGGTAAGTTTGCAGCTACAACTCTTGTGTTGTGGGAGGAGTAATGAGCGTTATGAAAGGAACCAATGGCAATTGGCTAAAGAAGAAAGAAATCTGCTTCAACTCTGTGTCAGTGATTCATTTGTGACAGTCACAGAGAGATGTTGGTTTTGGCTTTCTGTGATTTATAGTCTGCACTTTTCATCTCTCTCTTTCCCTTCTTATATTTGTTTGTTATGTGTTCGTTTTCAAATGGTTGGTGACAGCAAGACTAGTATTTTTTATAAAATGTTAACGGGTATTTTTGCAATATTAAGGAATCAAAAATATGATTTTTCTAAATTAAAAATTATAAATATCACAATATTCCAAATATTAATAATATTAAATATTATATTTTTTAATAACTTTTTTTTATTTTTAATTTATTATCCTGTGTATTAGAAAATCATTAAAAATATAATAAAGATATTTATTGTGTTTAAAGATGAAAATCACTTAATATTTATCTTTTATAATAGAAATATCTTAAATACTAGGTTTATTTATAAAAATAATATTTAAAGACACATATAAAATTAATTACAATTTATATATGTAAAGAATAGATAAAGAAATAAAACTTATCAATTTTTTTCGGTGGGTAAAAAAAATTGATAAATTTTATTTCTTTATTTGAAATAGATAAAACACAATAAAATAAATGTAATCTACATTGAGGTAGATTATTAGATAATTTACTATAAACAAATTTTTTATGCACGAATTCTCACCATGTTTAATAACAAAAATAGTAACTATTTAAAATAGATGTATTAGATATAATATAACATATATTTATTTTTTGAAAAAAATAGACCTCAAAAAATGTACAAAATTACAAAATCTTATTGAATGATTTAATTTAAGTACTTACAAATTAATTTACTTTTTAAAAATTAAGATGGTACTTTTTATTTTATTTTCACATAATAAATTCATTTTTAACCGATCGCCTTTTTTAAGATTCCTAGCTATCTTTGGTGAGAGGACAAATTTTTGGCTTCTTAGAACATATTTAATTTGTAGTTTGCAATATTAAACATATGTTAAACTCAATCCATCAAATTTCATGCTTTTAAGTGAATGTCTGTTTGGGTAGGCGTAGGCGTAAGTACAAATCCAAACATGTTATTTGTAAGAAATGAAAATTTGAAGGAGACATGTATCACAAAAACAGAGAAAAAAATATTCAAAGGAAAAATGAGAACAAGATCGATCTTATAGACAAAAATTAGAGAAAACTATCTTATTATTAGTCCTAGTTTTTTTTTTTTTGCCTTATAAGGATTATATATTTATAAAAGTACACTTTTGATGACACTAGCTCTAGGTAGGGCTGTAAATGAGCTGAGGCTGAGTATTTAAAGCTCAGGCTTGACTTGTAATAAAAATGGGTAGTTTAAACTTGACTCATTTATTTAAACGAACCAAACTTAAAACTTGAGTTTGACTTGTTAAAGAAAAATAAAGTTTGGGTTTTGTTTGTTTAGCTCATTTATAACTTCATTATTTTTGTTTTTATGAAAATTTTCATTAAATCATTTTTAAAATTTTTGAATTTAGTATTTTAATAAATGTTTTACTATTAAATGATAATATAAAAATCAAAATATATTCTTAATGTATGATATATGTAGTTAAGAATTCTAAAATATTATATTTTTTAAAATTCAATACATAACTTCTTGACTAATATAAGAAACATTTCAATACTTATTTTTAAATATATAGAGTAATTATTTTACTTTATTATTTTATTATTTATTTTTAAAATAAATTTATAACTGTATTTTTATTTTATATTTTTTATTAATGTTACTTTACTTTAAATATTTATATTATTTAATTATTATATATATAATAAGCGAGCTATTCACGAGTTCTTAATTCAAACTTCTAAGGCTTGGGCTGACTCATTTAAATAATTAAGCACAATCTTAAACTTGGACTTGTTTGTTTAATTAAACAAACGAACTTGATCGAGCATTTAACGAGCCGAGCTCAAATAATTCACAAATAGGTCAGCTCATCTACAGCCTTAGCTCTAAGGAGTGTTATAAATTATTTTTTTATCAAATAGGCAAGTATTTATTACATTAAAAATATAAAAATATAATAAATATTTTCTTCAATAAAAACTTTTCACTTTTTCTATTTTTATCCTCTAATTGATTAATGAAATAATATATTAATGTAAATTATTTAATATTTGATTTGTGATAAAAATGGAAATATGATTAATGCTTGACAACTTTTTTTTATAATCCAGAAAATGAATTAAAGAGAGTACAAGAGCTACTTTACCCCAATCCACTACAAAGTTTTAGGATTCGGATCCTCTCCAGCCTTTTCAGCCAAGTTTAGCTGCGGAATAATTACATAATAACTAGGAAATCAAAATTCGTAGTTATTCCGTAGCTAAACTTAGCTGGAGAGGGTTGGAGGGCTGGAGTTGATCCGTACCCAAAGTTTTAAGGCAACATACAAGCAAAACATAAAAACCCAAATCAACTACAGAATCAAGAAAAGTGCTAGCAACACACTTTTTCCAACATACTCCATGTGATTGGTTAAAAGTCACATGGGTCCCACCATATTAGGAGTGTGACCCACATAATTTGATGTGATCCATGTGAATTTTAACCAATCACATGGAATGTGTTGGAAAAAGTGTTAGAGTGTGTTACTAGCACTCCTCCAAAATCAATTAAGCAAAAACTAACAACAACAAACAAGAGACAACATGGCATAAATCAACACCCAAATAAACCCCACCAGTAGCCTAGAACAGAATCAACAAAACATCACCAGTAGGAAACAAAAACCTTAACCACCAGCAGAAAAGACATTTCATAAATTATATTCAATAAATATAGAATTTGGGGATAAAAATATAAAAAAATCAACTAGGAACCGAAATTTTTAAATGGTATTTGGAATAGTGTTTCAAATACCATTTTAGAAAAACATTAGTAGCCACTAAAAAAATTACTTCACCAAACATAGCTAAAATGCTTTAATAAAATTTTCAATTAAAAATTTTAGCTTTCAGATAGTTAACCTGATATGCCAAACACACTCATAAAAAACATATCTATCCATAAATAGTAGACACACTATGTTCATGTTTCAAGTAAACATGGATCTACCCAGAATGATATACCAAACATGATATCAAACAAATTCGCCATAACTCAACAAGTGTAATTAACTGAGTTTTTCAACGTTAAAGCAAACACGCTTAATCAACCGTTAAAGTAATTGTTGACGAGTTTTTCTTTATTTTTTCGAGGTTTTCTCCTTTTATCTACAATGAATTATGGTATTTGGATCTTTTTCAGCTATCTAGTTTCTTTAACAATTGATAATAGATATTAGATATCTAGGAATTAACTACAAAATAATTTTATAATTTAAATAGGTAGCTAATTTCTAGTTATTTAATAAATACTACTGATGAGAGTTTGACAACTCAAGAGGTTTCAAGTTCACCTCTCCCTTCATGACCATTATTTTCAGAGAACTAGATGCTGATTTAATTGATCAGAGTGATGCACTTCGAAGAAGACTAGCGGGGATGGAACGAAATCAAGTGCATATGCACATTGCTCATGAGAATATGATCAGAAGACAAGATCAGCTTTTGGAACAAACTGAACAAATTCGAACAGACAATGAAGGATTCAAGGCTGCGGTGCTAGATGAAATTGTAAAGGTTAAGGATAGTTTAGTTGAAACAATATTTTCTGCCTTGAAAAAGTGAATACTGCAATGTACAAATGGCCATTGACCTTTCAATGGAAGTTTCAAAAATATCATGTGTGTGTTATATTATTTGTCTATAGCACTTTTTATAATGCTTGCTTGTGATGAATAATTATATGTTTATTTGAAATAACTTAATCATAACTGCATTGATTATGGTTTAATACATAGACATTGACCGTCACCCTTTTGATTGATGACAAAAGGAGGAGAATTACTTGCTTTAAATCTGAGATGAATATGTAGTTCAGGGGGAGCAAGATCAAAGAGCAACTTGATCTAAGAAAAGAACTCAAGCTTGAAGCTTAAAGGAGATATCTATCTCAAGGGGAGTCTTTTTATCTTTACTTTGTTTATAAACCTTTTCAGATTTAAAGCAATAGTATATTTAATTTTGCATCATAAAAAAGGGGGAGATTGTTGAGTCTCAAGTTTCGATGAATGCAAACCTAGAATAAACTAAGTAATAAACTTCACAGAATGACTGATAAATGCTTTGATGTTTTAGATACACAAAATAGCTCATAGTCAAAGAATCGTCTGAAACATGTCTATGATCTGAAGAAAGTTTGTCTGAACTCAGGCTAAGATCTGAAGTTGGTCAAAGTTCTGAAGACTCAAGTTCTGAAAAATCAAGGATCTGTTTAAAGTAAAAATGGTTTAGACGATGGTTCCCATCTAAAGACGATGTTTGTCTAAAGTACAAGGGTATCTTATGAGGAAAGTAAAAACTTGTACCAAAACTACATGCAACCTCAACTCACCAGAAAAACAAGTCAAGAAGATAACTTTTTTGGCTGAATTTCAAAAAGCAAGCACGGAAGAGGAAACACTACCTATAAGAGTTGCAAAAGTCAGAAAAGGTGCTGCAAAAGTGTACTTATGTCGGAAAGCTTTCTCAACGGGCAAAAGCTATCTCTAAACGTCTTTATTGACGGATAACTCTAACCCAAGCCTATAAATACAAGTATCAGTGAAGTTGAGAATATAGGTGAGTGAAGAACTTGCACACATGTGCGCATGGATGCTGAAAACTTAGAAAGCAACAAAGAACCTCACTTCAAAACAACAACGTGCTACAACAAGAAGAAATTGGAAGGATATTGCTTAACAAATCTTGCTGATGAAAATGGAGATAAAGATAGAAGAATAAAATGGTGAGTAGCAGAGATAAAGAGATTTAAATCAAGGATTCCATTATGTCGCAAGAATCACCTAGAAAGAAGACTTTAGAAGATGCTCAAGCTAAGACACATACCCATCAAATTTCATATGTTTGTAGTCAAACCAAGCACCAAGACTATAAGCTTGAAGTATCATTGAAGAAAAGAAAAATGAAGCAAAGAAGGAATTTGACTTTGATTTGTATATCCAGTGTTTTATATTGTTATCTTCTTTGTTCAATTAGAACTGAGAACACGTGTCCAAAGTTCTATTTTCTTCATTTGTATTCATCCTGTTATAAGAAGCCTGGAGAGGTGAGTGAGAAAAAGAATACTTGTTGTTGAGCCTAGAGAGCCTTGATAGAAAAGAATACTTAGGAGCCTGAAGAGGCAGTGTAAGAAGAATACTTGGTGTATTACCTGAAGAGGTAGTTGAAAACAAAGAATACTTGTAACTTTGAAAAAGTTAGTGGAAAAGCTCACGGTGTGAGGACCAGATATAGCCCAAGGTTGTGGGTGAACCGGGATAAATTGGTTGAGTACCTTCTCTAACCCTTAACTCTTTATATTCTATTTATCCTAACAAGAAGAAGTAATTTGAACTAAGTTTTATAAGTTATCTTGGTAAAACTCTTTACGAAAGGTTTTCAAAAACCTATGTCTAAAGATCCGTCTGAAATCTTCAGACAGAGACCCATGTTTCAGGCAGCATTTGAACTATTGTCTGAAAGTCATCTGAACTTAGTTTTAGAAAAAGGTTTCCATAAAAATGATTAGTTTATAAAATAACTATTCAACCCCCTTCTATTGTTTTCCTGTGTGTCCCTACAATGATCATCATATTCCTTCGCTTGATATAACTTCAGCTCAAACAATTCAACTTCAATTACCAAACACAAACCCTTCCGCATCTACAATTCCACAACCAACACCTTCATCCTTGCCTAGAATGTCTATAAGAATTCACAGACCTCCCTCACACTTGGCAGATTTTCAATGTCACTCCAGCACAATAAATTATCCAATGCAACACTTTATTGGATATCAAAAACTCTCTCCTCAATACCATCATTTTACAACTCAAATTTTGAGCCACACTTTTTTTATTTGGCTGCCAATTCTCCACAATGGCAAATCGTCATGCTAGAAGAACTCCAAGTTATGGAGGCTAATCATACATGGGATGTTGTTCCACTTCCACCAGGAAAAACACTATTAATAGGGTACATGTGAGTGTACAATATCAAGCATAGAGCATATGGTACTATAGACATATACAAAGCCCGACTTGTGGCTAAAGGCTTTACACAACAAGCTAGGTTGGATTTCATTGAGACATATTTTCTTGTGGCCAAACTAACATCTGTCAGAATTTTACTTTCCTTGGTAGAAATTCAAGGTTGGTCACTTACTCAACTTGATGTCAACAATGCTTTTCTAAATGGGAATCTCTTGGAGGAAATCTACATGGATTCACGCCAAGGTTATTCACCTAATAAGGAGACTCATTATCATAGGGAAAAACTTGTTTACAAGCTCAACAAGTCAATTTATGGCTTAAGACAGGCTGCTAAGCAATCACTCAATAAATTTGCTACCCGATAAATATAAATCTTAAACATTAATCATCCCTCAAAGTGAACCTTTTTCTACTTACTTTATGCTTAATTAACAAGTCATAAGCATATTTTGCCAATTCAGGTTCATATTGGGTTTAATTGCATTTTTCAGCATAATTGAAAAATTACACTATTTTTGTATTTTAAGCATAACTCGAGTTCTAGACATCTTAAAATTATGAAATTTATGTTGTAGGAAAGCTAAACAAAATCCCTACAAATTTTCTAAAGAACTCAAAAGTCGAATAGAATGTTTAGTGGGTCAAAATGGACTTGGAAGATGGAACAGTCAACCTTACATGAAAACCTGAATAACACTCAATGATTGAGCCATAACTTGGGCTAGAAAATTATTTTGGGCTCAAACCAACAAAATTTGAAAGCTAACTTCCAAGACTTGATTTTATCTGAAGAAAACTTCTTTGGATTCGGCCAGCTCAATGATGCAATTCTCGGTAAAATGGGATACAAATTGGTGAATGATAGCCATGATGGATTAATAATTAAAAGTAATGGATAAAAGTGCTAGATAGTTCATGAATAATTCCATTAGTGAACAAAACATGTTGAGTCATGGTTGAATGATCATTTTTGGAATGATATCTTTTCACCTCCTATAAATAGGAGGGCTTGCTAGGTAGAAATTCATCCAAGATGTAGTAGAATGACTAAGTCTTTCATTCACTTTCACTTTTCTATTTAATGTAAAGTCTTCATGGAAGGATAAGTTTGTATTCAATTCAAGGATTCAAGCTTATTTTCGTCTTGGTTCTAAGGTTTAATCTTCACTTACATGCGTATTGAATTGTTTCTATCTTGCTTTTCTACTCGAGTTACTTCAATTTCATATTTCTTTGATCAAAGCTTGATTGGTTGACATGTTTTGGTTATGAAATTTGTTATTGATGTATGTTGTACTATTGATTGGTTAATCATCATGCGACAATTAAAAAACATAGGGTAAGTAATTGAATTGAAGGTTTTCATTTAATTAATTACTTCAACTGGGTTCAAATTATAAAATTGATTTAGAACTAACATAAAATTTGATGGTTATTTAATCTTATTAATCTTAATCAATTGAATATTGAAAGTTTTTCAGTAGTAAATCTGAGGATCATTTTGGGATTTCATATTATCCTAAGTTGATAGATTTAATCTCTTGTATGCATGATTTAAACAACCAATGATTAACCATGAAAATAGCCTATGAATTCCTTGGATTGGTCTTATCTTAAGTTGATTCAACCTTTTCTATTAACTTGATCTTTATTTTCTTCAATTTATTGCAATCAATCAAACCCCCCAATAGAGATTATTTTGAGTGGATCTTCAGTGTTCAACTTAATTTGTGCCATTCTACTACAAGTTGTTTGCAAATCGGATAATTATAATTATAGCTTTGCGCAGGTTCGAAAACTATCGCTGGCTTATTGATAAGTATTGGATTTACTCAATTCGAAAATGACTACTATTTTTTCATTAAGGGAAAGGATCAATCTTTCATTGCTCTTTTGGTATATGTTGATAATATTATCATCATTGTCCCTAATACTTGTTTGATTGCAGCAACTAAGCAACATTTAAAGGAGTTATTTAAGCTCAAAGACCTTAGTGATTCACATTATTTTCTAGGTCTAGAGGTAGCTAGATAAAGTAAGGAATTTTCCTATGCCAACGAAAGCATATTCTCTCTCTTTCTTAATGACACATGATTTATTGGCAATATAACCATCTTATATTCCTATGGACCCTAGTATGAAATTAACTTCTCAAGAAGGTTCTCCCATTCCTAATGCTTCTTTGTACAGAAGACTCATTGGTCGCTGTTTCTGTCTAAGTAAAAACAATAGGAATACAATTTCTTGAGTTTGTATACTTGAGAGGTGTATTTGCCTATGGATCTGCCCTTCTTCTTCCTGAGCATGCTTTATATACACATTTTCCTCTTTGGTTTCTTCTCATACACTTTCATGCAGGGACGTTGTGTTTCCCTTGCATCACGACAAAACCTTCCTTTCTCGCATTTGTCGGCTCGTTGAGGAAAAGGCGTGCCTTTGCCTTTTTACCATAATTCTTATTTTGGGTGTATAGTTCCCTAGGCTCCTTTTCTTTTCAAGTGAAAGATACCTGCAGCTTTGTATGAGGTGTGCTGCCCGTTTCCCAATATCCTGCTTCTGTGTCACTGCTCCCCTAAGCACCTGCCATCTGCGCCTTATGCTACAAGTAAGCCAAAAGCGATTGACCATATTTTCTTTTAATTATCCGTTTTTTCTCTTTATCCTTAACGGGCTCCCTCTAATGGGCCTTTGGCCCATTTAAACATGTGATCATAACATTTTCCCCCTATGCTTTGTGTGATCAATCAGATTCCTAAAGCATACCTCTTTATGATTTAGTGGTTGAGAAAATATTTACTGGTCATAACTTCTTTCTTTTTCCTCGCACGACTATCGAGGCGCTAAAACACATTTCAAAAAGACTTAGAACATGGGGTTAGTTCCTGAGTAATCCTTCTGTGAAAGAACTTCCCTCACCACTCTTTGCTTTTCTTCTTCATATCATTATGGTGAAGTCTCGTCCTGCTTTGTCAGAGCATTTACCAGAAGGATATTCTTCATCCGCTTCAGAAACAAAAGACTCTTCTTATAATTTGATTCCTCGCTCTGTATCTTTTATCACATGGGCTCATTTACCTCCAACACGAGCAGTTCCTGTTGATTCGTCAGCGCGGAAGTGGGTGATAGATCGCGATCCTCCCCTGCGTTCCTTTTACCCTGCACCTCCTTCTGGTGATGACTTCTTTAGGGATTCACTAGTGTCTAAAGTTGTTCACCGGGAGGAGGCACTTTTATTTCACAATTTTCCAAATAACCCCTCGTATTTGTTGGGACCTTCACTCTTGCGTTCTCCCGTCCGTTGTCAGGAGTTTCCTTAGTCCGCTATACTATTTTCGACTCGCTCCACTTTTACTGGTTGCTGGGCAGAGTGGGTGGATCACGTATTTTTGAACGATTCGTCGTTTGTAGACATTCTGTGTAGAGTGGGTATTGCTGACGCCATAAGGTTGTCTCCTCGTTTGGGCGTTTTTCGCAAGGTTGATGATTTAGAGTACTTAGTGCAGCGCTGGTCGCATACTACCCATACCTTTTGTACTTCGTGGGGGGAATTTTCACCGACATTAGAAGATGTTCGCATTTTGCTGAAGCTACCCATGTTCAGGGATTATGATATCTCAAACACTTCGTTGGGGAGCCATTTAATAGATATGGCGAAGGATTTAAAGGCGACTACCATAGATAGTGCCAAACATTGTCGCGAATTCCTTGCTAGGTGTTGTGCCACTCCCATTCCTCCTGCTGATTCTTCCACTAAAACGCCTCAGAAAAAGGTTCGAGGGACAGGGAATGTGTTGCCCCCAGAGCAGCGTAAGAGTCCAAGGGAATCATTGAAGTATACTTTTGCGACATGGGTGCGTTATTTTTACGGAGACTATGATGCTGGTAAGAATTTCCATCTTGGTCCCTCAATTCCTCAACCCTTGAAAAGGGCTGCATTTATTGCTTTCTGGCTTTCAAAGTATGTGTTTTTAGGCCCTTCGTGGGAATCTGTGAGTTCCGGTGTTTTTGTCTTGGCTTGTCTTTTAGCAGAGGGAACACGCCTCCCCCTTGCTTCTTTGTATCTGGGAAGTCTTTATGGTCGTCTTGACCAAATTCAGGACCAAATGTTTTCTTCTTTTGGCCGCTTCCCTATCAATTCCTTCGTGGATTTGATTTTTCTCCAATACTTTCTTTATGAGCGCTTTCCGGAGTATGCTCCTGTGAGAACCGTCCCTGAGCCCGTTCCTGAAGGCGTATCACGTCCCTTGGAGCCTCGGGTTTGGGGATGGACAATAGGGCACCCTCGTCAGATGTTGTCTGAACTGTTGGATGAGGAAGACCGGTTTGTCCATCGCCCTTACACTAAGAACCTCTTCCCAGGTGTAGAGCAACTCCATGATCTGTATCATCAAGCCGCGTTTTCCTCTCGTAACTTACGCGCCTCTCGTGTGGAAGGCATGTTCAACACATGGGATCTTATCTTGCGTCCTCAGGTGCGATGCTCACTCTCCTGAATACTTTTGGTTTCCTGTTTTTCTTTTCGCCTTCTCATCTTGACCCCGTCTTGTTTTTGTTGGTCAGTATCTTCCAGGTTTCTTGGTCACCGACAATGTGTCTGCTGCAGGGGGTGCATTTTGGCCATATGCTTATTGCCCGGACTGTGTCTGCCGCCAATTCGGGTTGGACCAAGCTCCTTGTGATATTAATTTGGAGTTCAAGGATTTCGCTGAGGTGATGAAGGCAGCGCTTTTTCTTTCTCCTGATGCGCTTCCTTCTTTAGATCCTGATAAGTTTATCCCTTCTGATCGCGTGGGGCGGGTTCTAGATGTGTGGGTTTCCTACCATGCTCGGCTGAGGTCTTCGGTGAAGCGTTATGAAGGGCAAGATTCACTCCAAGTTTTTCCTAATATTCCAATAATGTATAAAGACCCTTATTATGTGACCACCTCTTGTCAAGGTCGTGAAAAGTCAGGTAATTCTAACTTTAGTTTCTGCTTATCTTTGTTCTTCATTTGCTTCTTTTTTTTTGTCTTCTTGTTCTTTTCACCCCCTAAACTTTCCTTTAGTTTCAGAGGGCATTCAATCAAAAAAGCGCAAGGCTGTTCTTACTATGAGGTCTAAAGGAAAGTTTAGCAGGCCTAAAGCTATTAATCCTCCAGCAAGAAGGTTTGTCGTAAGCAGAAGTCTCCTACTCCTGATACTTCGAGTACACCCACTCCACCTAAAAAAGGAGCTCAAACCCGCTCTCCCAAGGCTAAGAGGGGACCGGTTGTTGCTACTCGTGCTTCTGAACGCCTGAAGCCCAAAAAGGTTATGACTCCCAACTCCCCTTCTCACCCCATTATAATATCAGATGTTGATTCTTTGCAGTGGGTTTGTGCTCAGGTTGAGGGAGAATCTCCTCCTCCCTCTTCGTCTGCTCGTGCCACGACTCAGGGATCTTCTGCTGAAAAGGACATTTAGGGGGAGACAACTGATTCTCCTGGCTCGAATCATGACTCCACCCCGAGCCCTGATGGTAATCTTGTTGGTTAGTTTCTTCTCCCATTTTTTGCTTTTCTTACCCGTGTATATACACTTTTACAAGGAGTAAAAGCCTGGGTTTCCCTGTGCAGATGCCGATGTTGATGTGGCTGATAGTATGTCTAAGGAAGGTGTGAGTTCTCTTAAAGTTTTATCTCCTGAGAAGGCTGCAGTAACATCTTCTTCGACTCTCATGCCCCCTCCTACTAAAGCTTCTTTGGATGCTCCAGTTCCTACTTCTCCTCATCCAGGTATCACTTATTTTTCTTTTGCTTCTCTCCTCTTTTTTTTTGAAGTCATGTACAAATATTCACTCTTGGCTTTTGTTGTAGTGCAAACTTCAACTGTGGAGATAGTCCCCATCTTTGCATCATTGTTGCCTGAGGACGAGGCATACATGCTTTCTGAATTCTCGATGCATCATTCTGGATTCCTTCTACCTGAGGATGTTTATCCCTAAGCATTCCTGAAACCTGCTTATACTCTCTCTTTTTATTTTCTTCGTTTTGTACGTTCTCATTCTGTTATTGAGCTTCTAAGTACTCACAAGAGCAAGGTTGTGGAGGACTTGAAAGCTCTTTCCTTGTTCGAGTTCAAGGGCGAGTGGACTAATACATTCCTTCGACTGTCGTGTTCCTTCTGCGGGTTTGGAAGATCTGGGCAAAATTAGTGACGCAATTCTTGGCTTAGAGGTGCGTAACAACGAGCTAAAAACCAAAATTGATCGTTCAGAGCTCGAGCTTGCTTAGGGAGAGGCGGAGTTAGAGCAATTGAAGGCCAAACAGAAAGAGGTGATGGATGCTCGTTCCAGCCTTGACATTTCTTTTAGTATTTAATTTTGTACCCTTAATTTTCTGGGCTTTTGTAGTAGACTACTATTTTGCCTTTTCTTTTCAATTCTATAAGGTATTGTTATATGCACACTTCTCCTTTCTTTTTGATCATGCGTCTTTACTGCGATGTATTGTGCGCTTTCTTATTCCTTTTCTTTCTTTAGAAAAAGGGATTGCGTTATTTCCCAAAGGCGCTGGAAGGGAGTATAAATGCCCAATATCTGCGCGTTTGGTCATATTATACCCTTCATTGGGTCTTTTTCTTTTTACCTCAAATTACGCATCCGAATGCTCCCATAGGCGCTCTCAGGGAAAAGTGATGGTTAAAAATTTCCCAGGATTTACGCCTATGGTCACATAATGTTTCAAGAATTTTCATTCTTTGTGACCCTTTTTGCCTTTTCTCAGAAGGCTGGGGCTATTTGTTTAATGGTCGTCATAAGTGTTCTCAAGGAAAGTAATGTCTTTCAATTTTTCCCAGGACTTACACTTATGACTTTTCACTGCAATTGTATTGTAAAAAAGACAAAAGCATTTCATTGATTAATACTTAAGCATAATACTTCTTCACATACTTAAAGTTGATAGGGCCGATCACGCGTTGGTCTTCTGGGTCAATGAGTGTGCAATACCCACTGTCTTGTGCTTCTTGCACAATGCAGGGCCCTTCCCAATTAGGTGCCCACTTGGACACATGCTGTTTTCTCATGACTGCATCTGTGGCTTTTAAAACTAGCTCTCCTTCATGAAACATCCTAGGTCTTACCATTTTTTCGTAAGCTAGTGTTAACCTTCTGTGATGTCACACTAACTCCTATCCGACCTTATTTCTTATTTCCTCTATCATTTCTGTCATTTCATGACGCCTTTCCTCTCCTCCCAGCTTCATTCTTGCTGATGGTACGAGGATTTCTGCAGGCAAAGTTTCTTCTGCTCCAAACACTAGTGAAAATGGGGTAGCCTTGGTACTACCATGTTTAGTAGTCCTGTAAGCCCATAATGCTAGAGGTAAGTAATCAGCCCACTCCCTGGGTGCTTCTCTCACCATTCTAGATATAATGTTGATGAGATTCTTATTTGTGGATTCTGCTTGGCCATTTGACTGTGGGTAATATGGCATAGATTTGTCATGCTTGATCCCATATTTTTCCAAGACTCTTCGCACCCTGTTGTTGATGAAGTGAGTCCCGTTATCTGAGACTATTCTTCTTGGTAGGCCGAAACGACAAACAATGTTTTCTTTAATGAAACTAGCTACCACTTCCGCCTTTGCTTCTCTTGTAGCTATCGCCTCCGCCCACCTGGTATAGTGCTCTATTGCAACTAGAATCCACTTCTTTCCTTTGGAGGAAGGGGCAACTGGCCCTATAAAATCCATTACCCAAGTGTGGAAAGGGTATGGTGATGTGATGCCTCCCATACTAGTAGTTGGTGCATGTATTAAGTTTCCATGTGTTTGGCAAGGTTTGCATCTTCGTGCAAATTCTGTGGCGTCTTCTTTCATGGTTGACCAAAAATATCCCTTTTTTTTAGAATTTCTGCCCACAAGCTCCTTCCTCCCTGGTGTCTACCACAAACACCCCCATGTGTTTTTGCCATGACCTTCTTTTGATCTTCTTTCCCAAGGCACCTTAGTAGCTCTCCTGAAAAACTTTCCTTGTACAATTCTCCTTTCTTCATAAAGTACCTTTCTGCCCTCTTTCTCAACTTCTCTGCCTCCCGTGGGGAATCAGGTGTTACTCCAGAAAGAAGGAATTTTTTTATTGTCCTCCTCCAATCATCTTCTATTGCATTTACCTCTAGTGCCTCGGACCCCTCTCTGCAATTTGGGAAAGCCTTTTGCATTTCGTTGCAATAAGTCTTCATGGAAGGCCAGTACATGCCTACCCTCTGCATTCTCCTGTAAAGGCTTGGTCCTCCTTGACCACATATTGCTTGGTGTAAGCATTATGCTTTTATTCCGCCTTCAGCTTCTGTTACATATTTCATCAGCAAACCATTTGTCCCTTTTTTATACATTCTTCCTCTTAGCTCGTGGAAGTCTCTATTTGCCTTAGAGAAAATTCTCTGCTTGAATTGTGACAAAATGGGCCTCCTCCAATTTGCTTTTTCTTCTTCGCAGTTCACAAGGCTCAAATTTGGCCTTGCCACATTCCGGAATGTAACTATTCCTTGATTTTTTGTTCCAACTTCTTTACTTCCTATAGTCGCCAATGCATCGGCGTGCCTATTTTCAGCTCAGGGGACATGAGACATCTGAACTTCTTCAAACAAACCTATGAGACGTAAGGCTTCATCTCTATACATGGCCAAAGAAACTTCCTTCACACCATACTCTCCCTTAAGTTGTCTAATGACTAGATTGGAATCTCCCTTGACATGTATGTATTTGACCCCAGATTCCAATGCCATTCTTAGACCCAAGATCAATGCTTCGTATTCAGCTTCATTGTTGGTACATGGGAAATTTAACTGATAGGCGAATGAGAATACGTTCATTTCTCCTTGGGATATAACTACTCCAGCTCCGCCAGCTGCCGAGGAAGGCGTCCCATCAAACTTCATTATCCATCATTCCTTTTCCTGAGATCTGCATTCATTGACTTCTGGTATCTCTCCTCTTATCTCTTCTATCATTTCTTCTTCATGTTGGCCTGGGCAAAAAGCCATCATGTCTGCCAAGGCTTGACATCCCAGTTTTTATGGTTGCAATATCTGCATATCATGTTCGCTTAGCAAAAGAGCCCACCTGTTTACTCGCCCATTGACAGCACCGTTATTTAACATGAATTTTATCCCCTCTGATTTGCTGATGATCTGAATTGTGTGTGCTTGGAAATAATGTCTGTATTTTTTAGCGGCATAAACGACTCCCAGACAAAACTTTTCCTGAGTATTATACCTTGTTTCTACATCTTCCAACATTCTGCTTAAGTATGAAATGGGTCGTTCTTCTCCTTCTATTTCTTGGGTGATCAAGTCGTTGATCGCATTGTGGGAGATAGCCAGGTAAAGGTGCAGAGGTGTTCCTGCTACGGGGGGCGACATCACCGGTGTCGAGGCAACTGTTTTTTTAATTTTTTTAAAAGCTTCTTGGTGCCGCCTTCCCCACACAAACGTGTCGCTTTCCTTGAGTAAGTCCCTCATAGGCCCCACGAGTTCACTGAGTGCTGGGATAAAGCGCCTTATGTAGCTTAATTTTCCCATCAGTTGTTGCATTTCCTTTGTGCTTTGAGGCGGCTTCATTTTCTGAATGGCTTCTGACTTGTTTTCTTCTGCTGATACTCCCTCTTTGTGTACCTTGAATCCTAAGAACTTCCCAGATGACACTACAAAGGCGCACTTCATTGGATTCATCTTTAATTGAAATTTCCTGCATCTCTTGAACACTTTTCTTAAATGCTCTTCATGATTCTCTTTGAGTTTTGATTTGACAACCAGATCATCCACATAATCTTCCACAATATCATGCATCATGTCATGGAAGATAGCCGTCATTGCCCTTTGGTACGTTGCCCCGATGTTCTTTAACCCAAATGGCATTACTGTATAATAGAAGTTCCCAAAGGGCGTCCTGAAGGCTGTCTTTTTCGTGTCTTCCTTTGCCATTTTAATCTGATTGTAGCCGCTGAATCCATCCATAAATGAGAAGTGTTCATTTGTTGCCGTTGCGTCCACCAAACTGTCTATGTGAGGCAGCGGAAAATCATCCTTTGGGTATGCCTTGTTCAAATCTCTGAAATCCATACAACACCTTATTTGCCCATTTTTCTTTCTTACAGGGACAATGTTAGCTAACCACATCGGATGCTGGATGGGCTTAATAAACCCTGCAGCCAACAGTTTTTGTACTTCTTTTTTGATCTCCTACTCTATGCTTGAAGAGAACTTTCTAGTACCCTGCTTTATTGGCTTTGCACCAGGATGTGTTGCTAAATTGTGCGTCACTAGCGTTGTGCTCAGCCTTGGCATATCATCATAATTCCATGCGAATATGTCCCGGTGTTCACGCAACAACGCTGTTAAACTCTTCTTTTCACGTTCTTCTAGTTGAGCGCTGATGAACAGTGTCTTTTTCTTTCCGCAACCGTCATTGACATTTATTTCCTCCATCTTTTCTTGTTGTGTAGGAGAATCTTGCAATTTCTCTGGTCCTTCTTTGACTTCTTTCTCTTCCCTGAGATCTGCATGCCATACGCCTTCGGGGCTGACAGGCGATTCTGAGAGTTCCGCCAGGCCCCGAAATCCCTATAGGACGCGCCATCTGACCTCCCTATTGGGGAGGTATTCCTTCTAGATCCCCGCAGCGTCCCTTGCTCTAGGTCTCTTGAATGCTTGGGTAGGGCGGCATAGGATATCTTGCTGAATATGGTTCCCTAAGAGGGGCGTCCCTTGCTCTGATTGACTACTTCCTGGGGGTGCCATTTCGTCGAATAGAGAGGCGTCTATCAGATGTGCCTCTGTTGCTTCAAAAGGCACCTTTACTCCTGGAATTTCTATTTCTTTCCCCTTGAAGTTTGACTTGACGCACTGGTGCAGCGTGGATGGTACACATTGGTGTAGGTGTATCCAGGGGCGTCCCAAAAGCAGGTGATAACTCGCGTCTCCGTCAACGACTTGAAACACATTTACAGTCTTCAAAGGCCCTACTTCCAATATAGAATGCACACGCCCCAGAGATTCAACGACCTCTCCGTGTAACGTACTCAAGGTAATATCTGAACGTCGCATCCTATTTTTGGGCATCCTTAGCTTATGGAAAATGTAAGTGGGCAAGATGTTCACCCGCGAGCCATTGTCTACTAATGCCCTTCTCACCTTGACCCCTTCTATGGTGGCTTCCACGTACAAGGGTTGATTATGGCAAAATTGGGGGCTTATATCCGTAGGTTCCCTGAATATAATGGCTGTTGTGTGAGCTCTGGCCAATCGCGTCAGGGGCGCGTTTACTGCCTCCAAATGGCCTCCCCATTTCCGCGCTATATTGATGATTGCATCTGCTGCTTCCCTCTGAGCGTCATGTCCCATTCCTAATTGTCCGAATAGGACTCTGAATCCCCTGGTTTTGGCGAGCCCAACTGCCAACATTCTTTCTTTGCTACATGGCCCTTCTTCCACTTCTTCGATCCTTATCCCTTCAGAAGAAGGAGTAATGGTGTTAACACTGTGGTTTGGAAGAGGTCTCAAGTCCAAGTCTTCATCCTGGTGTTCCTCGAGGAGTAGAACCGTCCCTAGTTTCACTTGCTTGTGAAACGCCCTTCTAATGGTCCAACAATCTTGAGTGCTGTGGCTATTAGTCTTGTGTAGAACACAATATTCTGGGTTGTCGTACTGCTTCTTAGTCAGAGGGGGTTTCACAACCTTCATCCTTAAGGTACCTTCCTTGAGCCAATCTTCCACCAGTTGGCATATTTGAATGCGACCCAACGGTATAGGCGGCATCTCGTTGGTATTACGAGGCGTCATTTTCTCGGGCGTACGGTTGCTCTTGAATGGTCTCCTTATTTCTCTTTCTTCAGCGGCGTACACATCAAACATGTCTTCTTGTCCTTTGGTCCTCTTCCCTTGCCTTTTCATAGCATCTGCCACATCAGCCGCCTTCTTCATGAGCTCTGTGAATGTTGTAATACCACTGAGACTGAGAAATATATGGGACCCGTCCTCTACATTCTTGATGCATCCATATACCAAGTCAACTTCTGGTAACGTCTCCTTACACTGGAGCGCTCTGTCTCTGTATTGTTTTATGAAGGCTACAAGACCTTTTCCTGCCCTCTGTTTTACCCTTCCTAAGTCCATTATGTGGATAACTCCCTCTTCCTCCAAGAATTTCCCGCAGAACTCCATGACCAGATCCTCCCAAGTTTCTATTGAGTAGGGTCTTAGCTTCGCGTACCAGGTAAACACTCTCCCGGACAGGGATTTGGAAAACTCCTTAAGGCGTAAACTTTTGTTACTCCGGTATATTCCTAGATCATCCAAAAAGCTCATGATATGTTCCTTCGCGCTCCTGGTCTCGTCAAACTTGCGGAACGTTGGAGGTTGATATCCATTTGGATATGGCGCTGTTATCACGGCATTTGCCAATGGAGGTTCGAGATCCAAAATAGTGTTTGGTGGGCTATGCCTATTTTGCAGCAACTGACGCAGCTCCCTTTGCGTTAATGGTGCATCATCATTTACTTCTTTGTTTGCTTACATTGTTTTCTCAACTCCAGCTGCTCTCTGAGCGTTGACTATCAAGCTTAGGCCTGTTACCATGTTGGCTAGGTTCCGTTGCCCTGCCAATATGTTATTAAGCACAGCGGCGGGCACAAGGAGCTGTGTGTCTCCTCCAGCATTCCCAGTTACAACAGCTGGTGTTTCCAGATTTTGGATTAGATTCAACTCTTCTTGGGAGTGAGATGACCTTGCACCAGTAGGGCGTGGCTGAACATTGAGGAAGTCAGGCATGCTTGTTTCTCCTTCTCTTTCACCTTCTGTTCCGATGAAGTCGTCCAAGTTGAACGACAGTCTCCTAGGTGTCACCCTATGGCCTCGCGGATATTCTTCTATGGCGTCGATTACACCTCCCCAGTGGAGTCGCCAAATGTTTCTATCTAAGTAAAAATAATAGGAATACAATTTCTTGAGTTCGTATACTTGAGAGGTGTATTTGCCTATGGATTTGCCCTTTTTCTTCCTGAGCATGTCTTTATATACACATTTTCCTCTTTGTTTTCTTCTCATACACTTTCATGCAGGGACGTTGTGTTTCCCTTGCATCACGACAAAACCTTCCTTTCTCGTGTTTGTCGACTCGTTGAGGAAAAGGCGTGCCTTTGCCTTTTTACCATAATTCTTCTTTTGGGTGTATAGTTCCCTAGGCTCCTTTTCTTTTTAAGTGAAAGACACCTGTAGCTTTCTAAGAGGTGTGTTGCCCGTTTCCCAATATCATGCTTCTGTGTCACTGCTCCCCTAAGCACCTGCCATCTGCGCCTTATGCTACAAGTAAGCCAAAAGTGATTGACCATATCTTCTTTTAATTATATGTTTTGTCTCTTTATCCTTAACGGGCTCCCTCTAATGGGCCTTTGGCCCATTTAAACATGTGATCATAACAGTCACCTATTACATTTGACCATCAGTCGGCTTGACATTAGTTTCGAAGTCCATAATTGAGTCAATTTGTGTCTGATCCCCGAGAACCTCATCTTTAAGCAATCCATAATCTTCTGAGGTACTTAAAGGCTACTCCTGGATGAATGTGTATCCTCTCCAATACTGGATTTCTCCGGTAACTGGAGGAAGCCCATTTCCCTTCTAGATAGTGGTGTTTATATCCAATTCAATCTAATGTAAATCGTAAAACCGAACCGAAAAGTCGAAAACTGAATTAAACCGAAAACCTAAAAATCAAAAACTGCAAAATCGAATTATTTTTGGATTGGATTAGTTTTTGAATCATATGTTGAAAATCGATCCAATCTAATCCGAACTGAACTTATATACACATATACTATTTTACTTATAAAATAATCATATATTTATACGTGTATACATATATATATATATATTCATGAAATTACTTATATTAAAATACATTTTATGATTTTACTATCTAATATCACTGGTCCATGTTAGAACTCAGAATCAACTTGCAACCTTGACAAAGGTTTTGCCTTCTTCCGAATTTAATTCGTTGTTGTCCAAGTTCACAACATTTTCCTTCCATCTTGAGGGAGTATTACACATTAACTATATTAGTTAGATAGTTACCTATAGATGTGTTAAGTAGTTAGTTAGTTTTCTTTTATCTACCATTATATATTTGACTTAAATTATATGTTTTTGGTCCCTCTAAATATAGTGAATTTTATTTTTAGTCCCTCTAAATTTTTTTAACTTTTCATCCCTCAAAAATGAAAAATGCATATTTTAATCATTGTCGTTTAAACAATGTTGACATGTCTAACAGAACACCATGTCAGTGCTGACACATGGACATAATTAGATGACTTATCCATGCTTTTTAGTTCATTTATATGCTGACTTGGATAATTAAAGAAAAACTTTTTATTTATTTTAAAAAGTATTAAAAATTAATAAATTTTTCATCAACACTATCACCACAAATGACTATCCTCTGCTTCTAACCACCATGAATAGAGACTCGTTCATCGTCACCCACTATTATGAATCACCAAATCGGTCACCACCTTTGAACCCTTAATCATCGTCGTATGCCAAGCAATCAAACCCGCCTTGCCATCGCTTTGTTGGTTGTCCTCCTCATCGTTTCTTGTCTGAAATTTGAATCTTAAATAGCCATCGAGTAGTGCAAAACTCCTAAAATTTGAATCAAGGATATTAAACCCAAATCAAATAGTCACATAAAGAGGAGTTAAGATACAGGGAGAGGTGTGGGAAGAGGGAGCAACAAGGAGCGAGCAACGATTCGGGAGAGAGGGAGGCACCATCGTAAGGGATCATGGCCAATACAAGGTTCAGTGTGATCACGCTATCCTTCCACGATGCACCCTTTCGCGAGAATCCCCATGGATACTGCTCATCGCAAATCTTCTGTGTGCGCAACCACCGTGGGAAGCGTCTTCAGTTCCCTGCTTCTCCTTGCCACACTAGAGTTAAGCGCTGATCGTTGTGGATGACAACAAGTTGAGTCCTTGCCAACCAACTTGTTCTTCTTCTTCTTTCCCTGTACCTTCTCTGTCTTTTCTCCACCCACCCTCAACTTTGGCCTCTAGCCGTTCCCTCTTGTTGGGCTAGCTACAACCATGAGAAAACCTAGCTTTCTCCCCTCGTAAGTGTGGAAGATGGAGGTACCCCCCTGAAACTGTCTTTTTAACACAAAAACTATTATTTTTTAATTTTGTTTACTAAAATAAAGAATTATTCTATAATTTAATCCCTATCATCATCTAAATGTATTAAAAAGGGATAAGTCAGTTTATCGTGTCCACGTGTCAATGTTGACATGGTGCCCTGTTATACATGTCAACATTGTTTAAACGAAAGGGAGTAATAATACGCACTTTTAATTTTTTAAGGGATGAAAAGCCAAAGAAAAATTTTAGAGGGACTAAACACAAAACTAATTGTATTTAGAGGGACTAAAAACATATTTAAACCTATATATTTAGTTGTAAATTTTAATTCTCACTCACTCATTCATAATAATAAAAGTTCTTCTTCTCCTTTGTTCTACTATTCAATAATATGACTTGCGATTAATGTTAATGTGATTTTTTATTCAGAGCACGGAGAAGTTAATAGACTCAACCATATCCAATGGAGCAACTCATAAGAGTTGCTTATTGTTTATTTTAATATTTTTTTCTTTAGGTACCACACACACACATCACCTTATTTTACTTTTTACAATTTAAGAAACTCTCTACTCTAATGCTAGTAACTCTATAAGAAGTCTTGAATGGACCCCACAATCTACCATATATTCATTATTGCCCCCCTTTTCTCATAAAAACTCATAATAGTGAATTGCTTATTTAAGCATTTGGTGATTAAAAACATAAGAACTATGGTTGTCATGTCATTGTGCTCCAATGGTGTTTGGGTTGCTTACCTGGGATCTTATTTTTAAGGCCCCAATAAGAACCTCATATTGGAGATGCTCTCTGAACTAAAACTTTAAGCAGAAAAATCAATTTGCTAAATAAAAGTAAATATTTTGATTGGTGTTTTAAAAATTAGTGTCATTTATATATCTTAAAGATACAAAATAATAATATTTTAATAATATTTTTTAAATAATCAATATAATAACACACTAACTTTTTAATTTGGCTTAAATACATTTTTTGTCCCTATACTTTTGTAAATAGGTGATTTTGGTCCCCCTAGTTTTAATTGCTCAGTCTTGGTCCCTCTTCTTTAAAAATTGAATAAATTTAATCCTACCGTTAGCCTCCCGTTAAATATTTAGCAGAGTTTGCTGACATGGATTTAATTTTGTGATGTGTAAACTATCACATAACAAAAATTATCATTTATTTTTATCTTTTAATTTTTTTAAATGAAAAATCAGAAAATAAAATGCATAATTTAATACAATGAGAAAACAAAATAAAAAAAAAAATCTCACTACTACACTATAATTTCCTCAAAAACAAATAAAGCAAATACAAGTCCCAAAACTAAAACAATTCCAGGTTTGCTTCAAGCTATCAACCAAGTGAACTAAAATCTCATTCGGGCATGAAATGAAATTTAAAATGAAATTGAAAGCGAACTGAAATCTGCAAGCTTTGATTTTTCATTTAAAAAATTAAGAGATAAAATTAAATAATAATATTTGTCATGTAATAGTTTACACGTCTTAAAATTAAATCCATGTCAGCAAACTTTGCTAAATACTTAATAGGGGTGTTCGCGGATTGGTTTGGATCGGTTTTGAGGCAAAAAATATCTGATCCGATCATTGCGGTTTTACCGTTTCATCATCCGATCGGTTTTGATATTTTTTCAAATCTGATCCAATCCGATCCAATTTAAATTGGATTGGATTGGATCGGTTTTCGGCTTTTCAAAGCGACAATAAATATTTGATAAAATTGATAAAATATTAAAGTAATAGTAAACATTTTCTTATTGGAACTTATATTTATTAAAATTAATATAAAATTATATAAAAAGGATGACATGAGACATGAAAACTAATTTAAAACTAGTTTTATATTGATATATTTTTAGAAATATTAACATGATATTAGATAATAAAATCATAAAAAGTATATTAATATAAGTATTTTTATCAATATATATGTATACAAGTATAAATATATGATTATTTTATAAGTAATAATATATGTATATATAAGTTCGGTTTTGATTGGATTGCATTGGTTTTCAACATAGGATCCGAAAACCAATCCAATCCAATAAAAAAATTCGTTTTTTTGCGGTTTGTGGTTTTTTGGATTTCGGTTTGATTTGGTTTTCGGTTTTTCGGTTCGATTTTTGCGGCTTGCATTGGATTGGATACGAACACCCTTAATACTTAATGGGAGCACAACGGTAGAATTAGATTTGTTCAATTTTTAAAGAACAGGGACCAAATTGAGCAATTAAAACTAGGGGACCAAAATCACTCATTTACAAAAGTATAGGTACCAAAATTGAACAATTAAAACTAAGGGGACCAAAATTACTCATCTACAAAAGTAGAGGGATCAAAAATGTATTTAAGCCTTTTAATTTATAAGGACCAATTAATTAAAAGTTTGATCTAAAATTGAAATGAAATACCAAAAGAAAAGAGATACACCAGTACTTTCAGTTGCTGATCTTGAGCAACTTACCATCGATTTAAAGGAGGAAACGTAAATTTTAGTTAAAGAAAGATAAGGATGTCAGTTATGGGTTTTTTTTTTTTTTGTAACAGCTGTCAGTTATGGGTTAGGATTAATTCAACTATACTTTCAATTTTGTGATTATCGATTGCCTTGAGGCTTGATGAAGGAGACGCTTCTGATGCCAATGAATATCATGTTATTTTACATTAATCAGTATTTGTACTTAATTATACTTGCTTTGCTTATATAATAATTTTAGTTTGTTGAGAATATAATTGTTGAATATTTGAAGATTCAATAAAAGATTTATGTGTTTTAACTTTTGTTCTAGATACTACCACATGTATTTCAAATTATATAGCAAACTAAAATATAAATATAAAAGTCATAAAAAAAATCTTCTTTATGCAACTATTTACAAAGTTAGTTATCAATGAAACTTCCAACATGTACATAGTAGATAAGTCCTTCTAATCTATCAAATTCTTTTTAATTGTTATTATATTAAATAATATTCATTTAAACATAAATAGTTAACTTAGGTAGTAGGTACGTTGTAAACACAAATCACCTTTTTTTTTGGTAAGAAAAAATTCATTAAAAAGAAGTATAAGGGTACTCCAAATCAATTATAAATCAATATAAAAAGTGCTTTCTTCACCGATACAATTAATCCCAGAATAATAAAAAGGAACACCTAAACCAAATACCAATTCAACGAAAACTTTTAGGCACCCTATTAGATATGGAGAAGCCAACACCTAATACAGCAACAGGAAAACGCAGAATACTTCAAAAACTCTTTCACATTATTTTTTTAGTCATAATGAAAAGTAATATTTTTTAAAAAATTAGACACCAATTAAGGTTAAAGGTTCCTTAATCATATTATCACTTTATCTTTGTTCAGGCCAATATTTCTTAATCATATTATCATTCTATGGACGCAACTCTTAGGTCTTAGCTAGTAATAAAAAAGAAAAATGAAATCAAAGTAAATTAATTAAACAGCTTGACTTTATAACTGGCATTAATTGCAATCTATTAGTTTTAAGTGGGCCTCTAGTCCTCTACACCTATATAGACATATATCATTAATTAATGTATTATTGCAATATTAATTAATACTTTAAAAAAATAATTTAGAAAAAGAGAAGATATATATAGCTTTGACAAAACCAATTGTTTGGAAAAGAATTTGGTGAACTACTACTCCTTTGTCAGTCAAAAAAGAAATGAGCTAGCATTCGATCTTTTGTTCCATCAATAATATGACCATTAGCTTTCCTTATCAATGAACTAAATTAACATGCTTTGTGGGTGGGGGGCCTCCCCTCCTAGTTAACTTGATTGGTTTCCTACTTTTCCATAATATGCTCCCCAATCTTCCCTTTTCCCTTACTCTTGACTCATAATTTGCTTCAATAAGGTGTGATTAATTTGCATAGCTACCCAACCAAACAGTTGATTTTTACATAATTGACCATTATCCTAATCCTATTTTCTGTTGAGCCAATCAAAGTGGAGGACAATTTGTGCATCTCTAGGCAGTTCCAATACCTTTTACTAAAAAGACATATCATGAGATAATACACCACTTAACCCATCATATCCATTGTCTTCTCCTGATCAAGTGCTGTAGTATTTTCCAAGCATACGTAATGTTGAGTGATAATATTAACTCACACGGAGAAAGCTGAAAGACTTCTTTAGTAACACTAATTAGCGACTTATAATTTAAAATAAGTTAATTTTTTTTTTAAAAAAAAAACTTTACTAGGAAGCTGAAAATTAACAATAACTATTTCATTAAAATAAAGGGTTAAATATGTTTTTAGTCCCTCATATTTGACCGAATTTGATTTTAGTCCCTAAACATTAAAACCGTTTGGGTCCCTCATATTTCGAAATCACGTAACTTTAGTTCCTCCCCTTAACACTGTTAACTTTGACGCTGACGTGACAAACAAATTTTTGTGTCAGTTTGTCGTGTCAGTTTGTCCAGTCAGTTTTAGTGACCATGATGTGACAATTGAATTACACCTCAGCTCATCTAGTCAAATTTTATTAAAGTTTTATTAAATTTAACTTCATATTTTTCATGAACGGGAAGACAACAAAACTAATTGGATGAGCTAAGGTGTAATTCAATTGTCATATCATGTTCATTAATTGAATCTGACTGGACAAGCTGACATAGAAATTTTTTTCCCATGTCAACCTCAAAAGTTAACGGTTTTAAGAGGAGGAATTAAAGTTACGTGATTTCAGAAAATGAGATACCAAAACCAACGATTTTAAAGTTTAGGGACTAAAACCAAATTCGAGTCAAATTTCATGTACTAAAAACATATTTAACCCTAAAATAAATTACCGTAAATAAGTATTAAGTTATTAAAATAAACAAGATGCATTCTTGTATATGTACCGAATGCTTATAATTAAGGTTTCTTCTTATTCTTCATTTTTTTATTTATGAAAAAAAAAAGAAAAACCCTAAACAACCATATATATTACCATCCACAAATGTTTGGTGGATGAATTATGAACAATTATATACTTCTTTGAATACTCGATCACTTATCAGTGACAATTATTTAGCAAGTTAGGTAGCTAGATAGGTATAATGCATGCAAAGTATACTTCAACCTTTTCCATTGTTTCCACATAGTTCCGAGCTATAGAGATCAAGATAATCCATACTGATAGATATGTTTGGTAAGCATGGCGTGGACTCAAATCAACACACAAGTTAGTTTTCACAATTACATCTTATTTTTATTTTGTCCCTGTTCTGGGGTTATTAATTTTGCACTTATTAAATATGTCTATGTCTTTGAATGTTTGGTGCAAGTTCAAAATTATGAATTTAGATATTTATTTACTTGTATTGGTGCAATAGTTTCGATGTATTAGGTACTCACCTTGTTGTTATATTAGACTTGTTGTCCCAACTTAACTTCTATTTTTTTCAAATTAGTACCTTAGACATCATTAACTTGGAAAGGTAAAAACTTACAATTGATTAAATCTGCATTCTTAAATAAATAAATAATATATCGGGCAATTGACATTTAAATATTTGATTAGATTTGGCAAATTTAGTTAACCTGAACCAGGTACACCTTAGATTGACCTTTTCTATTTTGAAAATTTTTTAAAATTAAAATGATAAGTTAGTTAAATTTAATTAATATTTTACTTATTTTTATAAATATTATGTAACTCCCTTAATTTAAAAATAAAAGTTTTACCCTTCTTTTCTTTTTTTCTAAAACCTATAATACGAACACAATCTTAGGATTAGGATACATGCAATGAGAAAAAGATTAATAATAATTTGATATTAGTTATTGATACCGGAGAGCACATCAAAATGAAAAATGGCCCAAAAAAGTTGTCCCTAATTGTGAGAACAAAATAACAATGTCAATGTCATTACTAATAACAATGACAAAATGCGTAGAAAATTAAATCAAGGACACAATAATTTTTAACGTGGAAAACATCCCTCGATGTGAGCAAATAAAAATTACGGGACCAATCAAGTCTAAATAATCTTTCACTATATAAGGGATAGAGAAACAACAACATAACTTATATACTAGTTCACTTTTAAACCCAGAGCTACATCCAATTTTTGGCACACCACCAAGTGTCCCACTAACTTTCATAAAGTTACATGTATTGACTCCACCTCCTCATGCTATAATCACCAAGTATCTGACTTCGCCTCCTCATGCTAACATACAAATGAAATAAATGAAGTTTACAAGAGCTTAACTCTCTTAAAATCTACCGAGTGAGCTAAGGATTGGAAATTTAATACAACAAAAAACACTAAAAAATATTCTCTAAGAGTTGTACAAGTTGTGTATAGGATATACCATAAATCAACTTAGAGAAATAAATTAAGTTTGCATGAGATAAATGACTATGAGTACAAAAGGAATGGTAATTGTTGATTTGTGCAGGGTATTATAGTGTTCGTCCTCATACTCACGTTTTAAAAAAAAGCCTGTACCCGAGACCGTGCTCGTGTGGGCAGCAATTTTAAAGTCCGTCCCCGTACCCGTGTGCTGGGCATCTATATACTCATACCCGCAATTTAGTTAAGTGAAAAAAATAATAACTAATTAAAAATATTAAAAATAAAATTATAACTCAATTGAAAAATTAATTACTCCAAAATCATCCAAACATAATTAATTAATATCAATGACATAAAATTTAATTAAATCGAAACACAATACGTTAATATTTTAAAACACAACACATGATCTAATGTTCAAATGTTTATTAAATAGTACAATATACTTTCACATCACACTATTTTATAAACTTAGATATCATGTGTTAGCATTCTCCAAGATCTACGAAAAAGTATTATTAACACTAATTAGTCATATATTATAAAGTAAAAAAAACACAAATAGGTAGTTTTAAAAATATATTTTTAATATGTAATATTATATATATATCAATTTAACAAATATGTATAAATATATTAGATATTTTAATAAAATTAATATATATAATTATATGGTATTATCAATTGAATAATTTAATATATATGTGTGCGTGTGTGAGTTCAGGTATGGGGCGGACTAGGCATCATAGTGTCCGTGCTCGCGCCCGTCCCCATGAAAAAATGTGGGCTATTACCCGTACTCGAGCCTATACCCGTTTAGCGAGTTTTTACCCTGCCCATTGCAATAATATTTTGCGGGTACCCATAGGGCTTGGACTCAATTGTCATCCCTACATATTTGTAATCTTCAGAAGGTTTCAAATGCCTGTTAGACACAAGTGTTGATTTAATTTGAACATTTAGACTTTGCATTTAAAGCACTAATCCGTTGTGTTATGCTTTTCACCTTTGTTTTTAGTTTTCTGATGGTGTGTATAATAGTTCTGCTAAAAAGTTGGCACTTGCAGTCAGTAGTCTTTTTAGAGTGGTTAACTCTAGTGCTTCTTTATTGGTCTTCGGTTCCTTTAGTGGGTACTTAATCCTTTAGATAGGCTTGCATAGGAGAAGTGTCAACCTTGAGCTTCTACATCAAGTTTCATTTAGGGGGCGTTTGGAAGTTTGAGCTTATCTTATGACATAAACACTTATGTAAAAGTTTGGATAAACTTATGAAAAGAGCCCATGACCTTCTCATTATAAGCTTTTTTAGCTTAATTCAATTAGCTCATAAGAGTAGCTTATGAAATGACTTGTGCAGAAGTTAAGTACCTCGTCCCCCCTTTAATTCGCACCAATTCCCTTAAGTGCTTATGGCATAAGCTCTTATGTGATAACCACTTATTAAATAAGAACTTAATTAAGTTGTTTTCCCAAATTCACCCTTAGGCTTTTAGGGTGATGCCCTTTGGCTTTGTTTTCATATTGAACTCGGTTACATTCCCATTAGATGATATTTAGCATAGTTTAATAGACGCAAGGCTAAGTCGTGTCATACTATCCTCAGTTTCGTACCGACTCAGTTTTCATTATGAAGAATTTTAAGTTCTGACTTCAATTCTTAATTTCAAATACATCGAGATAACGAGTTAAGTTGTAATCATTAAAAATGAAACTTTTGTTTTACATCAAAACTCCTTTAGAAAGTGTTACTAATTTCCATTGAGTCTTAAAACTTGTTAAAGCAAGTGTGTGGCTACATTCGCCAATGGGTAGATTGTAACGTCCTAATTTCTTGATTCAAGAATAATGCCCGTTGGAGACACCATTTTCACATTTCTGAAATTATTTCGCGCCATTATCGATATCTTTATAACCACATACATAAAATACCTATGTAATTCCAACGATTACATAAGTCCAAACAATAAACTATGTAACATAACACATACGCCACTGATGTAACATAACACAAACGCCACTCCGTGGCTCAGACATACAATATCCTTAACTACAGAAATTTCTAACTTTCTTAATATAGTATAACATTTATACAATGATTTTGTCATCAAGGGATACAAGATAATATCTAGGGGTGGGGAATCTACTCTACAACTTCAATCCTTCCTTCAAGCTTCCAGCCAAACCATCCTGCATAACTAAAATTTATTCCCACAACGTAGGGTGAGACTACGGTCTCAGTGAGCAAAGCATGCAACAAGCAGTGTGGGGGAGACAGGCATATGCAATGCAACACCCAACACAATTCAACAAGTCATACATAACTATTTTAATCACTTTGCATCATCACCTCATGTTTAACCCAATTGGAATATCATATAAATTTAGCTCGACACTCAGTAACTTGTCATGATAAGAAACTTAAACGTGAAAGCACATGATCGACATAACCCAGGCGATGGGTCGACATTACCCAACCAACGGGGTCTATTCACTTAACTAAGGGAAGCTAGGCCTGAGCTCAGCTTACCGGGGTACTAATAATCACCCCTGATTAAGCTGAAGTTTCGTTTTCTCATTATCCGGGGCCGAAGCATTATTTTCATTCCCCATGGCAACACTGATGACCTGATTCCCTTAGCCAAACTATGGCACGTACGCCCTCAACAGAGTTGTGGCGCATACGCCCTAATCTGAACTATGACGCATACACCCTCACTGAACTGTGGCACATACGACCTTCTCTGAACTATGGCGCACATGCCCTGCTCTGAACTGTGGCGCACACGCCCTCCTCTAAACTATGGCGCATACACCCTACTCTGAACTGTGGCGCATACGCCCTTCTCTGAACTGTGGCGCATACGCCCTTCTCTGAATTGTGGTGCATACGCTCTCATCTGAACGGTGGCGCATACACCCTCAATACAATGGTTAGAGCTTTTCATAAAACAGTAATTAGCTATAAACATCTTTTCTTTCCTCTAGGTCTGATATTCATGTAACATTAGTTAGAAAACCCCCCATTTCCTTCCCAATGGACAAACCCTAGGGGTTTGGCCTCCCAAAACTCCCTCAAATATATGTGAGCATTAGATATCTCATATCCATGATCCCTGAGATGTGATCATCAATAAACTGACACACTAGTCTTAATGCATCAAATTATCCTAAGATGACGCTTGACTAAGAACTATTTTAAGAATAGTTCTTCATAAGATCTCACGATCAAGTCGTCTACTTGATTTCTTATGAAATTTAAACTTACTATTCTAAGGACATTTATTATATTCCATTGAAATAAATAATAAAACTGAATGGCCTTTATAAGATAAATAATATGATACAAGTGATGAATGTTCAAAACATATGAGTCTCTAGTGCATACACTAACAAATATCGAGTCGTTAACTCGTCTGGCCGAGGTGCTTATCAACTAGAGACGTTGTCCAGAGATCCTATTCTGAGGCATTGGAATGCAACTAACTTAAGAAGATATTACTGCTAGGAAACTTAGCTTGTAAAGAGTTGTTGTTGCAATAAATAAAATAGTTGCTTTCTTCCATATTATTGTTTTAATTGGATGGTGATGACGATCGTTCCCCTAAATGTTTAAGAGATAATAGGGCCTATAATCCGATCTCTCACACTTATGAAGTTGCATGAAACTTTTGAATTGTTTAAGAGGAAATAGGCATACTGAGCCGACCTCTCACACTTGAAAGGATAAAATCATTGCAAATTACCATTTATTTAAGGATATTTTGATCCTTACAAATTGTTTGAAATAAAGTTTACAATGATGATTAAAAAAGCCGAGCATGAATGAGATAAAAAAGCATGTCATCAGAGTAGATTTCATTTAAATCAGAGAATAAGTAAAGATTAAAGGAGCCGAAAGCATTAACTTAAAGAAAACAATGATAAAGAAGACGGTGATAAAAAAAAAAGATGATATTAAAATATTGTTTGTTACAAAAGAGAAAATAAAGAAAAAACTTTAATCTAAAAGGATGGCTTGATCCTTGGACTCCACTTCCTCTTCACCGTGAATCTTTGGTTGGTTGTCCAAGGCAGCCAGATGAGTGTCATTTTCAACCGGATCTTGTTGAAGACCTTGGCCGGGGGCATGATTGGAATCCCTAACACCTTCACATTTTCCTTATGATAAATAAAAGGAATGGGCCCATTCTGACCATCTTCCATAATTACTCCATCTTTTACATAGACATAAGGATCTGATCCTTCTGTTAATAGAACCAGGTTTAGAATCTTAAACTGATCAATGGTATTGAAATAAGAATTCATTCTGATCTAGGTCACTGTATTGTTATATTTGGTTTCCCAGGTGACCAGTTCGAATTAAGCCTCTTTAAGCTTCCCTCTGGTCAACTCAAGTTCGGCTTTGGCCTCTTCAAGATCCTCCTTGGAATTCTCATCCTCAGACTTAGCCTCCAAGTATGAATGCTTGAAGTTCTTCACTTGCTCCTTCAAACCATCAAAATCCTTTTTGAGGCTTGCCTTTTCTTTGTCTACCAAGGCCGTGAAGTGTTTCTCCACTTTTAAATTCTCTGTAGTGGTATCAAGGTCCTTGGTGGTAGCCTCCAACTTCTCATTAAGATTCTAAACTTGCTGAGCAAAGTCCTTATTATCTTTAACATCTACTCGTCGCTCTTGCTTCAAAAGTTCAAATGAGGCAGTAAAATTTTCCTCAATATGTCGAGGCAATCCGAAGAGACTGGCGGATAGCAAAACGTGTCAGGTCTCGTATGCTTTGATTTTTTTAGATAATCCCTATCATGGGTGGTATACACCAAAGCATTTAAAACCCCTCAAACTTAGGCATGAGAAAAGGTAAATTCATCACTCCAAACAGAAGGAGAAATTTGAACCTCTTGGTTGGCCTGAACTTCACTCGCCAAAGTATAAATCGGAATACTCCCGTGGTGGGGTTTCTTAGCCAAGTCGGTTGAAGGGTTCTCGGATCCGGATCCACTTCCTTTTGCTTCTGATTCTCTACCCCTGAAGGTTTAGACGACCAAAAAGCATATGTTGGAGCAACCGGCGTAACCTTCTTCGCAGCTGGAGTAGTGATCTTCGGCCCGGCCGATCCAGCCATCTGACCTCCAAAAGCCAAAGTCTGATTAATCGGCAGAGGCATTGGATTTGTCGGTGTTGTCGCCGGAAATTGTTGTTGTTGACATTGAAGCTTGATGCGCCTAAGCTCCGCTAAGGTAATTCCTTCGGCCATGGAATCTGAAAGAAATAAAGATAAAGTTAAACTAGCAGAAAAAATGTTCCACATAATGCAAAAATAAACAAAACAAAAAGCGACCTAGCAAAGCTATCACATTATCTCCAGTGACATCCAATATTTCTTGGCATGAAAAAAGGTGACCAGGCGATAACTTAGCATTTTCAAGCGCCTTTAAGAAAGTTTCTTGCACTGAACCTAATTTTGTCCAAGAAACATAGTATCTGTTTGATGCTACATTATAGTGGGTGTGCGTCCACCATTTGTTGAACATCGCCTGGCCGGTTCTGGTGTTGGTCCAGAACGAAACAACACCAGGTCAACTCGTCACTTTTCAGAACTCGTAGAGAAAGGAGAAGTTCTTCCTTCTGTAAGTATCAATTTGCGGCTTGAACAACTTCCGATCATAAGCATTCCTCATAATTTTCCAAGCATCTTTTCCCTTACTAGCTCGGGTACGTTGTACATGGAAAAGGTGAAGAAAAAGTGTAGTGGAAAGGTAGACCCCAACATAGTTACAAACTATCTGAAATATCCGAGCGAAGACCCATCAGTTTAGGTGAAATTGCATCGGACATGTATACAGAGCATTCAAAAGCCTTACCTCGAAAATTGAGAAAGGCATCCAGACCCCAAGAGTCGTCAGACAGTAATCGTACATGTAGAACCAGTCCTTGGTAGACTCGGAATCAGGATAGTCGCAAACCCTAACCTCCATGGTTGGACGAACTAATTCGAAGGACGGGGGTTGCGGAAGGCTAGCCATATAAGCCACTGCATCATCCTTAGACATAACCGAGTTTGCATCTCTCACACCATTGTCCAACCAATCATAACGATGAGGGACTGATGAAGAGGCAAGGTTCTCATTGATGACACGACGATTGTCCACTTGTGCTTGACTTTGGGAACACCTAGTACGAGCCATGAATAAATTATCCGCAGGGGAATACAAATGTTAGAACCTACAGGAAAGTCACAAAGACTTAAAGCCATGTCGCTGATGCCAACCCCTTGTTGTTCACAAGAGTTGGGGTTAAGGGTTCTAAACATCAACCTCTGCATAATGACCTCCGTTTTACAGAGGTTCACCAGAAAACCCTCACCCCCTCAAAAGGAAAATTCCAGAAACACAAAACAAGCACAAAAGCGAAATAAGATAAGAAGAATACCTGATGAAGGATAGGTGGAGAACCACTTTGAAGAAAGACGAAGGAACGATTGGGCAGAAAAAAAAGAGAACAACAACAAAGCAGAGAAACGAGGAAGTAGAGAAAATTTGGCAAAGAAGAACTCGGGTTCGAGAAAGTTTCTAAAAGGCTTTGAAAAGCCTATTTATAGGCCAAGAAGAGAGAGAAAGCAAATTACATTACTCGAGAAAACGCAATGATGGGGAAGTACCACTCCCTAGAAACGGCTGCACGATTTACATCGTGCAAAGAAACTCTCCATCCTCAGCATGCCACATGCCCCACTGCTGAGAACCGTTGCAGTAAATGGAGCAGTTACAAAATGAGGTAAAAATTGAAACGTATTTCACAAGTTTTTGAAATTTGAAAAAAATCATAAAATTGGCGCTTCGACAAAATCATAAAAGCCATTGTAATCGGCTCGGTTACTTCTTACCTGGCCTCGATCACGACCTCGGCCAAGTTAGGAGGCATCTGTTCCGGGGGCAACTTGGATCCGAACTGAGATCTAGCATCAACCATCCGGGTTGAATGCAAGGTCTATCCGAACTTGACACCTGTCTGAGGCATGAAGCAACATTCCAGTCAAAATCCACATGCATGCTGAATTCCCTCTTTTACTATATGACATGTTATTAATTCGACACATGAATGTAGCAGAATCCTCTCCATATCTAGGAGGACACTTGGCATAACCACCTCAGAGTGAGGGGACATCATCCCACCATCTCATAGAAGCTTTTACGAGCTCTACAAATACCTACATGCAACCTATAACCAGGTATGTTATCATTCCATATTTTGCTAGCACTCTATTAAAATACATATGGACTTCTGGATTGAGTGCCTTTATAGGTACCACACTCATTTTCCCCAAACACTTGTGTGAAGCTTGAAGAGTTGGGGTATAGAAAAGGCTAAAGATAGGAGGATTGTTTAAATCATTGGAACATTGGAGATCATTCATGGAGAACGTCTCTAAAAGCTTCTTTTTGAAATTTATCCCTTAAAATTGTTTTTGTGGTGCAAACTTGCCTTTTAATTTTATGGCTAAAACTATGTGTTTTTCCCCCACCTTTCCGTCGTTGGAATCAACTTTATTAAGCATTAGAAATTAGAAACAAGCATCCTAGGACAAACTTATGGTCTTGAGTCCCCACAATTAAATTTATTTAAGAATTGAATCCTACGTACATATAATTAAGATTTATAAAATTTATACGTTTTGTATTCATCCTATTTAAATTGCTTAACTTTATTTATATAGCTAAGCTTGAAACTTGTAATGAGATATAATTATGCATGTAGGACCAAGAATTATGAATGCTAGGCACGGAATACCTCTGTGTGTGTATATATATATCCTCAATTCTAAAGTGATCACTTTGCACTGTATAAAGTACTCATTCCCCATTTTTGAGTTATCATTAGAGCAATGGTGAGTGCAGGAGTATTATTAATATGAATGCCGGGGTAGCAATATGATTGGTTTCTTGCCACAAGTTGAGATGCAGTTCCAAACTTCAAAGTGATAGAATGACTTGGTCTTTATGGTGTTAAGCAAAATGATAAAGTGTGGTGTCTTAGTAGCATTTGTTAAGAAATTAAAAATAAAATTTTTTTATTAAAATATATAACATTAAATATTATAAATTTTATCAATATCATGATTTTTAATAATTTTTTTTTATAAATCTTTAATAAGTATCTTTAAGATACTCGTTAACATAACTCTATTCATGATAGTATGAGATTAGCTAGCATAGGTGGCTTAGTTTCGGGAACATCATGCTATTGCTAGCTAGTCTATGCAAACTTTATCTCTTTCATTATGTTTGACATTGGATTGGCTATCATTTTTGTTGCAGCAGCATGACTGCCAAGTAATCACTGCTTTACTGATTTGGATTCCTTCTTTCTTTTTAAGCTACTGATTTGAATTCGATCCGTCCTACAATGTAGGCCTCACAAAATTTCTGGGTTTTGATTCATCATTTCTATAATTGGTTTAATTATTAGGATTTGCTAAGTGCATTAGGGCAATAGATATACCATTTGTCTAGCACATCTTTTTAGCAGCATATCTTGTTTTCAGAAGAAAAGACTTTAAAAAGGGATAAGTGAATAAGACTTTTCAATTGAGATTGTTGTTAAAGTAAATAATTAAATATGCATTTATTATTTATTTAATATAAAATATATCATGATTTTAATTTATTATATCTAAAGAATATATTTTTTAACTATTTATTTTAAATATAAATTTACTTTTTTTTTCTGAAAGAAATGCCCATAAATTAATAAGAGTAACTTCGTGTTGCTAGTAAGGTCCAATTCCATGCTCTAGAAAGATTACCGATTGCGTAATTTTTAAGTAAAATATATGGGTTAAATATGTTTTTAATTCTTGAAATATAGTTAATTGACATTTGATTTTAGTCACTTTAATTTAAAATCGTTGGTTTTGATTATTTAAAAATTGAAAATGCACCGATTTAGTCTTTATCGAAAAAAATATAGCTATTTTATAGTAAAATTTATCGTAAAACTATGTAATAAGGACTAAATTGGTATATATTTAATTTTTTAAGGATCAAAACCACAAATTTTAAATTATAGAAACTAAAACAAAATCTTAATTATGTTTTTAGTCCCTGAAATATAGTCGAAATTTAGTTTTAGTCTTTATAATTTAAAACCAGTGGTTTTGGTCCTTCAAAAATTGAAAATGCACCAATTTAGTCCTTATTGAAAAAATTTGTAGCTAATCCATAGTAAAACTGATTAATAATGACTAAATTGGTGTATTTTCAATTTTTAAATGATCTATACCACCATTTTTAAACTATAAGGATTAAAATCAAATTTTAACTATATTAAAAATATATTTAACTTTTTTAAAAAAAACTCGGTCAAAGTAAATTTTAGTTGTTAGGATATCGATATCCATGAATTAGGATTTTTTATTTTTACCATAAGTATTCTTTATTATCAGGGTAAGGGGATCAGTTATAATTAAAGTTTTTTATCTGTCTCTAACCGTGTGTTTAGTCCATAAATTAGGATTTGACTATGATGCTTATTTTGGAGGTAAATAAAAAATCAATCATTTTTCTTTGGCTTAGCCTCACAGGCCAGGGAACTTATTTGCTTTAGGGTCACCTTAACTTAAGTTCTCTCGTGGAAACGAGGTCAATATGGTCATCTTGCTTCCTGCCTATTGTCTATTATAGCCTCTATTTATTTTATCCTTACAATATAAAATTATGATTTTATAAAATTAATTTTAAAACAATTTTATTTAACATACTTCATAAAATATGTTTCATCATTTTAATTATTAATTTCTAAAATCAATTACACGTTAAGGTTTACCTTTTGAATTGGGTCGAAACACAAGAAAACAATAAGGTGAAAAAACAAAGAGAAAAGTAAACTATTTTCACCATTAAAAAAAATTGAAAATCCCGTGACACTCAAAAAATTTCACTCATGCTGAAAGAAAAAATAGAGAGCAAAGAAGTAATAATGATAATTTTAACTTTTTATTTAACTCTTTTTTTTTCTTATTCTCCCTTATAATATAAAGGTAAAAATATAATTATACTAATTTCTTTATTTTTTACTTTTTAATTAAATTAAATAAGTAAATAAAATTTTAATCTTTTTTATTTTCTTATTTTTTATGTTCCCTAACTCTATCTGCATCTAAACATATAAAATTAATAAATTCTTTTGACACAACTAAAACAGTCTCTGTAATTAATTTATTTTTATAAAAAAATATCAATTAGATAAATAAATTAACTTTTTAAAACATAAACCAATTGCAAAAAATATGTTAATAATGTGTAAAAAGTGCATATTATTGACACACTTTGTTTGGCTCGCATGATATTGAATAGAAAGGAAATTGATAACGGGAAAATGGCATGAATTAGTTGCATGTGTTTTGTTGAGCAAGGAAAATCTAAGGGGATATAATATTGTAATTTGTACATGAATTGTGATAACAAAGTTTTCCTCACAAGAGATACATGAAAACTAAACAAGTGATCAGAGGGTGTAAGCTCTTAAAAACTTGTAAAGAAATTAAAAGAATAATGTTGCCCTTTAAAAAACGGATTAAAATCCTCTCCAATTTCATTTTGAATTATATATATCTCAACCTTTAAAACTTAATTTCAATTAAATAATATAAAAAATGTTCATTAAAAGGTGAAAGAAGATTTAACTATACCCTATATATTTATTTTTTCAACTGCAGGTCCATATCCTTGTGAAACTCATGTGAAAGAGGTGTACATGAATACCTTCAGGCCGTTCGTGGTCGTGAATTTTTAAAACAATTTAATTAAGTTTTTACGACTCAAAAATAAAAAATCACTTTTTCTTTTACATTATAGCTCATTAAATAACAACACTTTAGTCCATTATCACATTAGTACTATCTACAGACGGTATCATTTTAGTGGAGTCACACAAAATATATAAAAATAATTAGTAATTGTTTAATTATATTCTTAAAATTATATTTTTTTTACTAAAATGGTTAATTATTATATCTTAATTTTATTTAATAATATTTTATCATTTTATAAACACACCTCTTTCTCTCTGTTTTCCCATTCTATATATTCTCTTCTTCGAATCAACCTAAAAAAATTATCTCAATCTTCTACTATTTTTTTTTTTATCTTTCTTTACTTCCGTTTTTTCCTCACTTTTCTTTCAAAGCTAAACAAAGGGGAGTTCTAAGATGCACAAATCAAAAATTTGTGTAATGATACACAAGTTATTTTGACTTGTTATTGGAGATTTTATAGATTATGTTTTTTTTGTTTAAAATATTTAAATATTTCGAATCCTCCCCAAAATTTTATAATGTTACAATGTGAGGATCACAAGTTGGAATGTAAAGTGAAACCACGGTTTGTAATCATATCCCTAATATACCCCCACTCCCTATGCAGTTCCTCCCATGCCATTGATATGTAGCTTCCGGATCCTTCGTAGCATCGCAGGAGTTTACAGCAGATTAGCTACCAAATAGTTAGGGAATAACCACTGATTTTAACTACGGAATGTTTCAGTAGCTGTTCCCTAACTATTCGGTAGCTAATTCTGCTGCAGGCTATCCGAATTCGATATCCACTGCACCTACAACTCCGCCATTCACGACTTCTCTGTTCGCCTCACTGCCGCTTAGGAAGCTGTACTTCGGCCCACCCTGACACCCTTAGCATCGAGCTTGACCAAATTTGCTACCTCCACACCACTCACACCCCTCATTTCTTCAACCTCAACAACAACTTCGGGTTATGGTCCAGCTCCTACTACGCCGAAAACCTCATTGTTGGGGTTCTCGACATCAAAATCTGGTTGGAGCTTCGGAGCTTCTCCAACGCCAACCTCTTTGACATTCCCTCTTCTTGGAAAGGTCGTTGCAAAACGGGCCTTGATTTCCCTACTCCTGCATGCAACAAGCCCATTTGAGAATGTAGCATGAGGAAGTGTCGGTAGTAAATCTAGCTAAAAAAATAATGTACCGCCTTATAATGTGACAAGAGTCGCACTATAAAAAAAAATGGCACCCCTAATTTTAGTTCAAATTAAAAAATGGTTCATCACTGCAACAAATTTTATTGGATCGCTTGAAATTGGAAGTGTTGCAATATTGTTATTAATATGTGAAGCTCAAATAATTCAAATTACAAATTGCACAAGCTTTCATTGGACCGAGTATGAATCGTATGCAGAAAGTACACTTCACTATTAAGTTTTCTCATATTATTATATCGAAAAATGTTGCATATAAAAGGCATGGTTGTACTTGATGTTTTTTTATCAAATGAATCAAATTAGAATCCTCTTTTCTTCTCCCTTATGTGTTCTGTTGTGTGTGTAATGTTATTTGTGAATTTTATCTCTCACTAATATCAAATTGGTGTCATATCTTGAGAGACTGATGGTGTGAACGTCAAAATTTGGAGTGTGTGAGTAACAAAAGAGTTCTTATTTTTTCACAAAATTTTTATAGAGTCTATTTTATTTGTATGTGAGAGACATGACAAATTACAATATTGTCTGGTCTGGTCCCATATTACACAGAAAAACTATTATAATATTATTGCGTGTTATTAATTGTTACCCATTTAAAGCTCATAATATTTGAAGCTATGTTGAACGGGGTTTGCAAGAAGGAGCTGATGATGTTGCTCGATGGAGAGACCAGCTAGCGCTAACACAAATCCATCAAGGAGTAGATTACTCAGTTTTTGGTAAAATAACAAATGCCAAAAGTGTTAAAGAAGTGTGAAGCATCTTGAAGCTGTCATATAAAGGAGTGGAAAAAGCCCAAAAACCCAAGCTACAATCCATGTGTAGAGAATATATATGAAATGTCCAGCTCACAAACTATAGAACAATATTTTTCATGTCTTACTTGTAAGGTCCAAGAATCCCTTTAAGATGTTTTCATAATGACAATCTCTCAAAATACACTTAATATAATTCTGAAAGATCATATACTAATGGTTGCAGTTGAGATTGTCTTAGAAAGAACAGAAAAAACTAAATGATGTATCAAAGAAGAATCTATTCAGAAGAAGCAACCATCAGAAGATAGACTCCTGTAACAAATACACATGCTCAGAAGAAACAGTTTCAGGAATCAGTACTTAAAGAATAGTCTGCACTAGTTTAAACTTCATATACATTGCCAAAAAGAAAATACACTTGTTCAGAAGATAAAAGAAAGCGAGAAAGTTGTTGAGAAGATTTATATGAAACTTTCAGTGCATCAGACTACATCGGAAGAAAGAAATACTGACAGCAACCTCCAGAAGAAACAAAGTTGATAGAACATTCTACAAATTCAAATTACTAGAGATTAAGACATTAATTGCAAAAATTGTAAAAATGCCCTGTTAGAACCACAGGAAACACTAGAAGGGGGGTTGAATAGTGTTTCAAACTTTTTGATAGTTTTTGGAAATCTTTAATTTAAATCATGAAGATGAGCACCGTTAAGAACAAGTCTTAAGATCAGAGATAGTTGAAACATGCGGAAGATAAGAAAAATAATGTTTCTTCTAAAGCTTAAGATTGTTTTAAACAGAGGTTTCTTAAAGTGTCTTCTGAAGATTATTACAAGGAGTATTTTCAGAACGGTTTCTGAAATACTTCAGACAACTAGAAGTTCTCTGAAGTTTGTTCCTGATTTCTGAACTGATCTCTTTCAGACTCGCTTCAGAGAATTTATTTTAGAAGTTCTTCAAGGAACATTCTTTGTAAAGCTTCAAAAGATATAAGAGCCATCTCATGTTTTATACATATGAAAGGTCATTTTATTGAAATATTTGTGTTAAGTTTATTATAGAAAATACTTTTCAAACTCCAACATAAATATGAAAACTGGAAATAAAGAGATTAAAGAAAAGAGAATTTAGGCATATAGACTTCAGACAGACGTTTACGGGGCTGTCTGAAGTTTTCAGACGGCTTGTAAAAACTATTTTTAAAAGATGGTTTGTGCCTTCAAAAATATCAGATTAATTATTCTGACCCCTTGATTAGTATAAAAAGAATTGATAAGAGATAAGGGTAAGAGAACTTAGGCAAGGAATTTATCCTGGTTCACCCACAAACCCGTGGGCTACATCCAGTCCCAGAGGCAAACCACCACTGGATTTTCCACTATCTGAATCCACAGATACAAGTATTGTTCACAGCCTCTTCAGGCCAACACAAGTGTTATTTTGTTTTCAACTGCCTCTCCAAACAACATATGCAGTATTCTTTCTCAGTCTAGCCTCTCCAGGCTTTGCAACTCAGTATTCTTTCTTCCACCAAGCCTCTGCAGGCTCTCTGACACTTATTCAAGTGTAGAGTATTCTTTCTTCCACCAAGCCTCTCCAGGCTCTCAGACACATAAAGTGTTTTTAAATTAAACTAAGTTTAAGTTTCCACGAAACATAAACTTAATCTTTTCCTGTACTAGAGGTTAACTGAGTACTACTCAGGATACAATGGAAAAATCTAAGTACAAGGGTAAGACAGTGATACAAGTATATAAGTTTAAGTACAATCCCTGTCTCTAATAAGAGGAATAACATCCTCTGAGAATTGGCTAGGTAGATACTGACTTTAAGCTCCAGCCTTGTTCTCCAACCATTGGTTTCCATGGGCTACATTCTCACCTGTATCATTGAAAAAAACCAAGGCATACTTGCAGCTTCAAACCATTCTTGGTTCATATGAGATTAAGCACAGCCTGGTAGGTTGTTCAACTGAACAACTACAATTTTGACTAGCATAGTTGATTCAAGTAAGTGTGGTCAACACTGATAGGATTTTCTGATGCATCTTGATCAACTGATTGAACCAAGTGAATGAGTTCAACATCTTCAAATTCTTCCTTGAGGCTATTTATATGTTCTGTTGGAATATAGCCGTTTGAAGATGATTCATAATACCGTTGAGATGTTGATGATGTGGCTCATATAGCCGTTACTTAATAGTGTCTCAAACGGTTGCTTCTTCTTTGGCAGATATGTGTTCAGACAGTCTTGTTCTGACACTTCTGTAGATGAGCTCTTTTAGAGAGATTTTCTTGATATTATTTTGCATGTTCTCTCTCTTGATATCCTTTTACTTTTCTTCAGCTGACTTCTGATTTTCTCTGCTTTTCTTAGGAGTGTATATGAGGAGGTATCCGTTGGATTTGTCCTCTTGCTTATTTTGTATAAGCTCCTTTTCTGTTTGCTTCCTGACACCATTTCTCCTTTCTTCTTTGAGTGAGGTGTCTTTTTCAATGGCTGTTTCTTGCAGATGATAAAGTATGTTTGAATTAAAATATGTTATTCAAACATTTCTCTTTGTTGCTTCTGCTTAGTCTGCTGAGCTTTTCTTGTGCTTTCTTTTGAATTGGTGATGATGATATTTCCGTTGTGATACCACCCTTTAGAGAAAGCATTGAATGCTATTCAATCCATCGTGAGACACGCTTCTGGGTGTCTTCATAATTCTGACAGAGTACAACGTTGGTGCTGCTATAAAGCTGTCATCGTTGTTGCTGCAATTTCTGCGTTGCAGAGATTTCCTCAGTGGTGTATGAAATTCAAAATCACCAGGAAAGGTCTCTGTGATCCTTGCCATAATCGTGTTTGAAAAGGTACGTGCAACAGAGGTTCAGAAAAGTCTTCACAAACTTCAGCATAGGGTGCCACGTCATAAGTGAGACTTCAGACAGCACTGATACTTCAGACGGGTTGAACTACTTCAGACAGCTCCAACTCTTCAGACGAGTCCTACTTCTTCAGACAGCTTCGTTTCTTCAGAAGGCTTCCTTGCTTCAGACAGCTTCTTTTCTTCAGAAGGCTTCTTTGCTTCAGAAGGCTTCCTTGCTTCAGACAGCTTCTTTTCTTCAGAAGGCTTCTTTGCTTCAGACAGCTTCTTTTCTTCAGAATGCTTTATGTTGTCTTCATATGGTCTTCACGTCTTCAGACAACTTCTTTATCCTTGATCCTGCATTTGTTCTTCTGATCCTAATCTTTTGATTATTATTTCATCCTGAAACACAATCAATAAACCAATACCTTTCTCAGTAGAATCTGTTTATATAATCTTATTTGTTAATCATTAAAACTACAGGATATTAAGTCTTTGAGTCAGGTTTGAATGCTCAAACTGATTAATAGACTTCACATGCCCAGTATTCCTGCAAGTCTCACAAATTGCTCCAGAAGAAGGAAGCTCAAACTGAATGAAAGTCCTGACTCCAGAAGATAAGACCAGTCAAACTTGATGAGAGAAAAAAGTTGTCACATGAAAGTGACAGCTCCTTCTTGTCCAACTAAGAGCTTGACCCTTCTCTAAGTCATTCTAACGACTAGTTAAGCCATTCCTTGCCTTTAAAAAGGAGCCCCCTCTTCATTTCAAGACACACAGCAACAGAAGAAGCATCATGCACATAAAAATTACCATTCATATACCTTATGGAGAAATTCCACTCTTCTGTAAATCTCTTAGTTTTGTTCTAAAGCGGTTAGGAAAGTGAGAAAGAGTTTGTATAGGCACATTATAATTCTGCTGTGCTATTCATATTGTAATCTGAGCCTTTTATTTGTAATTTCATCATTCATATCATTGATTGTAACTCAAGACTAACAAGGTGTTGTTAGTTCTTTTTTAGAGAGTTAGGTGTGTCCATCATATGCATATTGTAACTGGTATAAGCCGACAAAGGCTACAAAAGAATACTGGTGTGAGCCTACAGAGGCTGTAGAAGAATACTGATGTGAGCCTGCAGAGGCTGCAGAACAATACTGGTGTGAGCCTGTAGAGGCTGCAAAAGAATACTAGGTAGAGCCAGTAGAGGCTATAGAAGAATACTAGGTGGTGTGCTGCACCAAGAGACCTATTGAGGTTGTTTGTATCAAGGTTGATATAGTGAAAAATCCTATTGAGGGTAGGGACTGGACGTAGCCCTAAGGTTTAAAGGGTGAACCAGTATAAAAATACTGAGAGCATACTTCTTCTCTCCTTACACTATTTACATTTGGAAGTTTCTAATTAATCACTCATAAGATAGGCTAACTCTCATATTTGCATAACAAACTATTTTCAAACCTATCTAATACCTAAGTAAGTGTGACTTCCAAGAAGGTCTTTCCAAAGAAGAAAGACTATATTTTCTCAATACTAGACTCATTTTAAAAAGGGAAAAATATGTTTTTCGTCCCGATAATTTTGGTCAACTTTAGTTTTTGTCCCTATACTTTATTCTTGTATTTTTTGTCCTAAATTTTCTAAACTCCCAAACTATGGTCCCTGCCGTTAGTGAGATCTATTTACCTGATGAGGTGGCTAACAAAAGTTACATGTCAGCCTCAATAGTAAGTCCCGAATAACTAACTCATCTAATTTATAACTTTTAAATTAATTTTTAATTATTAAAATAACACTAATCACTAAATTAGGGTTCTAACATCAATAATTTTACCCGATAAAAAAATCAAATTTAGTAATTAGGGTTATTTTAATAATTAAAAAATTAATGAAAAAGATTAGGGTAAAATATGTTTTTTGTCGCTATAAAATTAGTGAGTTTTGCTTTTAGTCCCTATAATTTTTTCTTATTAAAGCGTCCTTCCAAAATATTTGTTTGCAATTAGTCCCTTCCCTTAAATGGCGTTTGTCAGATCCTGATGTAGCACTTTTCTCTCTCCTAGGTGTTCATTATGGTATTTCTGGAGGTCTTAAACGACCACAAAATTATGCTCAAACCTCCACAAAACCTCCCACCATTTCCCCCTGCTACCTCTTCTCCTCCACTGATTCCCCCACCCACTTCTTCCCCACCCTCTTCTCCCCTCCAACCATGAAGCACCCACTACCTATAAAACCTCCCATCATCTTCTCCATCTCAAAGACATCCACCATTTAGCCTTCTTCGTATCCCATTGAAAACTACATCCATGACTACCACATCATTTCAGGGTCCATTTCCAGATCCACTACAAGAATTTTCATTTTTATACACAAGGAAAAGTCATCTCTACAGGCTGCGTAGCGACGGCGTAGAGACGACCACGTGGATGTCGCTACAGAGCTCATTGTAAATACAGTAGCGACGAGAAAAATGAGTCGTCCTAACTCGTCCTCCGACTTTGCAGTCTTTGCCATGGCCTGCCGAGACTGTTCCTTTGCTTCATGGACTTCCTGGCGCAACGCCTTCTCAGTAGAATATCGTGACCCGGACCCGTCAATACTCTCGCCAGGGTGAGCCCGGGACTCCTGAGTCAAGCTGGTCACACCTAGACGAATGTTAGAGGCCAGGTCCCTAGTGCCATAACAACGGCCTCGGGTCTTGCCACCCGCAACATCCCTCTAGATCTCCAGCTTGGTGGAGGCATCAGTCATGGAGGTGTCCCCCATCTGTGACTCCACCTCCCTCAGGCGCTCCTTATAATTTGTCTATTGAGGTAAAAGTAAAATTAGTTATTAGTTATATATTCAATTGCATAAATATGAAATTATATAAAAAAACACTTATAAACAAACACTTACATAGGTGGACCGCGCCCGGTCATCTACCCGGCCACCACCCTTTTTGGCGTGGGTGGCAGCAAAGAACTCGTCCAGCTCGACCTCCCGCCCAAGTTGTCGTCGCTACACAGGAAAATTACACAAATTAATTAATTTAACAACAAATAGAACCATAATACAGAAGTGTGTTTGTTTATACATACCATATCCAACGCCACCTCATGGTGGGCCCTGCGGCCCGTGGTGTGGACTCCCCCTCCCCGCGTTGAGAAGCTCGGTTGCTTTTGTTACGAGCGGACTTCCCCTTGAATTCCGCAGAGTCCCAGTAGGCCAAAAGACCCTCCCAGGCCGCCTCACCACACCACGTGGGCCTCTTCCCAGCCTTCCAAGCCTTGTTCATCATATCTCGAAGGCGACAAGCAACCCTCTGCTCGTACACCTTCTTGATTTGGGCCTTATCAGAAGGGTGCCAAGTAACTCGGCTCTGCAAAATAAAAATATGGTAAGTCCTGCCAAATTGACATATCTTAAGAAAAAATTTAAAGTGGATAGGGTTTTCAATTATCGTGAACTCCTCCCACCACCTGTCCCTAACATCCTTCGGGGTGACCTCCCAAAGGTAGTGAGGACCCCGGAACTGCGAACGGATCGCATGACCATTGGATACGATAGGTGGGGCGTTAGACACTTACCTGCAAAATAAAATATTTAATATTAACAGTTAAAACAATTAAAGATTCAATATTAATATCAATTCTAAAGAAGAAAAAAATAAACAAACTCACCCATTGCCAAATGATCGGATAATAACCCGACCTCGAGCGTCTGCCTCGTGAGGTCTGCTTGAGCCAGCATCTTGGAACCGAGCTGGCTCCCCATTAGACTCCTGGTCAGCATCCCTATCTAGGTCATCCTGAGTGTCATCAGCGTCTAGGGGGCCCCAGCATCCTCTTGCACTGGAGGCATCTGAACTAATCCCGGTGTCGGGATGAACCTCATACCATCGAACTGGGCCAAAGCAGATAGTGGAGGGGAGGAAGAAGAAGTCTGCATGGCGGCCGCCAGAGCCGCTGAAGTAGATGGATGCTCCGGCATCTGATCAGAGTGTGAGTGAGAGAGGTTGGCCCTCTCCCGCATCGCGCGAACTGCCTGTTGTCGTAGCTCGCCCGGAGGGATGAACCTCCCTCTACTTGGTGGGATCTTCTCTCCACCTCTACCACGCATCCCAGGCACTAATGACTATAGACATTATATAATAATTAAATAATTATATAAATTAAAAAAACTAATTACTAATAAATTAAATAATTACTAATAAATTAATTAAACAAATAAACTAATAATTACAAATTAATTAATTAAACTATTAATTACAAAAACCTAATTCCTATATCACATTAATAAATTAATAAAAGAAATAAACCATAATACAAATAAATTAATTAAAACTATTAATTACAAATAAACTATTTATAAATAAACTATTAATCGCAAATAAACCCAATTACAAATAAATAAATTAATAAAAAACTAACTATAAATAAACTGTTAATTACAAATAAACCTAATTCCTATATCACATTAATAAATTAATAAAATAAATAAACTATTAATTACAAATAAATTGATTAAAGCTATTAAAAAAACTTACTTGTTACGACTCCGAATAAGGAATAACTCTAGAACGGGCTCTAACGTCACCTACAGGCAACTATTTTGAAAACTGATCGGTTCAAAACGATCTAATTAAGGAGGGGAATGTTTTAATCGGTCAGTTTTTCAGAATAAACGGAGTGAGGGGACAGAAATAGGGGTGGTTGTATGAGAGGAAAAGGGAGTTTGGAAAATGGAGGAAGAGGGGAAGGGGAGGGGTTTTAACGCATCCAGATTTTGAACGTAGCGACGGTCTGGCCGTCGCTACGTTTTAAAAAAAAATGCGCGCGCAAATTTAATATTCATTTTTAATGTAGCGACGGCGTGCTGTCGCTAAAGTCGTCGCTCCATTTTATTTTTATTTTTTCCAGAAAAAAAAAATTATAATGATAGCGACGACCTAACCGTCGCTACTGTCACTTCTTAGCGACGGTCAGACCGTCTCTAAGAATTAATTGCACTGAACAGTGCATTTAACGTTGTAGCGACGGCCAGACCGTCGCTAGTAGTGACGGCATAGGGCCGTCACAGAATAGCTGTCGCTAAAAAGTAAATTTCTTTTAGTGATCCGAAAAGACATCACAACCGTCGATTCCAACAAAGAGATCATTAAAGTTGATGCTTCCCAACAAATTCCCATCTTAAAGGTTAGCTAAGTCATCAGTTCGAATCGAGAAGTTCTCCATCCCTCGTTGGCTTTCATCTTTCGTGCATGATCCTCAAAGGTGACATTGCGAGCATGAATCTTAGTTCCTATATTCCTCTCACTCTAAGAACAAAACTCAACCTAGAATAAATATTGAAGTGAAAATTGAGGGATACTTGCAGGGTTGGTCTGTTTCTAAGGGATACTTTTACATACTTCCTTGAGCGCTCCACCCTAGGCTTTTTTGTGGTGTCCCCCTTATCACCTGCACAATCATCTGGTTAGTGTTAGAAAAGATGGCCAAATTGTGAAAAGATCATGCTTAAGCATTTTCTCTACAGTTTTGTCACGTGGCCAAGATAATTACATCAAATTCTCTGAGTGATATTGAACAGATGGTAAAGAGACTCAAAATTCTAGTGTATGTTTTAGAGCACAATAAGTCCATCTAATCTTGAAATAAATAGCTACCTGAAATAGCTGATATTATAGATCCATATCTTTCTAAACTTCTCCTCTGCACAAGTTAGCCAGATTAACCCCCAAAGAAAATAAAAAAAATAGACGTAAGTTAGTTAATCATGAAACATTTCAATTCTAACATACTAAGATGACAACATATGTTCATAATTAGTTTTGTTTCCTTGTTGATATTTCAAGTTTCAATTAGGAATTTTCTAGCACTGCTAAGATTGCCAAATTATGGTACACAAATGTGTTTCTATCATAGTTTTGTTATATATAATTTGAAATAGAAATAACTAGAATCACTCTATAGTGGAGTTTTAATTAGGGAAGTTCATGGAAAAGAGTCTAGAGTTCTCCATCGTACCTATAATTACCCCTTTTACATGGCATTTGAAAGTAAACAAGAGCTAAGTTCTCTCTTAGAAATCTCACCTCTTCCTCTAACAAAGTGGTATCAAGAGCTTGGTTTGATCTAGAGAGTTGAGAGAAGCATTGATAGTTGAAAAAAATAGAGTTGAAAAATGGCAAGTAATAGATATACTACTTTCCAATTTCCTCGTCTTACAGAAGAAAATTATGAAAAATGGTGTCTTCGCATGAAAGCATTGCTTGGATTTCAAGGTGTATGGGAGATTGTAGAGAAAGGCTATAAGGAGCCATAAGAAGAAGAAAGGTTATCTTAAAATGAGAAGGAGACATTATTAAAGACAAGAAAGAAGGATCAACAAGCCCTTACTCTCATCTATCAATGTTTGGATGACCTCATGTTCGAGAAGGTCGCTTACGCTACTACGTCAAAGGAAGCTTAAGAGGTGAAGAAGATAAGGCTTCAATCACTAAGGAGTGACTTTGAAGCTTTGAAGATAAAGGACCCCGAATCAATTTCGGATTATTGCTCAAGAGTACAGGCGATTGTTAAACAATTGAAGAAATATGGGGATAAAATAAAAGATGTTCGTGTGGTGAAGAAGATCTTTCGTTCTTTGGCTCCTAAGTTTGATTATGTGGTATGCGTGATTGAAGACTCGAAAGATCTTGACTCCATGACCATTGAAGAATTGGAAGGTTCTCTACAAGCCTATGAAGAAAGAATGAAGAGAAGATAAGAAGAGCCATTGGAGCAAGCTCTCAAAGCTCAAGCTTCTTTGAAGAATGATGGAAGACTCAGGAGTCCAAGAAGACGTGGACGAGGAAGAGGACATGATCATGGACAAGAAGGAATAGGACATGGTCAGGCACAAGGAGGAATAGGAAATGGTAACAATGATTTAAATAATGAAGAACTGGGCTATTTATCATCAAGAGCCCGTGGAAGAGCAAGAGCAAGAGGTCGTAGCTATTTTCAAAATGAAAGTAGGTATAACAAATCTAAAGTTGAATGTTATAATTACCATAAGGAGCTTAACATGAGGCAAAGGCGGTGGATGGAATTCCTTAAGGGTTATGATTTCGAGTTAAAATATCACCCGGGCAAGGCCAATGTAGTGGCCGACGCCCTGAGTAGGAAATCCCTTCATGCGTCCCTTATGATGGTCCATGAGTTAGAGTTGATAGAGAAGTTTAGAGATCTGAGCCTGAGTGTGAGTTTTGGGGCAGACCACCTAAGTTTGCACCGACTAGAAGTATCCAGTGAGTTGAGGTCCCTAATCAGGGAAGCTCAAAGCTCGGACCCGAAGCTCCAAGCCAGGAAGGGGTAGCCTTAGACATGACATCCTCGACGAGGCTCATAAGAGTAAGTTTTCAGTGCATCCTAGAGCCACCAAGATGTTCTGGTGGGAAGGTATGAAGAAGGAGGTAGCTCCGTAGCTGAGTTTGTCTCTAGATGCTTAGTGTGCCAACAGGTTAAGATAGAACACCAAAATCCTTCTGAACCACTTCAACCCCTAGAGCTGCTTGAGTGGAAATGAGAGGGGATAGCCATGGACTTTGTGATGGGACTTCCTAGGGTCCCAACTGGTCATGACACTATTTGGGTCATGATTGATAGGTTAACCAAGTTCCTACCCATCAAAGCCACCTACCCTTTGAATAAGCTAGTTAGCTGACCTATACATCAAGAAGATTATAAAGCTCCATGGTGTGCCCTCTAGCATAGTCTCAGACAGGGATCCGAGGTTCACCTCTAGGTTTTGGAGAGCCCTACATTGGGCCTTTGGGACTAAGTTGAGTTTTGGCACAACCTACCATCCTTAGACTGATGGCCAGTCTAAGAGGACCATTCAGACCCTAGAGGATATGCTTAGAGCATGTGTTTTAGAGGAGAAGGGTAGCTGAGATAGGTACCTTCCATTGTTTTAGTTTTCTTACAACAGTCTTCACGGTAGCATTGGCATGGTGCCATATGAGACTTTGTATGGTAGGAGGTGTAGGTCTCCCTTGTGTTGGTATTAGGTGGGTGAGAGGAACCACGGATTTGGTCTAGGAGACCTCGAACAAAATCAAGGTCATTAGGGAGAAACTTCTGGCTGCCCAGAGTAGACAGAAGAGTTATGCCGATAGGAGGAGTAAGATCTAGAGTTTGAGGAAGGGCCATCAGGGCCAAAAAGCTTAATCCTCGTTTTACCGGTCCTTTCCAAATCCTTCAGAAAGTTGGTCCTGTAGCCTACAGAGTCGCCTTACCTCCTCATTTGTCCAATCTTCACCATGTGTTTCATGTCTCCCAACTCAGAAAGTATATTCATGACCCTTCACACATCATTAGTTTTGAGTAGGTACAATTGAGGGAGGATTTGACGGTTCCATCCAGACCTGCACGGATTGTTGACTGGAGCGTCAAGACCTTGAGGAATAAGTCAATCCCGTTGGTGAAGGTGATTTGGGAGGGTCAGTCACTAGAGGAGGCCACGTGGGAAAAAGAAGACGATGTCCGAACTCAGTATCCCGAGTTAGTCTTGTGAGGTAACCTCTAATAACTGAATTTCAAGTAGATTTTTGTTTAACAACTAGACAATTTTGAGGACAAAATTGCTTAAGGGGGTAGAAATGTAACATCCCAAGTTTAAGCCACTTTCATAAATTAAATTAATAAGGGAGAAAGGTTTTTACAAAAGGAATGGGGGAAGAATGGATTTAAGAGTAAAAATGGAATTTTTGCATTCTGGTGCTCTTGCTTAAGCGAGAGGGTCTCGCTTGAGCGATGGGAGGTATTAGCTCAGGCGAGAGTGCCTCGCTTGGGCGAGCATATCAGTAAAAATTAGCAAGTTTGGTTACTGATATGGTCGCTTGAGCGAGACCCTCTCGCCCAAGGGGTCTTGCCCAAGCGCAATTAAATCAAATTTAGGGGGTTGCTCTTTGACTCATGCTCGCTCAAGCGAGATGACTCTCGCTTGAGCGAGACAAAGTCAGAGAGATTGGGAGTTTTAGTGGGTGAATTTCGCTCAAGCGAGCATGTTCTCACTTGAGCAAGAACTCGAATCCTTCTGGGAGAAAGTCTCGCTTGAGGGAGAACACGTGAACTCAGTTTCTAAAATAGAAAGCCCTAAGTCCCCACATCATTTATTACCCTCAATTCAGATTTAGAGAGAGTAGAGAGAGAAGGTGTCCTAAGGTAAGGGGAGAAGAAGAGTAGAAGCTTTGGCTCATTCCCACCCCTTTCAACCCCTTCATTCTCCATCCTTGGTTGGTAATTGGTGAGTGGAGCTCGCCCACTTCACTTTCCCTTTCCCTTTGTGTGAAATTCTTGCATGTGCCCTAATTTCCCTTGCCCCCTTTCTATTTGTGTGTGTGTTTGGGATGATTTGTATGATTATCACTTGTAAATACTTAGATTGTTAGGTGATTGCTCTTGATTGAGATTCATTGATGGAAAACCCTAGGTTAGGGAAATTATTGGGAACCTATGTTCATGTTTATGGTTTCAAGTTTACTTTCCCATATTACAAGTATAAGTTGAGATAAGAACTACTCATGTAATCAAGTTATTAAGAGATTCAAGTGAGAGTAATCATGTTAGGCTTCGGCCATCACGGGTCTTGGACCATTACGTTCATGTTAAAACTAGGCTTCGGGCGTCAGGTAGCGGTGGTGACTTTATGTCTGCAAGGGAGATATCCCTTGTAGTCTGAGCTCAGTCTAATTGTATGTCAAGTGAAAATACCCCCACTGTTGGGTTAGCAGCTCATGTTCATGCAATGTTTGGTTATCATTGTTAGATTTAATTCCTAGTTATAGTGATCCTCATACTGTTATGCCTTGTTAGTGTTAATTTGTACTTGTATGCAATGTTTTGCTCACTGAGGCATTAGTCTCACCCTGTTGTGGGTTCATGTTTTAGATTCACAGGCAGGTCGCTAAGGACTTGATTGATGGTAGGGCTGAGAGTATATCTGGCTATAGGCCATCATTTTGTTTTGTATTCCATTTATGTTGATCGTATAGTCCTTTGGGATATGTATGCTATTGATGGATATTTAGTACATATGTATCTTTATGTTTCCGCTCTGATGGAACACATGTATTGTAATATCTATGACATAGTTGTTTGTACCGATTCACAAGACATGTTTAATTGAACGTTGTATTTAGTTAAACAAGTTTGGATTTTCTGTTATTGATATCGTTAATGTCACGAAAAATAATTCCCTAAATTCGGGACTTATGCTTCCAACGGGCATAATTTTTGAATTCTGGGAATTAGGACATTACAACTGGCTTAGTCGTCGCTACTAGCGACGATATATGGCCGTCGCTAAGTTTTCAGGTCTAAAATTACGCATTCTTGTAGTGTGTTTTCGTTGGTCTTTTATTCTAGTTTAATTTTTAATGTTGGAAGAAGAACCAAAGTGGAAGGTCATACGTGTGAGTTAGTGAGTTCCAATTCTAGAAATTCTCTAGGTTATGTTCATTTTATTATTTGACTTGACATGTGAGGCATGTATTAATTTGTCATTGTTCCAATAATATCTTTCTTTATTATTTATTGTTTCAAAATATGACAGCGTGAAGAGGACTTTGGGAAAATAGTTGAAATTTATGAATGTTGAAAATTTTGGGTTGAATCTTGGTTTGATCATATCATCATGGAAGGTGTTTGCTCAAGGAGATGAAAGGTCATGTAATGAAAGGTCATGCTTGCAGCTTAAAGAATGTATCACCAACGATCCAAAAAAGCTACTTTGGTATGTCATCTTATAAAGCACAATCTGAGTGGCACTATTTCTACTTTTTCTTCACTTGGTTTAATTGGTAATAGTAATAAATTTCACTGGCTCATCAGTTTCATTGCATGTAGCCAAACTTTTCCAGAACAAATATATGCTAGATCATGTTCAAGAATATTGCTTTCCTTAGCAAGAAAGAGTACAAGTAAGTAACTATAGTGTTGTTATTCAATAAGTGTTTCTTTCATTTGATGTGTTATTTTTGTTTTTGTAATTTCACAACATATTTTGGTCAAAAATAGCTTCTTCTCTTATTTATGTAAAAGTCTAAAAGGGTTCAAGATTTCACTTGCTCTAAGGATGTACCTCTATTGGTATGTTATTTGTGCTCTACGCCATTTGACAACATGAGCTCTATAATTTCTTTTTGTTTCATGGTCACTCTTTATTACAAAAAAACCTACATTGTTTCATGTTTCCTAAGCCTGTTGATGTATGGACAAAATGCTATCATCGTGAATGAATCTCTTGGGCTTAGTTGGAGAAAGGTATCCCCTTGGACATGTATGTATGTATATGAGGATTGATCAAGTTACACACAAGTATAAGTTACATAAATCCTCACATCGTTAAATACACTTTAAATAGATAATTGTATTCCAAAACTCATCATTGAATTAAAAGTCACTATCATGTAAATCGTATATATAAACTTTTACATTAATTAAAATTTATTTAATGTTATTGAGATTTGTCAAGATTAACTTCATATATGCTTTTGAAGCATATGAAAATAATAACAATTTGATTATCAATTTAGTAGTGTTAAAATTTTACAAAATGACACAAATAATGGAGATAATGGATAATTATAATTTAACAATTCTATCAATAAAATTTTATATTAATCCAAAATTATTTAACACATCCATAAGATATGTTTAGATTAACGTCATATATATTTTTAAAAATGCATAAAAAACTATTTGATTATCAATTTATTAGTATTATAAATTTACAGGATTTTGATACAAATAATTAAGATAATGAATAGTATAATTCAACAGTTGGATTAATAAAAATCATATTCCATCTAAAGTTACTAATGATGGTTAGGGATGGCAATGGGTACCCTCTGGGCAGGGTACCACAGTGCCCGTCCCCGTCCCCGCGTTTTCAAAAAAAGTCTGTGTCCGCGCCCGTACCCGCGTGGGCAGTAACTTTAGTGCCCGTCCCCGGCACCTATATGCCCGTAACCCGCACTTTTATTAAGTAAAAAATTAACAACTTACTAAAAAAATATTAATTTAAGAAAACTATATTTCAATTGAAAAATTACTCGAAGATTGTCCAAACATAGTTTTTAAATATCAGTGACACAACAATTTAATTACATTGAAACACAATATGTTAATGTTCTAAAACACAATAAATAATCTAAAGTTCAAATTTTTTATTAAATATTACAATATACTTTTACGCCACACTATTTTATAAACTTGGATACCATGCGTTAGAGACTTACAATTCTCCAAGATCTGTAAAAAATGATTATTAACACTAATTAGTCATATATTATAAAGTAAAAAAAAACAAAAATAGATAGTTATAAAAATATATTTTTAATTTGTAATATTATATATATATATCAATTTTAAAAACATATATAAATATATTAGATATTTTAATAAAATTAATATATCCCTATATAAAATTATATATGATATTATTTATTAAATAATTATATATATGAGTGCGGGTATGCGGCGGACTGGGCATCATAGTGCCCGTACTCGCGCATGTCCCCATAAAAAAATGCGGGCTATTGCCCGTACCCGCACCCATATCTGTTTTGCGTATTTTTACTCTGTCTATTACTGGTAATTTTTGTGAGTACCCATAGGGTTTGCGCTCAATCTTCATCGCTAATGATGGTGTAACTCCTTATGTAACTTTTGATGTGTGTGCATATATATTTTCTTTATCTCTCTCATATGTTATTTAATCATAATTCCTCTCTCGTAATGATATTTATATAAATATAAAGATAAAAAATAAAATAATAATTAATAATATATTAAAATTTTAAAATAATAAATAAAATATTTTTTAAATCATGCTTATAAAAAAGAATGGAAAGGTATTTAAGGATTTTGGATTTTAATCTTCAAAATCAAAGAAGTTAAAGGAGGAATTACCCTTTTTTATATAAATTTAATCCATCTCATCTACTTAAAAAATAAAAATAAATGAAATGAATGGATTGGACTATTTTAATTAATAGAAAAATAATGATCCATCCTTTCTTTTAATCCATTAGGTCCGTTCATCTATTTTGCACATTTCCTGCAAGAATAACCCAACAAACCAGACATACTATTCATGTTTTTAAAAGTACAAAGATTATTGTTTTTTTATCAAAAAGATTCAATTCTAAAGAAAAAAAAATTAGAGAGATATATAAATTAATTAGAGAAACATATTAGAAATAGAAATTGTATAGAGACAAAAAAAAATTATGGATGGGTTGAATTTTCATCCATAAAATATTTATTAATAAATGGGTTGAGTGACTTTTATAAAAATAGGTCATGAATAAATTAATTTTTAATACATTTTTAATGGATTATAAATTCATTGGAATCCAATTTAAAATTTATATAAACCTTTTAAAATAAATTTATCCAAACTAATTTCCAGAAGCAATTTTTAACATATTTTTAGAAATTAATTTTCAAAAATATTTTTGACAATTTAGCTTCTTGAATTATTTTTCAATAAGTAAATTTTTATAAATTATTTTTTGAAAGAGTAATATTTTATATTAATTTTATTTACGGAAAGTAATTTTCAAACATGAAGGGAGGTATTTAAAAAAAAAGGGAAAGGGGTGGGAGAAGAAATTCCCATTTGTTGAAAGCAGCTCCGCAAGTAAAGTTGGGCCTGTTGCAAGCCCATTCTGAGAAACCCTATTTGCCACGCTCTGACTCCGGTTCCACTTTTCGACCCCTATATTACCTTTTCCTCTTCGTTATTTATTTACTCTCTCTTTCATTTTTGTTTCTTCTACACTCTCTGCAGTAGCCAACGGAGGTTAAAGAGACGGCGTCGTTCTGCTGTCCACCTTGACGAACCCCACCTTCGTCTTGGCCCTCGATTTTGTCCCTTTTTTTATTTATCATTTCTTTGAAACTAGAACACCCAGACATCATCAATGGCTGTGAAACCTACCAAGGCCGAGAAGAAAGTAGCGTATGACGCCAAGCTGTGTCAGCTTCTTGAGGATTACACCCAAATCCTCATTGTGGCTGCGGACAATGTAGGATCCAACCAGCTTCAGAACATCCGAAAGGGTCTACGTGGCGACTCTGTGGTGCTTATGGGTAAGAACACCATGATGAAGCGCTCTGTAAGGATCCATTCCGAGAATACCGGCAACAATGCCTTCCTCAACCTTATTCCCCTTCTTGTGGTAAGTGCTTCGATTTTGTTAGAGGGTTTTCATTGCTAGTTCTGTTTTAAGATAAATGTTAATTGGCTAGTTTAATTAATAGAATGAATGAGAGAACTTTTTTTGTGTTTAGTTTGTTAGTTTATGTGTAGTCAGTGCTTGAAAATTTAATGGGTTTGCATTGGTAGTCCTATTTCGCTCTTGTGTGAGATAAAGCTTCCAACTTTAAATCATTGAAGCAATTGGGTCATTTCAATAACTTTTTATGAAGGTGTGTCTAATGGATTGTTGGTTGAACTTGAACCAGGGTAATGTGGGGTTGATTTTCACAAAAGGTGACTTGAAGGAGGTTAGTGAAGAGGTTGCCAAGTATAAGGTATAGTTACTATTGCACTTTTCTTTTCTTTATTCTATTCATGTTGTTTTTCAGGGTGCCATTGCCATATAATGACGAGGTTACTAAGTTTTGTTTGCCTTTTTTATTTTTGGTACTTTCGTTTAATGTGATGCAGCATTGTCACATTGGCAGCACTATCTAATTTTATTTTTTGCACTAAAACATACACAGAAAAGCGTATTGAAAAGCTGATTATTAATATCTTTAGGAGGCATGTTTTGATATCATTATGCTCTAAAGCTAGGATTCACCTTTGAAAAGTTGTTTATTTGGCAATGTCACTGTTGCCTCATTTATCATGTGAATTGTTTGCCCAATTATGCAATTCAGTTCCAGTATTTCTTTTTGGTGATTGGCGATTGCATTTGATATTTGATATCATTACTGAATATAATATCTTATTTCTGGATCTTTTTATAAAAGGAATCCTATATTTTGATTTTGTTAAATTTAGGTGTATATGTTGTGTCAAATAATTTAGCTTGGAGCTGCTATATACTCACTTGTCATGTTATCTAAATCTTTTTACATTCATTATTGTCTTTAAACTGAATAGGTGGGAGCTCCTGCTCGTGTTGGTTTGGTTGCACCCATTGATGTCGTTGTTCCTCCAGGCAATACTGGGCTAGACCCCTCTCAGACTTCTTTCTTCCAGGTTTTTGCAATCTTGTTCTAGGAAGAACATGAATTTCCTTGTTCATGACACAGTATTATTTATATTTAATCTATACATTTCAGGTGCTTAACATCCCTACCAAGATTAACAAGGGCACTGTGGAAATTATCACTCCTGTAGAACTCATTAAAAAAGGAGACAAGGTTGGCTCTTCTGAAGCTGCATTACTTGCCAAGCTTGGGATAAGGCCCTTCTCATATGGACTTGTTGTCCTTTCTGTTTATGACAATGGTTCAGTTTTTAGCCCTGAGGTTCTAGACCTGACTGAGGATGACCTCATTGAGAAGTTTGCCGTCGGTGTCTCCATGGTCACTTCCCTTTCTCTGGCCATCTCATACCCAACAATTGCAGCTGCACCACATATGTTTGTTAATGCCTATAAGAATATCCTGTCTGTTGCAGTTGCAACTGACTATTCTTTCCCCCAGGCAGATAAGGTTAAGGAGTACCTGAAGGTATTGTCTCTAATAGCTAGATAAACTATGACACTTATTCATTGAGTCATTATTTTTGTCTTTCTGATTTAGTAACTGTCATTATTTTAATCTGCAGGATCCTAGTAAATTTGCTGTAGCTGCTGTTGCTGCACCTGCTACTGATTCTAGCACTGCTCCTGGTACTGCCTCCAAAGAGGAGGAAAAGAAGGAAGAACCAGCGGAAGAATCTGATGATGACATGGGGTTCAGTTTGTTTGATTAAGTTATCTGTGTTTTTGGAGTCTTAGTTAAACTTCTGCTGTTTGATTTGATAAGGTAGATCTTTCCTTATTTAGGTGTTATTTTATAGTTTTCCCCTCTAGTTTTAAGTTGCGTCTGGCAATTTGGTAAATCCATACCTGAACGATGGCATTAGAATCCTTGATTTTTTTTCATCTCTTCCCCAATTGCACAAAATAGCTTAGCCTTCGATTGATTTAGCGTTTCAACAATGCAAAACCATAGTTTTGGTTTATAGTTGACTAGAATTAATTCTGGAAATCAATGGTTAAAATGAATGATGTACGTTTTATGAATCAAGTTGGATGGAAGTGATTTAAAATTAATTCCGCCAATTCATGACCCAAACCAAACAGACTAATCACTTTTGTGCACTGTGTTTTGTAAAATATGCCTAACTTATCTTAACCATGATTTTTAAAATTAATTCTACTTAAATGTTTTTTAAATTTAAATATAAATCAAACGGACACTTATATTACTTATATTGCTGTATTCGAAAGTTGGTAAGTTGGTATTAGGGTTCTTTTTCTTATAACAAGTCGTAAGTGGATGAACATTGTTTTGCATGTCATTAGTGGTAGCTGTCGTGCTCTTATGTCATTAGTGGCCGGCTATGCTTTGCTTGGATGTCAATGAAGGTTTTAATAAAATATTAAGGAACAATAATCTTAGTATATGGTCTTTTTTTCTAATGTTATTGGAATCTTGAGTGTTAATATTATTAAAAAATTAAATGTCAACGTAACCTTTTTTAATAAATAATCATTTGTTCCATTGACGAACAAAAACAAATCCGCACTGATCTGTGAAAACACAAGTCAAACACAAAGATATGCCATTAGCCAGTATCACTTAATTACCATTTGCCAATGTCTGGCAGTAAAACATAAAAGTACCAGACTTTTTAAAGATTGTTGCTTACCACCTACCTCACTTTATTTGTCATTTTCTATCTAATTGTAAATTAAACAAATATGAATTGCGATGAAATAATGTTAAAAAAAATTAATTTTCTATTTAGAATTTTCCAATCGAGTCTCATATGTCATTACTATAAGGACATACTAGAGTATCAAATTACTGAAAAAGGAAAAAAAAAATCAATGGGAAAGTGTAGCTGTTATCCTCAACCCAATACCCTCCTCATGAAGGAATGGGCTACATGTTTGGGCCTACTTTCGTCAGGCCAACCTATTAAAAATGAAAATAAAAATTCTTATGTTTGGTTTCTATTTTTAATTTTTATAAAATTGTGTTATATTTCATTTGTTGAACCGATAAATGTGATGCTTTTAGGCTCACAATTCCTGTGGTAGAAACTACAAACTTGGCACCTCTGTTACCCAACAGGATGGAAGAAAAGGATTGAAAATGAGAGATGAAAATGGTTTGGCATCCGAGGGCGACATTTTGCTCCAAAAGTCAGTCAGTGGTGCATAAGATTATTCTTATCGTTGGCTACAGTTGAATTCCGAAGCCACAGCCACCATAGATATGAACAATGACATAGTCAAAGGACAAGTATGTATGTAAGTAAGTAAGTGACCCAACATTTCGGAGATCACCACACCATTCAACATCAATAAATAAATTATCTAGAAGACAAGGCTAGATATCAAAACTTCAACTACTACAAGTGGTGCACGCCTCTATCTTCTTTTCTTTTCTTCAACGTTCTCTTGTTGATGATGCTTTTATTTCCCTTTTGATATTCTTTCAAAAAACAAAATTATAGAATGCATCATCCCCTACAGGATTACACGAAACTCAGATTCCACCCTATCTAAAATATCATCTCTAGACTCTATCTATCCTTTTTTTTTTCTTCTATGTGTTTGTTCATGTACAATATCTCTCTATCTCTGATGGGGATAAATATTATCCTCCACTTGAACTTATGGGTCATGGGGCCAAGTTTGGTATCTATCCTTCGTGTCAAAACAATATTTTTTAAAAAAAGAAAAGAAGAGTAAGAATAATTTTATTTCCAAATAATTTTTTTAATATAAATTAAGAAAATTTTACACGTATCATTTATTTTTTATTCATTAATATCAATAATATAAGTACTCAATCTTCTGATTCTTATCTGTGTAAATTATTATGTAATTACATATTATAATATGTGACTAATATTTCGTGAAGGAAATGTGATTGTATGACATGTGACGTCACATGATTTGGGCCAGCCCTACAGTGGCCATACCAATACCAATTGATTGATTCCTAATCCTATCTAATATGAATATCTATAAGAATAATTGTATTTCTATATGGATATTGGATATCATATTGCCATGTAGTCCGCCACAAAACATGCTGTTTGCCAGCAAATTAGCAAACCTGCCCATTGCACTGACTCCTATCAACGTACACGTTTTGACTGCCATCAAAATCAAACAGGCAGCCATCATTCTTTCCCTTTTTGTTATTTCCTCCAAATGTTACTTTATTTATCCTCATCACAACAACAATAAGCCAAAGCCAAAGGACAAATAATAAAAGTTTTTTTTTTTATTTCACGTTAGGTTGGGGCGTGGATATGGCTAACAAGTATTTTGAGAACATTAATTATCATATATTGATATTAATATGTTTTCACATAATTTAATAAATTTAATATTAACTTATTATCAAATTTACAATAATATGATAAAATGTTATTAAATGATGATATAAATTTATTTATACAAACTATATATATATATTAATAAAACACATGCATTTAAAATAAAAGAAAGAATAAATGAATAAAAAAGGGCCTGAAGTAAGAATGAATAAGAGTGTGTTTCAATTTTTTAATTTTTAAAAATTGTTTTTATAATAAAAATTATTAAGATGTTTTTTAATAAATGAAACCATTTATTTATAACACTTCTATTAGAGAAATTAAAAAATAATTTTGTAACATTTCAGAGTAGTTTCAAGATTTTAATTTTAAAAAATAAATTAATAGTTACACTTTTTAAAATTATGTTTAAAATTCATGTCAAATAGATTTTTCAGTCTATTTTAAAAATAGAAAATAATTTTTAAAACTATAAATAAACCGGTCCTAAATAATCTCTTCGGACTTTTATAAAATTTTTTGGAGAGTTCATCTTCATCCGCTATATAATTAAATTATCTTATACATTTTAAATTTAAATTTGATGCGATCCAATCTTTGTTTTTTTTCAAAAATCTATTCAAAGTAGCTCTTTTCACTTTCTTTTAGAAAAACTGTAACAAACGTCTTAAGAAATTTGAAGGGTAATTTTTTTTTTATAAAGAATGCAATGAGGTTTAAATCTAATACATCATGATAATTGGTAAACTACCCCAACCCCACCATTAGGCCGACCTTAATGGGTTAAATTTGGAGTGTAATTTTTTTTAGAAAAAATAATTTTTCTGATAAAATATAAGTTTAAATATTTTTTTAGTCCCTATAAACAAGAGTCATTTTGATTTTAGTTCCTATATTTTTTTTTCATCCCTAAAAATTTTTTTGTTAGCATTTTTAGTCTATGTTGTTAACTTTAAGCTGATGTGGCTAACACAGTGTTACATCACCCTGCCACATGTTTAGTTTCTGCTCAGCTTAAATTTATTTTTAGTCCCTGTAAATATTGTCCTTTTGTTTTTAGTTGCTATAATTTCTTTTGTTTTTCACCACAATCTCATTCATTTCCAACATCACAATGTTGTTTTGCTTCTATTGCATTGTTACACTTGAAATTGTTTAACTCCTTGTGTGTTTAATAAAATAAATTCTTTATGTATTCAATTGTTTGAAATTTCAACACACTTGGATTTAGTGTAAAAAGGGGAAAAAACCTGTAACACCTTTTTTCTCTGTAATTCTTTTTTTTTTCTGTTTATTGACTAACAAAATTTTCATTTTATTTATGTCTATTTACTTATAACATGATGGGATTTGCAATGACTAACAAAAAGGTTTGTAATTGTATATCAAATGAAAATTTTGTCCATCAATAGATGGAAAAAAAAGAATTACAGAGACAAAAATGGTTGTTACAGGTTTTTCCCTTTTATACAGTGAATCCAAATGTGTTGAAACTTCAAATAATTGAATACATAAAGAATTTATTTTCTTAGGCCCTCAAAGAGTTCTCGAATTTTAAGTGTAATATTGGAGTGGAAGCAAAATGACACTGTGATATTGGATGAGGATAAGATTGAGGTGAAAACAAACAAAAATGTAGGGCCTAAAAATAAAATGATCATATTTATAGAGACTAAAAATAAACTTCAGCTAGACAAAAATAACACATGTGGCATACTGATATGACACTCTATTAGCCATATTGGTTTAAAGTTAACAGTATAGACCAAAAAGGCTAGCAAAAATATTTTTAGGGATAAAAAACCAAATCATAAATTTACAGTAACTAAAAACATATTTAATCCACTAATATATCACAAATAGACTCTCAAATTCAAGCCAATTATGATGAAAACTTTCACCCATCAAATTAGTCGAAGTCTAAGTAATTATCCACCAAAAAGATGTGGGTATGATATTATAAGATTGACTCTATCCCATTTTTACACAATATATTTATTATTTTATAATTAAAAGTTGAAAGATTTTTTAAATTGAGTTAGATGATATAATTTTTTAAATATGGGTGTGATATAATTCTTTATTTGTTGAATTTTTCATAATTATGTTTAGTTTGAAAATAATATTTTTATTTTATTAATTTGTAAAAAAATGAATTGAAGGATTTCATTTAAATAAATGCATGTAATAGATTAATGTGTTCGTGAAAACTAACGAAAAAATTAGTTGAACATTATATTAAAGTTGATAAGCTAGGTGAATTCATTAAAAGTGGTTGGTAAAATTCATTGAAAATTGTAAAATAATAGATAATAACATCATTAAAATAATAGATAATGTTGTAAGAGGGTTATTGAGTGATAAAATCATATAAAAAGAGTTTTTCTAAATGCATTGAACCCATTTTAAGAGTAGTTTTACCGCATGGAATGGCAAAAAAAAGCATATGCTTTTTATTTTAATTTCTTTTGTAGCTAATCATTGTTTAAAAATATTATTTTTTATAATATATCTAGACAAAGATAAAAAAAATGAATAATTTTTTCTTATTTAGTTGAAAAAATAAAAATAAAGAATACATATACACATATACATATATGTGTGTGTTTTTTAATTAATGGTATTAATATATCATTTTAAAAATAATATTAGGTAAGATAGATAGATAAACTAGTATATTAATGAATTTTTTCCTTCATTTTCATTAAAGAAGAGAGTTTTTTTTTTTTTTACTTTTTTGGTCCCTTAACCCGATTTTTTCTTTTGGTCTTCTATTTTTAATGTTTTTTTTTCAAAGTGGTCCTTTGAAAAATATTTCCCCCCTTAAATGGCCCCTCTGATTTTTTACTATAATAAATGCTAACGTGGTACAAGAAAAAACAGATGGACCATTTAAAAAAATTGTGATATTTTAGGGGATTGATTTAAAATTCGTGATATTTATGGAGACTGATTTTAAAAATTGTGATATTTTTTAGGGATCAATTTTGAAATATTTTTTATAAAAAATAAAAAAAAAATTATTTAAAAAATCATTTTTGTAGGATTATTTAAAAAAAATAAAAGTGGGGAGCCAAATGAAAAATCATAGTATTTTGAGACTACAAATATAATTAAACCGAAGGATTATATAAGTGTTATCATATTTTTCCATTTTTATTTACTTTACAATTGAATAAGAAAAAATTTGTATAGTTCTTCATTTTTTTTCCATATTTAATATCTCTCCTTTACATTTGATTTGGTTAAGAAGAAATGAAGGGAAAGAAAAGAAATAGTAGGAAGAGAAATGGTGATGAGACACAGTTCAATGAGAAGGAACATGTTAGATTGGTGTACCCTTTGCTTTTGTTGATTTGTTCAATGTTACCCCTTCACTTTTCCATCAATTCTAATTATGATATGCACGTTTCTTTCTTACGAGAATGCAGCAAGGATGCTCACACATCCTCTTTTCTTTTTATATTTTAGTTGATTATAATTTCATCAATATTTTAATGTTATAATTATAATACACGTGTAATACTTAAATTTTTTAATTAATTGAAATTATTAGTTTATAATTTTTAATTATTTTTAATATATATTTTAAGATTTTATATAAACTAGTTATACATTATTTATAAAATTAAATATTTTAATTTTTTTATAAATTTTACTTATAAACACTTAATTAGGAGCATTTTAGTCTTTACATATTATAATCCAATTTTTCTCCTTTATATTTCTCTCATACCAAACAAAAATACCATTTCTCTCCACCTTATTTCATCCTTATTTCTTTTTTTTTTTTGTTGATAATTGAGGGGGCTAGAGAGCCCAGAGAAACAAAAGAAAATTACACAACAGGAACCATTCTAGGGAAGGAAACACCCTAGCATCTTCACCTATAATATCTCTAAGAGGCCTAAGACAATCTAATAGAGTTCTAAAACAAATATCCTTACTATGTCCTAATCTAGCTAGAAAATCAGCAGCTCTGTTGGATTCTCTGAAGTCATGTCTAAGGATAAAAGTAGGATTTCTGTGCATAATTGTTCTTATCGTCCTTACTAGATCAAAGCAGTGGTGAGAATCCCTGCAACTTCCTGTTATAAGCTGATAAGCAGTATATGAATCAGTGTTAATGATGAGGGATTGAATATTCAAGCTGCAGGCTAAAATTAACCCTTTTTGTACACTCCAAAGTTCAACTTTAATAGCTGAGCAAATTTCCAGATTGGCAGAAAACCCAGCCAGGAAGTCTCCATTACAATTTCTAATGAGACCACCACAACTAGCTGGGCCCATGTGACCAAGAACTGAGCCATCTACATTTAATTTTTCATAACCTTGAGGAGGAGGATACCAACCAATCAATCTTTCTTGTCTAAAAATTCTATGAGCAACTGGACCAGGAGAGGCAGCCGCATCAATTAACCTTCTTGAATAACTTAATATTTTACAAAGCAAATTGATGGGGAGGTCAGACTTGTGGTTGAAAACAAGCTGGTTTCTGTCCTTCCATATGAACCAGAGAGCAACAGGGAAAACATAATTCCAAGGAACACCTTGAACATGCTGAAAATAATTTAAGAAATACTTGTGCAGCCACTTGTGAAGGCCCAAACTAAAGAAAGAATACCACTCAGCAGGATCAATAATGGAATCCCAGAGATTGAAAACCAAAGGACAGTCACGTATGGTATGCATAATAGATTCTGGAGCTGAAAGACATCTCGGACAAGTTGAATTTGCTATCATTCCTCTATGATTTCTCTCAAGATTTGTGAGGAGTCTACCATGAGTTAGTTTCCAAATAAAAGTGGTGATCCTTGGGGGACCTTGCCAACTCCAAATATGTTTAAAGATAATATCCTGATTACTGTTAGGGTCTTCTACTGGATGCAAGACGGAGTATGCTGACTTCAAAGTAAAAATGCCATTTCCTTCTAATTTCCAAGATGGTTTATTAGTCCCTGAGTCCGGAGAAGGAGGTGTGATGCTAGCTAGGTAAGATTGAGCCTCTGGAGATAATATATTTTTAAGGAGATTCCATTTCCAGCTTCCCTGATCAACAAATGAAGCAGCAGGATAATCAGTGTTTTCAGGAATAATATCATTTGCAGTATGGGATATTAAAGGACCCAAATGAGGGATAAAGTTATCTTTCCAGAAACGAGTTGTAAGCCCATCACCCAGAATCCAACAAATATTTTCCAAAACAATATTCCAAACAGAACCTATACCTCTCCATAAGGGGGAAGGTCTGCTAGTTAGGTTAAAAGCAGGAATAGAAACAAAATTTAATTTATATTTAGATTTTAAAATTTTGACCCAAAGAGCATCCGGATTAGATATAATATACCAAGCTAGTTTCATCATATAGGCCTTGTTGAGCAAATGTAAAGATCTAAATCCCAGACCCCCTTCTGTTTTTGGTTTACAAATTTGAGACCATGAAATTAAGTGACATTTTCTTTGAGAGGAAGAGGATCCCCAAATAAAATCCCTACAAAGTTTTTCCACCTCTTTACAAATAGATTGAGGAATAAGGGATGTTTGCATTATGTAATTTGGAATGCTCATTAAAGAGGATTGGGCTAAAGTCACACTACCTGCAAATGAGAGGCTATTTATCTTCCAACCAGAAAGTTTCTTACGAATTTTATCAACTATGTAGGAATAATCAGAGTGTGATGATCTGGCATGGATCATAGGGCAGCCAGGGTATTTACCTAAATTGTTAGTCTTATTTATTTGGAGGAAGTTGGTAATTTCATCAATCAGAATAGGATAAGTATTATCAGAGAAGAATATGTGAGATTTTTGAAGGTTTAATTGTTGACCAGAAAACTAACAAAAAGAATCCATGATTTGTTTGATAACATTAGCTTGATTTAAAGATGCTTCACCTATAAGAACAATGTCATCAGCAAATAAAAGGTGGGAAATAGCAGTTTAACTATGGGAAAAATGAAAAGGGGCCCATTGTGTTTGATTAACAGCTTGGGAAATAAGGAGACTAAGTCTTTCAATACAAAGGATAAAAAGGTAAGGGGAAAGAGGATCCCCTTGCCTAATTCCTTAGGAGGGAGAAAAATAATTAGAGGGTTGTCCATTCCAATTTAAAGCAAAAGTAGGAGTAGAAACACACTACATAATCAGTGAGATAAGATTATTATCTAAACCAGTAGCTAAGAGGGTATCCTTGATGAAATTCGAGGAGAGTCTATCATAAGCTTTAGCAAGATCTAGTTTTAAAATCATGTAACCGGTTTTGACTTTCATTGATCTCATGGAATGGATAGTTTCTTGGAGAATGATAATATTATCCGTAGAGTGTCTATCAGGGACAAAACTACTTTGATGGTGGGAGATAAGGTAAGGGAGAGATGGGCGGATTCTATGTGCAATAATTTTGGCCAGAACCTTATAAATTACATTACAAAGGGAGATAGGTCTAAGATGGGCAGGGGTTTCAGGGGAGTTAATCTTAGGAACAAGAGAAATCAGAGTATGATTAACAGAAGTTATGGATGAGGGATTAGAGAAGGCCTCTTGGATAAATTTTTGAATATGAGGATAGGGGAAATCCCATTGGCTTTTGAAAAACAAAGCATGGAAACCATCAGGCCCAGGGGCCTTGAGGTTTCCCAGGGAAAATAAAGCCTGTTTAATTTCTAATAGATCAGGGAGATTAAAAGTGGGGAGAATATCAGGAGGGACAGAGGGAAAGGGGGGAAAGGCCATAGGTGGAGGACAGATTTGAATACAACTACAATATAGGGAAGAAAAGAAATTTTGCACCATGGCTTTAATTTCCTGGTCATCATAAGACCAGGAGCCATCATCTTTTTTTAGAGCATCAATCTTATTCTTTGATTTTCGAGCAAGAGTGCTCTGATGAAAGAAATGGGTATTCCTGTCACCTAAGGCAAGCCACTTACTTCGAGACATATGAAACCAATAGGCTTCTTCATGGTCTAAAACCTGAGAATACTCATCCCAAAGATTTGCTCTGAGAGAAGATAAGAAGGGGTTGGAGCCTTGAAGCAACTTAGATTGGATACCTTGAAGCCTACTTAAGAGTCTTTTCTTTTTTAAGAAGATATTTCCAAAAGTTTGGGAATTCCAACTAGAGACATTTTCAGTAAATCTGTTTATATTTGTGGTCCAATTATCCCCAGAGAACCAAGAATTTTTAACTTGATCAGCAAAGGAGGGGTGGTCAATCCAAGGAGCTAGGAAACGAAAAGGACCTCTATGGTACTTATTGGAATTGTTTGGAATTTTAAGCCAAAGGCCCAAGTGATCAGATTGGGGGAGAGGGAGATTGATCATTTGGGCAGATTGGAAAGAGGATCTCCATAGATCATTAGCCACTACCCTATCAATTCTTTGTCTAATGTGCCCATTTGTCCGAGTAAATTTAGGCCCCTTACATCCAATATCAGATAAAAACGCATTGTTAAGGCAATTAACAAAACTATTTATGGAAGAGAGTCTAGCAGGAGCACCACCCTCTTTCTCATGAGCAAATAAAACAGAATTAAAATCCCCAGCAACACACCAGGGGATGTTAGGATTTTGTTGGCTAAAAGTGGTTAAATCCTCCCATAACAGATGCCTATTATTTTCTAAAGGGCTGGCGTAGATAACAGAGAGGAGCCAGGGAGTTTGTGAGCCAGTCCTAACACGGAGGTGAATGGAGAATTGGGAAGATGATATAGGATCAATAGAGAGCAAATTAGGATTCCAAAGACACCAAATACCCCCTGAAAACCCTCTAGCTTCAACTCTAGTCCCACCAGTTAGGCCAATTTTATTGATGATACTATCAGCACGGGAACCACTAGCTCTAGGCTCTAAGATAGCAACAAAAGCTAAGGAATAAAGTCTAATTAAGTCTTTAACTAAACCAGGGAAGTTCTTTTTACAGGCTCCCCTACAGTTCCAGATTAAAAAATTATTCAAAATGAAAATATAAAAAATTAAAAGAGCAGAAAGTGAGAAAAACTTAGCCATTTCGAGAAGCAAGTCAATTGGCTTGATCCTCTTCCATGCCCCACAAGATTGGCTATCAGCAGAGGTTAAGGAAGAATCCCCATTCTTGGGATGAGCAGCTGCATATGGGAGATTTTGGGGATGATCATTTCCTGAATAATTTGATATGGTATCCCAGAAGGAATCTGAAGGGGAACCTCCAAGGTGTAAGCTACCGAACCACCATTGTTATATTTGTTGGCAAGAGCTTTTCGGTGCATCTTCATTAGAGCAAGAATTTCCTGCTCCTGCTGTTTGCGCTTAGGGTTAGGAGGGTCAGGGGGACAGGGGGTGGTGGGAAAGGGAGAAGGGGGAGGAGGTTTACGAGAAGAAAGGGGATTAGAGGAAGGTTTGGGATGGGTCTCAGGGGGGCGTTTAGACTTAACCAACTGGGGTTTGGACGGGGTTTTCTTAGGAGATTTGGGAGGAGGAGGAGCCAAAGAGGGGGGGGGGGAAGAGGGACGAGCCTTGTCAATCAAAGGGGTGGAGGTCTCAGTTTCAGTGACAGGGGTGGGCTCATGAGAATGCAAGCTGTTAAATCGTGAGCCAAGGTCTATGGTAGAAACTTGTTGGGTGGGAGTGACCGAGGAAGGAGGGGGCTTTACGGCGTTGGGGGTGTTTAACAAACATCCAAGGACCAAAACATGGTTGAGGCGATGAATCATCTGAAGAGGGTTGGGCCACCAAGGAGTTGGGTTCCAAGGGGTGTTCATTAGATTTGGTTCCTGAAGGAGAGTTTTCCATTGTATTTTGAGGATCTATCTTCATGGCTGAATCCTTATCAGAGTCAATAGGGGGAGGTTCTTCTTGCACGTTTGAGGCAGTTGTTTCTGGCCAGGAATCAAGTCTATGGCCATATTTCCCGTAGTTGAAGCAGATAAGGTGGAGACCTTCATACTCAATCTTGTATGTGTCCCCCAAAGCAGTGATGTAGGGAACCAGTTGACGCCTCAAGTCAATTTCAACACAGATGCGAGCAAACCTTCCCCGCGAATGAATAGATGTTAGATCATCCACTTTAAGCATGGTGCCCAGCTGTTGACCAGCCCTCCACAGGAAATGCTTGTTGTACAATTCCATTGGGAGCTGAGGGATACGCGCCCATACTGCTATTTTGCGAATTGTGTCTTGAGAAGGCTTAAATCGGGGCCTCCATCTCTGTACTAGAAGATAGTTATCAGCTATAAGCCATGGGCCCTCGTACAAAGCATGTTTGTAGTCATCAGGATCTGCAAATCGAACAGAAAAATAATCAGCATCAATATCTACAACAGAGACATGACCTTTATTTGCCCAAAGCTGCTGGATTCTTTTTGACATGAATCGAAACCCCATCTTTTTCCCAAGAAGTTTCACAATTAGGGTAGTCTTCCACGACTGACACCAAGATTCATATTCTTCAAGAGAAATTTGAACTTCTGGGTTAGGATTGAATTCCCTAGGATCTTGGGGTTCTTCCGCAGAAAAATTCCAATCTGGATAAAGTTCCTCTGAAACTATACGCACAAGGTCTTCAGGATCTTCCTCACAAATTTCCGAGGCCATAACCATGTCTTTGTAAGATGGTTTAGGATTAGTGGAGATTTCTGGCTTCTGTACTAGCATAGGTTGATTCTCCTTCGGAAATCCTTCCAGAGAAACTTCACCAGCAGTGAAAGTTGGATCGGCCTCTTCCTTGGGAACCTTAGGTGACTCCATCTTGACTTTCTTCGTGCTTCGGTCCAAGGAAATCATCTTCTTCGCGGAGGGATTTCAGAGAAGGCTCCATCTCTAATTATATTATATTATATCACTTCATCCTTATTTCTTTCTTACCAAACAACTCAAATTCTTCTCTATTTCTCACCTATTTCTCTTCACCCCATTTTTCTTTTCTATTTCTCTCTACTCTATTTCTCTCCACACTACCAAACAAACACTTGCCCATTGTTTGATATTAATGAAATGAAAGAGAATTGGGTAAGGAGAGAAATTGAAGAGGCAAACTTCTCTTATTTGGTGTTGCATAGAAATAGTAGAGAAATGCAAAAAAAAAAAAAAAAACTAGCGGAACACACATGAAATGCATTTCTCTCCTAATGTGTAGACAGATAGAGGAGAAATGGTTATTCAATACTACTCATTACTATTTATCATCTATTTCACACTCATTTATCTCATACCAAACAACCTACAAATCATATTTAAGGCCAACCCAACATATATGTAGGTCTAAAGTAAATTAAAAAATGAGGGCCTAATTCTAAAAGATAAAAGACGAGAAATGACATATATTCTTTTAAGAAAAAAATATGAGTCAATTTTAAGAAAAGAAACTTATATTAATTTTTTTATAAGAAAAAAATGTTTTTAATTATTATCTATTAACTAATAATTAGTAATATTTTTATATATATTTAATATAAAGATTTTATTCAATTTTGGATAAAATACGTTATTAATCATTATAAATTTAAGTATATTTGTGTTTGATTCTCATAATTTAAAATCAATGTGTTGAGTTTATTTTTCTCAAAATCACCTCAAATTAATCCTTATTACCCCTCTCGCTAGGGAATAAAAATATACCTGATAAGAAATACTAAAGACTAAAAAACACATCAGATAAAAATTAATTTGGGATAATTTATAAGAAAGAGACTCGACACACAAATTTTAAGTTATAAGAACCAAAATCAAATTTATTTAATTTTACATAAACTACAAACATATTTTACCCTAATTTTAATATATAAAATATATCTAAAAAAATCGAGGCCTTGTAACATTGGGCCTAAAGCAGTTGCTTTACCGGCCTCCCCTAAAACCGGCCCTGATCATATTTCTTTTATATTTCACACATTTTTTTCGTATCAAATAACTTACAAATTATCTTTATCTTGTGTATTTCTTTTTCCTAACCAAACAATGGCTTAATTTTCTCTTGTTGAATTCAATCTTCCGCTAATGCAAACAAGAGTCGTGGTGCCACGTGGAAACATCCTATCGCTCAGTTGAGCACCGCCAGAACAACCTGATCTGTCCACCTTTTGCCGACAGCTCGAGTGTACAACGTCTCTGGCAATTGGCGTGAAATATATAATTGCCATCAATTATTTGTTAGTATTACTTATATTTACATTAATTATGTAAATTCTTTGGTATTTTAATTAAGTTAAATAGATAAACACGAGTATATATCTACTCTTAATCTCTTATATACAACTATACTTAATATGTGTTTAAGAATTTCAATAAAACTCTCAAATTCACTGTTTAATATTAATGTAGTCTTTCTATTTTGTTTTTTAAAATTATAAAATTTGTTTTTAAAATCCTATAAGATATTTGAATTTTTTACTTATATTATTTACAAGGTTAGTATATATATTTTCTTATTTATTAATTTTTTTATTTAAATTTTAAAATACGTTGATTAAAAAAGACATTCATAATTTTCATATAATAATCTTTTTATCTTTAAAATTTTTTATTTTCTTTTAAATATACTCGATTTTTTAACTATATTAGAACTATCAATAAAATAAGAAGATATCCTAATCTAATGCATTACTTACATGAGTGATTAAAATACTAATTTACTTTAAATGTGATTTAAATAAGAGCTATTACGTATTCTTTAATAGCAATTAAAAAATAGCTTTAGAAAATAACAAGAATGATAAAAAATAAAATCAACAATTATTAATAAATAATTAAAAATACAAATATCCTCACGCAAAATCACAAAAATAAAAATTGAATTGGAGTCAAAGTAGTTTATTTGCATTAGGGTGTTGATGGATTTTTCTTGTCCTTACCTTACTTTAATTTTTGATTGGATCAATTCTCTAGATTCCAATCCGTTAATAGACTTGATGATATATGATTTTAATTAGGATCAAATGTAAGTACAATAAAATCACGATGATTTAATTTATAAGTTAAATAAAATTATGAAATGGACATATAATAATATCAAAATAAAAAAAGAGCTTGTACAATTAGTAATTATATCACATGTTAGATTTCCTCTCAAGCTCTCTTTAAATTTTGGGACATTACTCAAAAAAGAATGACAATATATCATTTAAACTGCTATTTATTATAATTTTTTTTTTTGAGTAAAATTATTACAAGATTTTTATATGCGAATGAAATGTGATATAAAAATAAAAATTATTCAAAATTAATTTTGCAAAAAAGAAAATCCAAACACATGCTATAACGGCCAAAGGTTACAGAGAGGATCAAATAGGAACTCCAAGGAAATCGTCGTTTTAAGAGGGTAATGCTAACGAGTGTTCTAAGAACATTGGTTAAGGATCTATAAAAAAATGTTTTTATTTGAAAATCACAATATTAATTGCATCTATAACATCATTATATATCACACCCCAATAAAAAACTTTCTACTTTTGATTACTTAACAAGTGTCCTAAACATACTCGTTAGCATTTTCCTTCGGAATAATACTCCCTCCGGTTCTATTTATAAAACAACGTGAAACTTTTCCATGGTCCTATTTATAAGATAAAATACACAAATTTAGAAGCATTTATTTTTTCTCATATTTGCCCTTGTTGACCATTAAAGATTTTAAGGTGACATGATAGTAAAATTTAATTTTAAATAAAGATAAATTTATAATCTTATATAGCAATTTCTTAAAAATTAATGCATTAATTACTTTTTTTAATATATATTTTTATCTTAATTATTTTATAAATAAGACCGGATAGAGTATAAAAGAAAGATAGTCATCGTAGTTAGCGCCAGCGGTAACAAATTTATGTGACAATCCTGGTGGATAATTAGATATGGATGGATGAAAATGTATGCTGTTCTGTAATTTCAATCTTCTCTGCTGCTTTTTATTTATTTATATATGCACTTTTTGTTCTTTATTTTTGTGGAGTTTGATAACTCTCCGTTGCTGTTTAATTTATAAATGCATTTCGTGTGCTTTCATAACTTATTGTAATTTTTTTTTTCAGGGCTAGCTGGGCAACTTGCCTTTGCGTGTACCGCCGCAATCGATGTGGATACTGGATAGAGACGAGAGGAGCGGGATAAAACATAGTACTTACAAACGAAGAAACAAAATAATTAAGGAAATCCTATAAGCATAGTTGTGGAAAAAAAATAATTCTAAAGTTATTTTCACATTAAAAAAATACTCCTATTTCAAGCTATCTTTAACTAATAAAAATAAAGTTTTGCTTATTCATTTCAAAGCATTAAAATTCGTGCTAACAGAATTAAATCTAGCATAAGTACGTTTAAACACATAAGGGCATGTTTGTTTTCCTCACAAGTAGTATTAACTATATAGCTATGGAATGATTCCCTAGCCAATTTCTAACTATTTCGTAGCGAAACTCATAGAAAGGACTAAAGGTGGGTGTTGGATATGTAGAGAGGATGCAAATTCATAGAAAGCACCGAAGGTGGGTGTTGCGGTTTATTAATGCCCAATTTGTTGATAAGGGTTTGCCAATATTTTTAGAATTGATTTTGTTGAAATATTTAGTGTTTATTTGGTTTATAGTTGGGTAAAATTTATTTTAATAGATTTATAGAATCAATGGTTGAAATGAATGATGTACGACTTATGAAATACGTTAATGAAAGTGATTTAAAATCAATTCCGCTGTTCTTATTGTTACAAATTGGTAACCAAACAAGCTCTTAGTACGATGTTCAAATAAATTATCATTCCACTTATTCTTCTCTCTCTAAATTGACATACGCTAGATATTAAAAAAATGCATTCTTACACATGGACATTTAAAAGAAATTGCAACCCCTTGGGTTTGTGAATCTTGACAAACATATCATTATTTTAGTTTAATAAAAAAAAGTCTTTAATTTATATGGACTAAAATAAGCTGTCCGAACATGACTTGTAGCATGTTTGGATTAGCGTTGAAATGTGGTAAACTCACGTTTCTAACACTAGAAATAGTTGCGTTGGGAAATCCAAACTTGAGTTTGGCCAGTTTCAACGCTAAACCAAACACACACTTGGTTGTTTGTCCAAATTTTTGCTTCAAATCGATTTTTCTTTACATTAATTAAAGACATGTTTTGGTTGTCTATCCATATTATTCATTACTTTTTGAAATGAGTTTCTTGATCATTTTGCCTTTAATCTGTGCTGTTAATATTTTAGCTGCATGTAAATGATTCCTTCATTGCAACTCTTCAACAACTTAATCACATTTACTATACAAGAAAATTGGTTTTTAGCGACGACCGAAAGTCGTTGTTACAGGAAAAAACCGTTGCTATTTCATAATTAGCGACGACCTAAAGATGATACACCCGCCGCCGCTAAAAGTCTCGTCGTTGTTGCAATAACGACGTTTTATGGTCGTCGCTATGTAGCGTAAGCGTGGTCGTCATAAATAGCCGACGCTAGACTTATCAATTGTGAGAATCGAAGCCACAACTTGCATGATACCGAGAAGGAGCATTACCGTTATACTAAGTATGTTTCTTGAAATATATAGTGCAAGATATTTTATATATAGTGAAAAAATAACAAGAAATGAGCGTTGGCCAGACCGACACTAACTTTACGAATGCTGACACTAAAAATTTTTTTTTGCCTTTAGCGTCGGCCCGACCGATAATTTTTTTTTAAAATAGTTTATTTTACCATCAGCAACGGCTAGGCCGACACTATTTAATAAAGTTAGCGTCGGTCAGACCGACAGTACATAAAAAAATGTAAAAAAAAAAAATTCAACGGTGATGCCTTTTAGTGTCAGTCTAGCCGACGCTACTAACGAAGATATCGTGGCCAACGCTACCCATTCAAATCTAAATCGCTGATTTGTTGTAGTGAAAGATCTTGAACCTTTACCCTACTTAATGGATGTAGAGTTAATTGGTGAGCTTTTCCTAACTCAACAAAAGCATACAAATGATTTATTATGTAAAACAAAAATAGTAACCATTAATTATTTTATTATTATTTTACGCATAGATATTTATTATTTTATCAATTATTATTTAATTTTTTGTCTTAATTATAAACGTTATAATAAGGTTACTTATACGAATTTATGTGACACCCTTCTACCCCATACTATTATATGTTTCGTAAATAGAAGTTTATAAAATGTAAAGTCTCTCGGTAGGTAAAAAGGTACACAAACACTCTTAATAAATCTCATAGTTCGAAAATGACTTTATTAAATGAACTCAAACTCCAAATATAAATTAATTATAAACAGCGGAAATCTCCATAGGAATAAAAACAATTAATAATCTACTGCCATACAAGGCATCCAGAAGTTCATAAAAATACTCCTAATCTAGGAACATGGTAAAACCCCCAAGCACACCCTGATGTCACATCTACTAGAGCATACCCTTTTATTCATAATCGACACCAGTTGTGTCCTCATCAACACATGTAAAATATATCCACAGAATACAGTGAGGAAAAGGAATACTACCCATACATGCACATAGAGAATACTCATCCTCACCCACAACATCATTACATCATGCCAACAATACAATAATCACCGATAAATAACATTCATCTAAAACTCAACATATATTTAATCATCTATATCAACATATACATGCCATAACATCATTCCCATTCATAACACATAAATATATCCTTTATACATTCATCAAGCTCATCATCATCATGACCTCATTCATATATCATCATATAGTTCTCATATCATCATTCACCCAATTAATCATATATTCTATTCTCACACATAATACTCATCATCATCAATATTCATAACATCATTTAATAACACCATTTCATCATCATATATCACACACCAATACTCCTCTCATCATCTACCCAAAGATCATGACTTAGAACTCCACACAATGGGTGCACCTCGTCAATCACTCTAGTTAGTACCAAGATAGTCTACCGGTGTTACCACACACTATCCGATAGGTTGTACCCCCTCTATGGGCCCACACAACGACATTCGACCCTAGGTTGTACCTCCTCTATGGGCCCGTACAATCACTCCTAGGTTGCACCCCCTCTATGGGCCCGTGCATCGAACACCCCATCTTGATCCCCTGAGTTGTACCCCCTCTATGGGCCCGCACAACTTAGATAACATCATCATCAAAAGGTGATATACACCATCATCATAAATCATCATTATCATGCATTAACATGCTCATCATTAAACATCATCGTTATAAAGTGATATACACTTATCATCATCATCATACATCAATATGCTCATCATTAAACATCATCATAATAAAGTGATATACACTTATCATCATCATCATACATCAATATGCTCATCATTAAACATCATCATAATAAGGTGATATACACTTATCATCATCATCATACATCCATATGCTCATCATTAAACATCATCATCATAAAGTGATATACACTTATCATCATCATCATACATCAATATGCTCATCATTAAACATCATCATAATAAGGTGATATACACCGACATCATTATCATCATCACACTCATCATCAATTATCATCATAATACATCATCACACTCATCATCAAATATCATCATTATTCATCATCATCAGCATCGCAATCCTCATCAAACATCGTTAATCATCAACACCATACTCATTATAAAGTACTCTCAAACAACATCAATCATCATCAAACAGTTAGGATCTCAAAATCCACTCTGGTAATCGATTACCAACCTCTAGTAATCGATTACCCGCAAACAATATCTCTGGTAATCGATTACAACCCCCTTGTAATCGATTACCCGCGAACAGACTCTCTGGTAATCGATTACAGCACCCCTGTAATCGATTACCCGCAAGCAAACAGTGCTTCTGGGTTGCCCAGAACACTCTGGTAATCGATTACCACATCTGGTAATCGATTACCCGCGACGCAGATCGCAGATTTCACGATTTCTCACCTCTCTAAACCCATCCAATCAATCCCTAATCAATCTTTTTCGTCTAAACATCATTCATACTCGTTAATAACATCAAATACTCAATAATTCATCAATCTATTACAGATTATACCATCAATTCATCAAAATCCCAATTTCTCAATCCCTAATCACCCTTTTTTCAATTATCTTCAATATCATCTTTACTCTCATTCAATAATTCGTCAATACACATACAATAAATCATCAATCATCAGATTATATCATCATTTTCAGTTATTTATTCATAAATTCAAATTATACATCTTAGATTTTTACCCAAACATCCCCTACATGCATATACAGGCAATACTCTCTCCCCCACCGTACCTTAAGCGAAGCTTGATCACAGCAAGGAAGTCCTTTTTTGGATTCTTGGCCTTCACTCCACAGCAGCTCTCTCTTGAGACTCTGTTTCTCCCCTCCTTAGCGTTTCGCTTACTGACGAATGATACGAATAAGGATTAGGGTGCTCTGTTAACCCATCCTTACTGAAATAACTAATTGGGCTTGGGCCCACTCTCACTCCCTTATTCTATTTTCAATTAAAATTACCTTTACGAAACAACACTAATAATAATAACACTCCTATTAATTATTTCTCATTAAATTAATTATTTTCTTAATTAATCTATTTAATTTAATTAATATTTATCCTAATAAAATTTAGGATGTTACAATTTACAACTTTATATATCTTAATTTCTTATAATTTTGTATTATCTTATTAATTAACATGTTATATAATATTAAAAAATATATATTTAATTAATACCGGTTCGACTATGGTTGAACCATTGAATCGTGAACCAGTATCTTCACCGGTTTAATTATTGGTTTGATTTTTAAAACATTGATCGGAAGTATTTAGTAAAACTAACTGAAAATGATAAAATGACATATAAGAGCATCATTAATTATTAAATAATGATGAGTGAGAGGTTTTGAGGAATAATGTTGTAATAAATTTTCAGCTAGTGGCTGAAAAATGTAGTTTTTAAAATAATTTTTCTAACACGTGCAATATTGCACATGATAATAAATCAAAAGTGAAAAATTTTATTGAAAAATATAACATTTAATATTATCAATGCATTAAATGTTGTGATAGTTGCATTTTCTAATAAAACTTTTCTAATTTGAGGTTTATTATCATGTGCAATATTGCACATAGGGGTGAAAACAGGCCAGACCAGGCTTTGGCAGGCCTGAGCCTGACCTGACTCATAATTCTTATGCCTGAGCCTGACATGTTACCTGTTACATGCATTTTTGTAAGGCCTGGTCTGGCCTGCGAAAAAGCCTGGCCTGGCCTGTAAGCCTGTTTAGAAGCCTGTTTTATAACAAGGCCTACCAACAGGCCAACAGACCTATAAGCCTATGCAGGCCAGCAAGCCTTTTAAGCAGACTTTTTTATATAATTAATTTAATATATTCTAATTTTTTACTATATTATAAATTTTTTAATTATATTTATAGTTATTTATATAATTAATTTAATATATTATATATTATTATATTAAACAGGCCGGCCTGTTAAGTCTAATAGGCTTTTTCATAAGCCTGAAACCTGACCTATTTAACTAAACAGGCCTTTTAAGAAGCCTTAGGTTGGCCTTTTTAATAAACGAGTTAGACCAGGTCAGGCCATAAACAGGTCAGGTCGTAGGCCCCTAACAAGCCGGCGGGCCTATTCCCACCCCTAATTGCACATAATAGAAAAATCATTTTAAAAAAAGTTATCACAAGTAACTTCTAAAAAAAGTTAATAGTATTTAGAAAAACTACCTTAACAAACACTGATGGAATGTTTTTAGCTATATTAATTTTAACTTTCATCTAGCTGAAATGTCTATCAAATAAACTCTATTTATAAAGTAATCTGTGTTAAAAATTAACACTTTTTTTTATCATTTTCATAAACATAAAATTGACCGTATATGTTTTTTTTATCAATGTTATTGTCTAGTAAATAGATTAACTTCCTATATTTATAAAACTAAAAAAACAACGGCTCCAATTGCAAAAGCTGACCTTGTACAATTCCACCGACACACCTGTTTATTTATTCATATCATTAGGAAATCTTATTTTATAGGAGTAGTACTTTTTGTTTTTCAAATAAATTAAAGGGTTATGGATGATGGATGCCAGTAAGTTTTTAATTTTTGGTCTTTTGATGTCAGTAAGTTTGAGTAAAAACGTGGTTGCCGCTGGCTTTAGAAAAAAAGTTAACAAGTGAGAGAGAATGTCTGTGTGGATTGGCGGCAGTGGTTTTCCCGCGAAGCACGGGCCAAATTCCATTTTCTTAATTTTGGCCGACTAATTATTATTCCAATATCCTAATTACAGCTTCATTCGCTGTTTCCCAAGTTACCACAGGAATTAGGTAGTGGGGGATGAACTCTCTCACGAGTCAGAAAGAAGCATCCCTATTCTACGCTTCTAGTCTAGTCTTTAGAGACGTTTATCCCCTTTTGTTTTTTATTACATATTTATCCCTAAAGCTAACCTTTTTTTAAAAGTGAAACATTTCAGATATGTATAAAAATACTTAGTAAACATCAGGATAAATCTGGAAAGAAAAATATTTGGGTCACTCACAATTATTATATAGGTCAAAGAAAAGACGATTGGAGCATATGGGTATTATTCCTTAATGGATTTCAAGTGAAATTGGTTAAAGCAGAAAGCCCATCCGTTGTGCCATAACGTAACAAGCGCCGAGTGATTGGCCATGATGTCAAAAAGCGGTGGCGAAACACCACAATGACTTTTCCAACGCGTGCCTACCCAAGGTCTAACTTAAACAATCCCACTACTCGTCTCATTTAATTTAATTATTTATTACTACAACAGTATTCTCCTTCCACAGTTCAAAGTAAACAGACACATTCTTTCTTGTCCTACATGTTTAGGTGGCTATATGGATAAGCTTCAATCTTCATGTGCCGCTCCACCATTCCTCTCATTTTCCCATCCCACATTTATTATTTTATCATTAATTAAATACAACCCCCCATCCTTAATTAACATAGTACACATCTTAAGAAAATCTAAAATAACATCCTTTTCATTTCTTTATTATTTCCCCATAAATTTTAAAATCATTTTCCAAACCACCGCGCAACTTTCAAATCCCTCGTTCTTCATATGATCCCAGTCCACACGTCTTTCTCCTTTCTCTTTTCCTTCCTGTTTCAAATTTCACAAACCACAATTCCTCTCTCTGTCCATATAAATACCCTTCTCTCTTCCCTCATCCATTTCAATTCCACAACACAACAACTCTCTCTATTGTCTATCCTCTCATTTGACCAAAACATAAACATCAATATTATTTTTCTCCGAAAATGGTTGATTTACATTGGAAATCAAAGGTGCTAAGTTCCGACATGTCTTCCAAATCTCCAAAACTCTCTCTCCCCGACAAGTCCTCACCCCGAAGCTCCCTACCTTCTTTGCAACTACTACCTTTCATCGCCAACGATGTCTCCGCGGCGGCGCCTTCGCTATGCGCAGCTTACGACCACTATCTCCGCCTCCCGGAGCTCCGAAGGCTTTGGAACACAAGGGACTTCCCTAACTGGAGCAACGAACCGATTCTAAAACCTGCTTTACAAGCTCTCGAGATCACGTTCCGCTTCCTCTCCACCGTTTTCTCCGACACCAGACCTTACTCGAACCGCAGAGAGTGGAACCGCAGGGTAGAGTCCCTCGCCACGCGTCAGATCGAGATCATCGCCATGCTGTGCGAGGACGAGGAACAAGACCCCGAGACACGTGGCACTTCACCAATGGCTGATCTTAACGAAATCAATAGCAACAGCAGAAGCTACAGTGAGGCTAGTCTCCTCCCACGGCTTGCCACGTGGTACAGATCCAAGGACGTAGCGCAGAGGATTCTTCTCTCCGTGGAATGCCAAATGAGGAGGTGTCCGTACACGCTAGGTTTGGGCGAACCGAACCTCGCGGGAAAACCGAGCCTACGATACGACGCCGTGTGCAGGCCGAATGAGATTCACGCGCTGAAAACGACGCCGTACGACGACCGCGTGGAGAATTACGAGAACCACGCGGTGCACGCGTCGCACCAGATCGTGGAATCGTGGATCCACGCGTCGCGGAAGCTTCTGGAAAGGATAGGGAGCGCGATCGAGGGGAGGAGGTTCGAGAAGGCGGTGGAAGATTGTTACGCGGTGGAGAGGATCTGGAAGCTTCTAGCGGAGGTGGAGGACGTTCACTTGATGATGGATCCGGGCGATTTTCTGAAGCTGAAGAATCAGCTTTCGGTGAGGGGCGAAACGGCGTCGTTTTGCTTTAGGTCGAAGGAGCTTGTGGAGGTGACGAAGATGTGTAGGGATCTGAGACATAGGGTGCCGGAGATATTGGAGGTGAAGGTGGACCCGAAAGGTGGGCCCAGGATTCAAGAGGCGGCGATGAAACTGTACGTGGCGGAGAAGGTGAGTGGGTTCGAGAAGGTTCACTTGTTGCAGGCGATGCAGGGTATTGAGGTTGCGATGAAGAGGTTCTTCTATTCGTACAAGCAGGTTCTGGCGGTGGTGATGGGGAGCTCAGAGGCTAATGGAAACCGAGTTGGGTTGATGAGTTGCGACGGGGGTGACTCGTTAACTCACTTGTTCCTTGAGCCTACGTATTTTCCAAGCTTGGATGCCGCCAAGACTTTCCTTGGATACATTTGGGATAATGATAATAAATGGTTATGAAAATACTACTGCAACACAAGGACAACAAGGTGGTGACACTTACACTTTGCACATTTTATGGTTAATTCAGTTTAAATTGATAGTGATACAAGTCAAAAAAATAGGGGAAAAAGATGTAATCAAGAAATTCTTTCCTTTTTTTATGAATTAAAGTGGATTAAATTTTGTAATGTCTTGTTGTATTGTATGTGAAATATTTAACAAATTTTTTAGGACAAATGTTTCAGTTTTGTTCATTTTTTACGGCTTCCTAGTTCCTATTAATTTATTTCTTTGGAATTAAATATAAAAATGATTTGAAAATAGAAATACGGTCGAATATGCGGGCCTTTGTTTGAGTAAGTTCCATAAATAGAAAATATAATCTCGAGTTAAGTTGGAACTTAGTTCACTTTCTTAGAAACCGATTCAAAATTGTTGATCGTATGATATGGCTTCTAGCTAGTTGAAACAAAGATCGCGAATAATAGTCCTGAAAGTTTTCAGATTGCATATCTATTTTTTCACCGTTTCACGAAACACTGGATGTATTTTACAATAGGAACTTAGCAGGGGTGTTTAAATCTAATTCGATTGTGTTCTGGACCGAAATGGACCTCGACCCATTTAAGTTGGACTTATCTCAGCACGTGCACCTACATATTACCAAAGCGCGTGGCAACATATTTTAGGATATGTTACAATTGATAACAGACTTTCCTGCCAAACTTAAAGCTTATAAATATGCTACACAGATTCATTATTGAGGTACACATTTATTCTATATTACATATACTCTTATCAGAATTCTCTCTAACTTGAGCGTCAGAGCCACTGCAAGTACACCCTGTTCCGCCGTGCTCCGTCGTGGATTGTAAGAACAATTAACCTCTTCAGCTGGAAAACGCCGTGGAGAATTTGGCACGAACATTGGCCCTGTCTGTGGGAAACCGAGAAATGCTTCTTGCATCCCCATCTTCGAGAATCTCCAAGAATCCTCAAGATTGTCTCTTGGAACAACGACTTCGGTTCATCCCTTTCTTTTCACTTTTGTTCGTGTAGATTCTCCTCCAAAGCTCATGGTGGCTTGTCGTAGTGTCGCCGCTACCACTTCTTCTCCAGTGGATAACCACGTGGACCACTCCAGTATGTGAAAAGCTTCCTGTCGTTGTTGCTCTTGCAGCGACACTTTTGTCGTCTCCTCTGCCTCTACCAACTCCACCATCCCTTGTCCGAGTAATCTTGAACTAGATTATATTATTTCTTGTGTTGTATTCTTTAGTTTACAGGTTTAGAGACGCCTGTAACTCTGATGCAATCAAAGACGGTGTATTTTACCATTGCAATCAAAGAGCTGCAGCGGTGGTAATTCATGGAAATTTTGAGATGTATGGTGGTCCAATTGTTTATACAAGACTGATATGAGATGATCCGTTTTCATATATAAAAGTGATATGAACAACGGAACCTCATATTCATAATAATTCCGAGATGCCCCCCAAATGATGGCCTATTCCGAGATGGCACCAAGTGCTGCAGCGGTGGTTATTCATTTCCGAGATGCAATTCATAATAAAAGATGTCAAATCTTTCCCGTTAACAATTAAATTCTGAGATGTATGGTAAATGCCGTGAAGAAATTCCGACATGGTAAATGCCGTGAAGAAATTCCAACATGATTATTGGTCCGATGTGAAGAATGCATAAGCTTGGAATGACACCTGTCCTGCCAGCTTTTTTCGGAAATGTCCCTGCTGAACTGAAATATATATTTCCATCGGCAAAAATAACACGCTTGGGAAATTGGTTTTCTGTTAAGAATGACCTCAAATGGTGTTGCACTTATCTTCTCGATGCAACTGATCCCTGGTTCATTGAGATCGGGAAAGCATTTGTTAAGCAACAATTGCAAGAGTATGGAAGAACCATTAGTACTTGCAGCGGTGGTAATTCATGCAAAATCTCGAAATGCCCAAAGCGGAGAGCATAAGAATGGCCAAATCCCACTTCCTCATGATGTGAGCGCGCAATTCTGCTTCGGTCTCCTCTTCCTCTGCTTCTGATCAGCATTCAACAAAAACGTTCTTAATTCCGAGATATGAGAATTCCTGGATGATACCTATCTCAATGAAATCGTTCCACGTCAGAATGACTGGTGTTGATAACGAAACTGGCGGAGAACACCTGTATTGAGGGTATGATTTCCCCTGCATTCCAGGGTGCAAGAGGACTGGCAATTGCCACTGACATATGGTGGCGACGTAGCACCATATTTTCCATCCTCATTTGAGAAAGTTAGTCGCATTTCTATCAACAATTTTCCATCCTCGTCTGCCCTCGCTTCCGGAAATACATCAACGAATTCTTTGTTAATCAAGGAGTGATTCCAATTTATGAAGAAATTTCGTGATCTGAGTGGTGTTTGTGATTACTGATTAGGCAATGATATGGTTTATTATTGCAAGTGGGTCATGATTTTCGGAGATCACCAAGCCATTTCCTAATATTCAGATTGATGTCTTTATTCCCTGTTCATTTTTAAGAGGAAATTTGTTAAGGACCATGAAGGCTTCAACACCCAGTCATTCAAGCTTACTCCCTAAAATTGTTGATAGCTGCAGCAGGTTGCAACGCCGTTGAAGGTGCAGGGTCATCTTCCATTATTGACCGATAACGAATCCGAGATGATACAACTCTGGTCCGAGGTGATACATATAAAAGAAAGCACGTTGATTCAATGTGCCCCCCACCGTCTTGATCACCGCTATCATTGTTCAGTCATGCTTGTTGTTTGGTCATGCTTGTTGGAGCACGTCACTGGGGTCAACTTCCATTATTGTCCGCTAATCATTGGCCACAGTTGATTACAGAAAATTCCAGCCATTTATGTCTCCGAGCTGTCCATTTAAAGAACCTTCGGATCTCATCACCAAAAGAATCTCGTGTGGGCAGAGATAGAGCCAGAGAGGAAGAGGAGAAAGAGAACACGAATCAAAACATCAATGAATATTCATATATTCATTCCCAGATGCGGCTGCGGTCGGTTGCTTTCCGAGGTTAATTGACACATCAATGTTAATCAGAGTCCGCGTAGGTCTTGGTTAATTGACACATCATGGTTCTGCCAAAGTGTCGCGGAAATGGGTTGGCCTTCAGTGGGTGACCCAAACCAACCGGGTGTAAGCTTGGGCAATTCGGTGTGTATAGTGGGAATCTTATCAAGCATGCTAATTCGGGAATAGGAACCCCTTTGATGCCTAATAGGACATTTTGAGACTTACATTTTCTCTTTGTTCAATGAAAATCTCAAGCTCACTATTTGAGAGCGGAATTACGGGTTGATTAAGCTCGAATTAACCCATATTTACGACTTTGAGGTTTTCACCCAACAACACTAGGTACATGTTCCCATTCCATTCTGAAATTGCCATGCCACCTCTTGCTTCAATTCAATGCATAGCTTTTGTTTTAGACTTTTTCATGACTGTACTACATCACGAGGTAGTATAGTCCGACTTGGGGGCATCTGTTCTGGACCAAAATGGAGATCGCCTTGGCCCATTCAAGTCGGACTCATCTCAGCACGTGCACCTACACATCACCAAAGCGCGTGACAACATCTCTAAGGATCCGTTACAACTTATAGCGGACTTTCCTTCCAAACTTAAGCTTATAAATATGCTACACAGATTCATTATTGAGGTACGCATTTATTCTATATTACATATACTCTGATCAGAATCCTCTATAACTTGAGCGTCAGAGTCCCTGCAGTTACACCCTGCCCTGCCGTGTTCCGCCGTGGATTGTAAGAAGAATCAACCTCTTCAACCGGAAAACACCGTGGATAATCTGGCATGAACAGATTGTAACCGCAACAACAGTATACAGATCCAAAAAATCGCAAATCGAAATAACAGCAAACCAAAAAAATCACAAATCGCAAAAAACTGAATTTTTTTTATCGGACTGGATTAGATTTCGGATCTGTCTGTGAGAACTAATCCAATCCAAACAGATTCAAAGTTTTCTAAATATTTTGATATATTATTGTTGTTGATATTATTTTTCTATGATGATGTAAAAAAATTATTATTGTTCAACTATATTTAACGAATAACATTCAATCATGAGGTTGGAAGTCATCAAGTAATTTGTATGTTATATGATAGGATAAAATAATTGCATATTTTTATCAAATTAGGTTTACCATAAGCAGATACTGTTATATGGGCTATGGAATTGAGATCCACTCTCATATCTAATTAAGTATTTAAAGTTACAACTTATTTGTTCACGAAACATTCACAATTTGGCAAAGCATAAGTTTTCGGCTTTAAATTTGTAAATGATTAACGATTTTGAAAACTAGTAATGATGTCATAATTTTGTTTTCATAACTTGATTTTTTAATTTATTTAAGAAACTGAAATCCAATCCTATACAAATCGATTAAAATTAGATTGGATTGGATTTGGAAAAAAATCAATACCAATTATATTATTAAACGAGAATACCAAAATTATTGAATTAGATTATTTTTCCTCAAAACCGATCCAATCCAATCCAGAAACATCCCTATAATTTAGCATGCAATTTCTGTCCCGGTCTATCTTAAAAGTCCATGGCTAGTAGTACGTGATTATTAGTGTTTCAATTCTATTCTTCAACTTCACGACTAATTATTTTATTGTTAGTCTAATGAAATTTTTTCTGGTATGAAAATTGAATAATCAAAATGTTGAATGTTAGATTAGCAAAGGCCAACCACACATCCAAAAATATGATATGCAGACATACTCCCTAGTCCCCACCAACCGAAGAATCACGTAGGAAATTAAGCCAGAGTTATGTTTTCTGGAAGGCTGGAAGAATCTTTCAGTATTAGTCAAATATGGCAAGTAGAAGTACCTTGGATTTTTATAGAGAGCATATAGATTGTGAAATTCTAGATATTTTCCTTTATCTCGTGTTTGGATGGAGTAATTGAAATTACTAGATTTTATATGTTAAAATAGTAAAAGAAAGAATTTTAAATGACAAATAAGAGGAATTTGTATAATAAATAAGAGAAATTTCAAATGACACATATTAAAAGAGAATTTTAATATTTCTCTGTTATGTTTAATTTTTTAGGTTATTATTTACAATTTCTCTCATACTTACAATTTACTTAACAGACTCTATTACAATTTTGATAATTCTAAAATTCTCCATCCAAACACAAGGTTAAGAAAATATTTTTTTACTGTGTAATATATTAAAAAACTTAGCCACTACAAAAGAAATACGTACATTATATATTGATCTTTGGTGTCAATTGATCTCATTCGATATTATTTATGAGCATAATTAAATTTTTAAAGTATTTTAGAGTGGACAAGTGTTACTCTCCTCTTTTTTCTTTTATATTTTTCATTTTCACAATTTGGTTTTATTATTTTTATTTTTTTATCACATTTTTATTTTTTTATTATTATATTAAAATATTTTCTCTCCTTGTATGTTTTTAATTATCTATTTATTACATAAAAATACATATGAAAAAGTATTATAAATGTGATGATTTAGATTAAATTTAGAGTATTTTTTCAATATACTAACCTTTATAAGAAACACATGACTAATTCATCAGGACCAAGAAAATACCTTGAAATTAGGTAATTGTAATTAATAATGCCATAATTTAAAATTTTATTACATAAATATCTTTAATATTAAATAAATAAAATAATGATAAAGTTATTACTCCTAATTAAAGTAGTAAGTCATTTTCCAATAGTTAGTCGTAGTACATCAATTATCATAGGAAATAGGTGAAGAGTGGACAATAAATTAATGATATAAAAAGAACTTGATAATTAATACAATTCAAAATATATAATATTATGTTTCTTATATTTAAGAGCAAGCAAAAACACATTTTTGTCTCTTATAAACAGGACCGGATCAGAGTTAGTATCATTTATCTCTCTATTTTATTCATTAATATTTTCACTTATTATCTCTCTTATCTATTCTATTTATCCATTTCTCTATCTTAAAATTGTTCCCCCAGTATACGTGGTACGTTTTTTCACTTACGTTTTTTTTTTCGTTTTTTATTCTCATTTCAGTAATGTGGTTTTTTTTATGAGTTACAGGTATCCTCCATGGGAGCCAGTTCTCCTTCTGCCATTGAATTTAAAGTAATTTTTTTATTGATATTATTATATTAAAATATTTTCTCTTATTATTAATTTCTGTTTATTATTTTCTCTTAATATTTTTAGTCCCTGAAAGTTTCACGTTGTTTACCTTCAGTCCTTGAAAGTTCATCCATATACGAATTAGTCCCTAGAAGTCTAAAATCACTTACTTATTAGTCCCTCTGTTAACCTCTGTTACATGAGTGAAACGGAATTGCTGACCTGGACTATTAAATGCACAATTGGATATTAAGTGATGTCTATATACATGGAAGCTCAGTTGTTCAATCTTTAATGCTGGACAAATATTTAACTTTCCCCCCCAAATTTATAACCTTCATTGATCTTCATTTTACTCTTCACATTCTCCCCCTATACGAGAAAATATCTGCCAACCCTAATCTCCACTTTTCAGGACCATATCAGAACTATTTTACAATCCAAATCTCTTTTTTTTTTCTCCACAAATTACTATATCCCCAATTTTATAACTGTAATCTCCATTATTGTCTGTAATATTATCTCCAAAATCCTAAATCAAACAAAGACAAAGAGACAATGAGGACTACAATGAATCGGGCAGTAAGTGGAAGTGTCTCTGGTGATGAAAGTTGCGTGATGACCTATGTGCATGTGGCAGAAGGCTGCGGTTGATGGAGTGCAAGAAGGAAAATAATAAATGACGATGGTTCTTGATGTTTCCTTTCTTTGGGGTAAGCTATTTTTCTGTTGGGTTTTAAAAGTGATTTCTTTGCCTTTTATGTGTATTTTGTGCAGAGGAATGATCTTGATAGTGGATACTTTGAATGGAAGTTTACGGTGAGAAAGGGAATTTGTTATGGTTCATGCATAGGAGACTTAGATGAGAGGTTGATTGGGAGTAAATATGTACTAAGAGATTAAGTGAAAGGATGAAATAAAAAAAATTAGGGTTTTATTTTGGGAGAATTTTGGAGCCCCAATTTTATTCCAAGGAGGCATCTTATGTGTCACATAACAATATAATGGTGCAATTAACTTGCTAACTCAGCACTTCTGTTTTATTAAACTAACAAAGGTTAACGGAGGGACTAATAGGTAAGTAATTTTAGACTTTCGGGGACTAATTTGTACACATATGAACTTTATGGGATTAAAAGTAAACAATGAATTGTATATTAACTCTTTTTTAATTATTATATTAAAACACTTTATCTCATTATCATTTTTTCATTATTTTGTCTCATTATCTCTCTATTTTATTTATTAATGTTTTCACTTAATTATTATCGATCTCTTTTGTCTATTTTATTTATCCATTAACTCTATATCTTAAAATTGTTCCCCAGTACACGTGCCACGTTTTCTCACTTGCGTTTTTTCTCAACTCAGTAAAGTGATTTTTTACGAACCACGAGTATCCTCCAAGGGCAACAATCCTACTCTTGCCATTTTCTTTTTTTTATCAAAATTTAATTTTCTTTATTATAATAATAATAATTATATTAAAACAATTTATCTCATTATCCATTCTTGTTTATCTATTTCATTACATAAAAATACACATATTAAAAAAATACAATAAATGTTTGATTATATTAAATTTAATGTGTTTTTTTCAATATATCATTTATCTCTCTATTTAATTCTCACTTCAGTAAAGTGATTTTTTTACGAACCATGTATACCTCTCACGGGAAACGGTCCTGCTCCTGACGTGAACCTTGACATCATGGTGGGCTAGCTCTCCCAACAGGGGTTTTTTCCATACACTTTATATATATTTAAAGTGATTGGTTTGTGGGATCTCAAATTAAATCTCAATATATTTTAAATTTAAAATTATATTAATGATGTATTTGTTACTATTTTCTAAAAACATGATAGTAGTATGCTCTTCACATTCTACTAATTGATGTATACGAGTATATCATAAGTCAATTTTGTTACAAAATTTTAATAATATATGTAAAAATGAATATCACGCACAACTCAACCTCACCAATGAGAATGAACGGGTACTTTGCTATTTTATATAAAAACGGTAAAATAAAAAGTTAAGGCATGCCATTTTTCAACATTCAAATAGTCTCGAATATGGCTTTGATAAGGTGTGCAATTATTTTTCTGTCTCTACATATCTACAATGCTCTTGTTAACATTCAGGAAAATCCAACACAAATCTACCAGGAAATAGACTAGACCCAATGGAGCATTAGAGTTGAAGTTCAACACAATCCAAATCAACATGGGAAAAATGATGTTTTTAACAAAATTTAATGGTGTCTCAATCTAAGGCAGGGATGCCTTTAGGGTTCAAAGAATATTTACTGTTCTTATAAATATTCCACAGGAGTGGTTGGATTGCTTAATCATGCCAGAGAGGATTCACAATAGGTGTGTTGATACCTGCATAAAATTTGAAGCTCAAGTCAATATCGAACAAAATATGATTCGAAAGAGAACAATACCTAAGATACACATTAATGTGTATAAATAATGAGTTAGTGAGAGATTATTGAGCAAGACAATAATTAGGGGGTGATGGCATTGTTATGGGGTAGGTTTTGATTAGCCATACTACAACAAATTTGAGATAAGGAAACAATGGTTTGGAGTGCAGTTCAGGCGGACCGCACTCCTAAACTCCTCTTAAACTCTTAGAGTGCGGTTAACCGCACTCTTAGTTGCTTTACTAAGACTACGATTGTTAGGTGGAATCACTCTCCAAGAAATGCTGCACATTTAATCCCTCCCACTGATAGTCCACGTCCTATTGAAACTCTCAAAACATTCACCACGTCTCCGAATCAAAACCCCTTGCGCCGCCATTGCCATATCCATCGACAAAACAAGCAGAAACTCCACCCACTTCGCTTTCATTGCCTCAAACACCGCCGTATACCTTCATCAGTTGTATAACATCCCGAAAATTAGGGCCTAGAAAATATGGTGAAAAGCTAGTCGATTTGATTGAAAATGATTGATAACACTAGTTGAAAATTGTAAAATGACATACAAGGACATCATTAATTATTAAATAAAGATGAGTGGGGTGGTTGAGGGATAAACTTGTAATAAATTTTCAGCTAGTAGCTAAAATGGGAGCTTTAGAAAAAAACTACCTCAAATAGCTTTCTAAAAAAAGCTAGTAGCTACCCAAAAAAGTTACCTTGATTTCAGCTACTAATTTCAGCTTTCAGCTCGCTGAAATGACTTACCAAACACACTCCTAGTAATGAAGATTTACAAAAATGGTATAAAACTTTTATCTCATCTATAATAAACAAGGGCTGCTAGAATATCAAGCACCTTTATTTTTTTCATCAAATTCCTCTTTTAGTCCATGCTAAAAGTCTCCTGCATGTATTCCTGATTTCCAATCCTAACTTTTAAATAATGACATTGATTGTCTGTTAAAGGTTTTGTATCTAAACGAGTTATGAATAAATGCAGCTTAGAGCATAATCTCCCTAATAGCCTTTTTGCTTCCCCAATAAAAGCTATTGGAGAATACTTGACCGCCTTCTCAAAAGTTAATGAGGTTATAAACTATTGAGACCATTTAATTTTTTATTATTTATAGGTTATATATACAAAACAGAGTGTAGATAGTTGGAAAAAGAAAGATGAGCTTGTTGGGGATTAACTACCAAACATATATAGGTTCTTGAGGTTGAAATTGCATTAGGGGTTGTACCATGTTATGTGCCCCTCCCATTTTATTTTTTGAATTATAGAATTCTTGTTACTTTTTTACATTCATTTTTATTATATATGTATTAGAGCATTTTTTCATCCAGTGTTCAAAATGATAAATCAACCAAGAGTTGCATGTAATAGGTTGTAAGCTTCACTTATTGATCGAGGAGAAAAGGCCAAATATTTGATAAAGCAATATTTTGGAAGATTTATTGATTGCTACAGGACTAGCCTTAAAGTCATAAAGTAATGCTTGATTGAAGAAAAAAACAAATGCTAAATCATTTGAAAGTCAAAATGCATAGTTGTTATGAATTGTTATAATCATTATTTTATTTAATAAGAAAATATTATGGTTATGGCACTAGTTTTCTTTTTCCAGAGACTATTACAGCAACATGTTTGTAACGTCCTAGTTCCATTGACTTAGAATAATGTCTGTTGAAGACAAAATCCCAAGTTTATGAAATTATTTTGCGCGATTTTGAGTATCAACATATAATCAAATTACAATAAACGCTTAGGCGTTCCAACGTCACTTAAGCATTAATACAATAAGTCAAATATATCATCAAATGTGAATTGGCCCAAAAGTGGCAACAAAGCAAATTACATCACTATTGGCATGGAAGGGATACAATCATACATGTGTCATGAGAAGGTAAAGTTACAACACCAAGGGCAACGCATGTACCACTATATTCGACCAAAAGAACCAAAAGAATATGCCTATACAAAAATATATGTTCATCAAAACAAGTGGCCAAACATGTCCCAAATACAAGTCTCCCAAGCTTCTCAATTAAGCATCGGGTTGAGAACCCTCAACATCTAAAATAAACCACGAAATTTGGTGAGACTAACATCCCGGTGAATGTGGTCATGCAAGCAGTGTAGGGAATTCATACAAATGATAATGCACAGCGGAATACTCATATGTCATACATATGCACATTTAGACAATGGTAAACACATTCAACCTCTTGGTGTATTACCCAACACTAGTGCTCTTAGCACTTAATCCTCTGACTTGGACTGCGCTCAGTATCCATACAAGGAATGTCTCCCTTGTGGCCTTTTAACCTCTTATCTTAAATTAACAGTCAACATTTATTTACTCTTACTTGAATCCCCTTGGGGTCATAGACTCATATTTCCTCTTGGTCCGAAGACCCATAATTTCCCTCTTCCACAGTTACGTACATTCAGTTCATAAGGTAAGAGCAATTTAAAATCATATACATTCCTCAAGGTTTGAACATTTAGGCAAAGAAAATATGCAAGGGCACAATAGATTTTATTCCTTTTTCCTCAAACTCTAGTTATTCCAAAACCTAAATCTCCAATCCATTCAACCATTCAATCAATAATCATAATACTCAATGTAAACACAAACAATCAAGAATAGGAAGATAGAGGAGGGAGCATATAAAGGGAAATAAACAAAATGGAGTGAGTGGGTGAACCACACTCACCTCAAAGCAAGGTGTTAGGAAGGATAGAGGGTGAGGATGATGGTCCCAAGCTCCTTGAATGATGCGAGGGCTTCAATCCAAGCTCTTCTTCCTTCTTTCCTCTCTCTCTCTCTAAAATATGTGGAGGAGACATAAATGAGGAACCCTAAACAGAAACAACATTAAAAGCTGTCTCGCGCATTCTCACTCAAGCGAGGATTTGCTCGCTTGAGCGAGGGAGGATATGTTTCGCAAGATTCGCATTCTCACTCAAGTGAGAGTTCTCTTGCTTGAGCGCAAATGCTGAGGAAAATCACTCCCTCTCTTTGAATTTTTCTCGCTTAAGCGAGAACAAAGTCAGAGAGTACCCCCTTAATTCTGGGCCACTTGCGTTTTAGCGAGAGGCTTCTCATTCAAGCGAGGATATCAACAACTAGAATACGGGTTTTTACTAATATGGTCGCTCAAGCGAGAGCCTTCTCGCTTGAGGGAGCAAGCTCTAGACTCACCACCTCTAATTCAGTTTTAAACCCTCTTCTTCCTACTTTCTTTTATAGAAACCTATTACACTCCTAGTTTCTTGTAAAGCCATGATTTCAATCTTTGGGGTGTTACAATGTTTACTAATAATATTAGTAATATATGATTTGTGTTCATAATATTTTTCATTTATCTTTTTCCTATAACATATTGTTTTTTAGATTTTGTTAATTTTCTGCATTTTCCTAAGCTTTATGGTAATTCATGCAAGAAGCTCATAGGAGCAAGGTACTTCCACGACGGGTATCCTTTTTATTTTACCCCAGAGACAATGAAAAACAATACATTGAACACGACAAAAGACTATGAGTGTCATGGTTTTCACACACTATCAACATTAGGAGGAAACTTTGTCCATGGTATGTACTTCTTTCCTAATACTGTAATGCTGACATGCATGTGGATAGAGTACTGATTTAATGTTTAAGGCTCTATGAATATTTTTTTTTCAATTTTGTGCTGCTACTGCATATTTGTATCGAAGAACTATCCATTATAAATTGTTAAAAAAAATTACAATCCATTTTTAATTAGAATTTGAAGTATTTCTCTTAAATTTTTTAGATCCCATTCTAGAATCAAAAGGCTAGCAAAAGAGCGAATGCGTTTATTCTTTGGGACTATCATGACATTTAGGTTCAAGTATTGTCAAATATGTATTTCCTTTCAATGAGTTGAGACAACTATTTAACTGTTTTTTTTTCTTTCAGTTGATTCCACCTTAATGGACACAATCTATTTTGTATTATAAAGGCAAATATTAAAAATTAAATAGTAATAATTTCTCTTACTCATTGCAATCTAAATTTATAAGTATTTGTGGTATTAAGAGCTCTGGGGTTTTTTTGGGTCATAACCCTCATGTTTAACTTAGTTGCCTTTTCCCAAACAGAGTAACAATACAGCTGCTTTAGGTACTTTTAGATTAATTATATAATTTATTATTAAGATGATGCTTGTTGAGGTGGAAGGAACCTACACTTTCCAAAACACTTATGACTCAGCAGGAGGTGTTTCTTGCCCTCTCCCTGGAAGACCAATAACTGAAATTGATTGGTCCATTGAACAAGATCGCTCTTTCAAGTATTTATTTTACATTTAAAAGTTAAAAATGATTCTTGATAGTTGATACATCTGTTTTTTTCCATAATAAACTCTTGCATGTTTGGTAAATACTTACATGCATATTTTCATCTTGTTCTATATTAACTAGCTAATATACTACTATTTGGAGATGATTTTGTATGAAATTTTCCTTATATGACTCAGCTCTCTAAATCTGTTGTTGATCATTCAGAATTATAAAAAGTCAGACATGCCATAACTTGTATGCAACTTCCATAGCTAATTTTTAGAAAATTCATGTTAATACAAAAGCTAGGAAATAGCTATTGATTAGCTACAAAACTGATAGCAAATTTCTTGCAACATTTTTTATACACATGTTACCAAATATGTGAATATGTAATATTTTTTAATTGTTGTTAATGACATAAAAAAATATTGTTAAAACTCTTTAACGACGTGAGCTTTATACTGCATTTGATAAAATGTTACTAATAACAATGACAACATTTTCTTATATTTTAGTAACATTTTTTAAAAAATGTTACTAAATCTCAATTATCTAGTAATGAGATGTGTTAATAATATGTAAATAGCAATGGATGAAGGTGTTAAAGGATGATGCTAATTAAATATATTGCTAAAGCAATGCTGCTCGGATAACTAATTGACAAAAGCTTAAAAACTAAAATGGTCATGTCATTCGTGATTGTCAAGGATCAATTGCTAAAGCAATGCTGCTCGGATAACTAATTGACAAAAGCTTAAAAAATAAAATGGTCATGTCATCGTGATTGTCAAGGATCAATATGACTAAAATATTTCACCATAATGAAGTCACCAACGAAATAATTACTAAACTATTCAATGTATTAACTTTTTAATTTGTAACGTTTAAATTTAGGTTGAGGGAATCAGATGGTGTTTTAGTCCAAGGCAGGAAAATCATTGGACTTAAAAGAGCACTTACAAAGATACTTATATTTATCTTATCCTAAGAAGATGAGAGGCTTAAACCTGCAACTTGTCAAATATGAGACATTGTCTTGCTTCACTCGATTCAATTTATTATGCTTGCCAATTCACTTTTTTACTAAAAATTAATGAATAAATAAATTCACATGATTGAGAAGATAATTAAGACAATCCAAAAGATGAATAAGTTCTATTAATGGGCCTTTTAATAATAATAATAATAATGGTAACAAAGGCACATGAATGTAAGGTCCAAGACCCTTTTGAGAAATGTTTTAATGACAACAAACTTTCAAAATAATATTCTAAGTGTTCTAAATACTTTGGTACTAATGTTTTCACTTGAGAATGCTTGAAAAAATACAGGAAAAGTTACAGAAGGAATGTGCAAAGATAAAAAAACATCATTTAACATCAGAACATGTGTCTAGAAGCATGTTACATAGAGCTTTCATGTCAAAAGTGATGAAATAAGTTCAAGAAGTAGCTTCTTAGCTTAACAAGGTCAAGAAAATTCATCTAAGATGCCATAAATATTAAACTGAGTTGTATCAAGCTTCAGAAGCAAAGTTGAAGCTTTAGAAGGATCATTCAATACCACTAGAAGCATGAGAAGGAGCTTTTCATAAAATCTGACACCTTCTGAATGTGAAAGATAACTTAATCAATTCAAGAATATTCATTCCAAGTGTTACTGATGCAAACAAAGTAATTGGAGAAGGTCAATATCACTAGAAACACAGTTTTTGTGAAGTCTATTAATCAGTTTGAGCATTCAAACTTGACTCAAAGACTCAATATCCTTTAGTTTTAATGATTAACAAATAAGAACATATAAGAACATAATAAGAACAAATAAGATTATATAAACAGATTCTACTGAGAAAGGTATTGGTTTGTTGATTGTGTTTCAGGTTGAAATATTCATTAGAAGAAGAAGATTTGATGAACAACATCAGAATCAGAAGATCAGGATCAGAAGAACAAATGCAGGATTTAATATAAAGAAGCTGTTTGAAGTAAGCAACTCGTCTGAAGTGCTGAAGTTGTCTGAAGTGCGTAAGTCGTCTGAAGTGTTGAAGCTGTCTGAAGAATGCAACTCGTCTGAAGTGCTGAAGCTGTCTGAAGAACGCAACTCATCTGAAGTGCTGAAGCTGTCTGAAGACGTGAAGACCATCTGAAGACGTGAAGACTATCCGAAGAAGTCTACAAACAGAATCAAGAATTGATCTCTTGAAGACGTTGCTAAAGTGTAAAGCACACTCTACCAAAGAGACTACACTTATTTCAGTATAAAAGCTAAACATGCTTTTATGCCTCGATCAAAGTATTGCACAAATGAGGAAACTCTGCAATGACTTTCTCTAATAACTGCTGCACCTGCAACAAAAGGCATTTCAGTATAAAAGCTAAACATACTTTTATACCTCAACCAAAGTCTTTCACAAATAAGGAAACTCGGCAAAGACTTTTGGCAACGCATGCTGCACCCGCAACATAAGGGATCTGCGTGCGCAGACCTGCACCTGCGACTGCTGCCATACAGAGGTTGATCAGAAGACTAAGAAAAAACAACCAGAAAGATGTTTGAATAAAATATGTTAAATTCAACATCTTTATTCATCTACATCTCAGAAGAAGAAGAAATTAGTGCAGAGGTCAAAACTATGATTCAACGGCTATAATATCATATATCTTTATTCAAAAGAAGAAACTGCAACAACAGCTATTCGACAAGACACCTCACTCAAAGAAGAAAGAAGAAATGGTGTCAGGAAGCAAACAGAAAAGGAGCATATACAAAATAAGAAAAAGGACAAATCCAACGGATACCTCCTCATATACACTCCTAAGAAAAGCAGAGGAAATCAGAAGTCAGCTGAGGAACGTAGAAGAAATCACAAGACAGCTGAAGAAAAGCAAAAGGATATCAAGAGAGAGAACATGCAAAATAATATCAAGAAAATCTCTCTAAAGAGCTCATCTACAGAAGTGTCAGAACAGGACTGTCTGAACACTTATTTGTTTAAGAAGAAGCAACCGTTTGAGACACTATTACATAACGGCTATATGAGTCACATCATCAACATCTCAACGGTATTATGAATCATCTTCAAACGACTATATTCCAACAGAACATATAAATAGCCTCAAGGAAGAATTTGAAGATGTTGAACTCATTTTTCACTTGGTTCAATCAGTTGATCAAGATGTATCAGAAAAAAACCTTATTGGTTGTTGAAAATGCTTACTTGAATCAACCAAGTTGAGAAAGTAGAAAAAGAATCAACCATGCTGCTGATCTATTGATCAGTTAGTCAAAGTTGTAGTTGTTCAGTTGAACAACCAACCAGGTTGTGCTTAATCTCAAATGAACCAAGAATGGTTTGAAGCCGCAAGTATACCTTGGTTATTCCAATGATACGGGTGAGAATGTAGCCCATGGAAACCAATGGTTGGAGAACAAGGCTGAAGCTCAAATCCAGTATCTATCTAGCCAATTCTCAGAGGATGTCATTCCTCACATCAGAGATAGGATTGTACCTAACTTATATACTTGTATCACTGTCTTAACCTTGTACTTAGAATTCAACCTTTGTATCCTGAGTAGTACTCAGTTAACCTCTAGTACAAGAAGAAATTAAGTTTATGTTTCGTGGAAACTTAAACTTAGTTCAAATTGTAAACACTTTATGTGTCTGAGAGCCTGGAGAGGCTTGGTGGAACAAAGAATACTCATACACTATTGTGGTTAGTGTCTGAGAGCCTGGAGAGGCTTGGTGGAAGAAAGAATACTTAGTTGCAAAGCCTGGAGAGGCTAGACTGAAAAAGAATACTGCATATGTTGCCTGGAGAGGCAGTTGAAAACAAAAGAATACTTAGTCGTAAAGCCTGGAGAGGCTAGACTGAAAAAGAATACTGCATAAGTTGCCTAGAGAGGCAGTTGAAAACAAAGGAATACTTGGTGTTGTCTGGAGAGACTGTACTCATGTTGTCTGGAGAGACTGTACTCGTGATGTCTGGAGAGACTGTACTCGTGATATCTGGAGAGACGGTACTCGGTAGAGCCTGGAGAGGCTTGCTTGAAAAAGAATACTGCATGAGTTGCCTGGAGAGGCAGTTGAAAATGAAAGAATACTCATTGTGTTGGCCTGAAGAGGCTGTGAATAATACTTGTATATGAGTTCAGATAGTGGAAAATCTAGTGGTTGTTTGCCTCTGGGACTGGATGTAGCTCACGGGTTTGTGGGTGAACCAGGATAAATTCTGTGCCTAAGTTCTCTTTCCCTTAATCTCTTTATTTACAGTTTTCATATTTATGTTGGGGATTGAAAAGTTATTTTCATAACAAACTTAACACAATGATTTCAATAAAATGATCTTTCATAAGAATAAAACATGAGATGTTTCTCATATCACTTGAAGCATTACAAAGAATGTCTTTTGAATTACTTCTGAAACAATTATCTGAAGTGAGTCTGGAAAGACCTCAGCTCAGAAATCTGGAACAGACATCAGACAACCTATAGTCATCTGAAGTATTTCAGAAACAGTTTTGAAAAACATTCAATGTAATGATCTTCAGAAGATATCTTGAGTAGTATCTGTTTAAAATAATCTTAAGACTTAAAAGAAACTTTATTTTTCTTATCTTCCACACGTTTTAATTATCTCTGATCTTAAGATTCATTTTAAACATTATTCATCTTCATGATTTAAACAAAAGATTTTCAAGATTGTCGTGAAAAGCTTAAAACACTATTCAACCCCTCCTTCTAGTGTTTCCTGTGGTTCTAGCAGTTTTGTCCTTAGAAGCAGAACTTACAGTTTCTGTAGAAGCATCAAATTCACATTTCAAGTTGTAAACATGTTCAAAGTATCTTTAGAAACATTTAACAATTTTCCACACTCCTCAAGCTATTATCCTTAAATATTTCAAATTGAAGAACTCTCAAAGAAACTTCCAGAAGCATAATTACTTCTCTCACAATGCAAAAAAAGCAAGGATAAAAGTTTGGAAGCTTTACAAGCATATTTGAAGCTTTAGAAGAAGAAAACAAAATTCCTGCCCACTTCCAGAAGAAAACAGTTTCAGGAATTAGTGCTTCAATTCCAAAAGAAAGTTATGCACAAGTATAAACTTCATGTGCAATGCCAAAAAGGGAAATATACTTGTTCAGAAGATATAACAAGTAAGAAAGTCTTTGAGAAGAAAGATATAAAGCTACTGTAAAAATAACCAAGCTTCAGAAGAATGGTCTCTGACAGCAACTACTTCAGAAGAAACAAAGCTGACTTGATGAAATATGATGTGTATCTACTCGATCTGCTATATAACAAGCTAAATTACATATATACCTAGTATTCTTACATGAAATCAACATGTTATTAAAAAGAAAAAATCATCACAGAATAAGAGTTCTGATTAAGAAGAAAAAAGCTCCAGAAGATATGCTCTTCAGAAGATATGACATGTCAAAGCTGAAGAAAGAGAAAAGTTGCCACATGAAAATGACAGCTCTTAAATGGCGAGCTGGGGACTTAACCTCCTCTTCAAGCAACTCCAACGACTAGTTTGACCACCATAAATCTATAAACACAACCCCATTCAGCTGGGCAACATTAAGGAGAGAAAAAGGGAAGAAATCCAAAGAGTCATAATGTAGAAATTCCCTTCTAGAGTGAGGTTCTCCTTCGACCACTCCAAAATGCAGAGCTGCTGTTCATAATTCTTAGAGAGTGTGTCTAGGTTCAGTTTTGTAAAGATTAATCCACTCCATGAGTGTTTTGTGAGCCATATGTAAAAAACCCATCTCTTATTGAAGAGTGTTTGTGATCTCCCAAGCTAACTAGAGATAGTTAGTGCTGGTTTGAGAGTGTGTAGAGCCTGCAGAGGCTGAGTAAAGAATACTGGTGTTAGAGCCTGCAGAGCCTGCAGAATAATACTTGTAAGGAGCCTGAAGAGGCTACAAAAGAATACTTGAAAAGAGCCCGAGGAGGATGTGAGAGCAAAGAATACCTTGTAATTAAGATTAATTAGTGGAAAATCCTACTAAGGTAGGAACTGGACGTAGCCCAAGGATTGTGAGGGTGAACCAATATAAAAATCATTTGTTCAATGTCTCTTACCCTTACTCTCTTTATCTTTCTGCACTTACATTTATTGATTTGTTAGTTATTGTTCATTCTTTGAATATTTAGAAAGTTGTAAACCAGATTTTGATAAACCTGTTTTTGAACTGATATTCACATAAATCACATCCATATCAGTCCAAATGATGATCTGGAAAGTTTCATTAATTATGAAACTGTTTGGTGCTTCAGAAGCACATTTCTTGAAATATGTTCATTGTTCAACATTGAAACTTGGGGTTCAAATCACCAGATCATTACAAACTCAATTTTTATTAGATTTAACTTATATTCTGATTGTTTGCTATTTAAGGGTCCGTTTGATTTACAGTTGAGTAGAATTGATTCTAGAAATGAATGGTTGAGATGGATGATGCACGCTTTACGAAGTACGTTGGACGGAAGTGATTTAAAATCAATTTTGCAGAATTGATTCTGACTGTTGCAGAATCTAAAACAAACGGACACTAAATATTTGATCTGGAAAGTTTCATCAAGTTTCAAGCCTATTTGATACTTCAAAAGAAACATTTATCAGATTTCATTGTGTTACTTGATTTAAAATATCAGATTGATATAAACCTTCTTCTAAACAGATTTTCATATATAATCTTATTAGTTATTGGTTAAATAACTATTCTGAAAAGTTTTATTAAAATATAAAATCATTTGACCCTTAGAAGAATAATTTAAAGTGACAAATTCATTATTTTGCTTCTGCATAACTCCAGAAACATTATATTATTCTTTTGAACCTCATTTGAAGTTGTTTCTACATTAAATACACTATATGGAAGAATAAAATTTGATGATATTAGTCCTTATGATATTGCTTGCCTTTGAGAAGATAGTTTCAATCAACTTAGTTGGCAGTATACACTAACCACTATCTTCTAGAAGTAACTTCTGATAGCCAAGGTATTTTTCAACAAAGATCATCAAGTTTCTCAAAGTATTTGTAGGTTGGACCAAAAGTTTTCAAGTGTCACAATTCAACTCCCTTCTTGTGACTCTCTTATTTACTTCAATGAACTCATTAATTCCCAGCCAAATACTTCCAAAAATAGCCGAAGACTTATAACTGTAGGGCCCGTTTGGTGGATAAGATAAGAGACAGGATATGATAACTTTATCCCATCCTATCACTTATCATGTGTTTGTTTGCACCGATAGGCCGAATATGGTAACTTTATCATGTGTATCCTTTCCTCCCAGTGTAATTCTTATCCTAAGGGGGGAGCTGGGTTAGGGAGTGATAGGATAAGATAAAATTTTTTCTTCCTCATTTGTTCTCTCTTTCTCCCTCCCTCTCTTTTCTCTCTCTTTCCTCTTTGTCTCCCCTCTCTCACCCTTTCTCTCTCCTCACTCTTTCTTTCCCCTCTCTCCTTTCTCCACTCCCCTCCCCTCTCCTCTCTCTCCACTCCCTCTCTTTCTCCCCCCGCTCTCTCTCATCTCTCTCCTCTCCCTCTCTTTCTCCCATCTCTCATCTCTTCTCTCTCCACTCCACTCCCCTCTCCTCTCTCTCTCCTCCTTTCTCTCCTCTTTTTTTTCTTTTAATAATTTTATTCTTTTTTATAAATTTAAAATATTTTTTCATAAATAAATAATTTTTTATTCATGTATACTTATTGAAAAGTTAAAAAATTAAAATTAAATTTAATTTTATAGAAAAAGTAATTTTGTCATATCTATATTTTTATATTTTATCTTATCATCATTTATTCATTTCAAACGTATAATAAGATAAAATAATGTTATCTGCATCTTATCCTAGTGTGCATCAAATATAGGATATGATAAGAGTTTATCATACTCTTATCCTATAATATTTCTATCCAACTCGTCTATCTTATCATATCCTATCATATCATAGACTGTCCACCAAACGGCCCTAAGTTTCATATACTTATGAACTCATTAGTTCACATTTGCATGTTGAAAATCACAAATGTCATTGGTCCAAATGATTATTATAAATAGAACGTAAAATAATTGAATGGATGATAAATAACATGTGTCTAGAGGAGTCAATCAACTTCAAATGTGAGGGTAAAAAATTATAGCGAAATATTGCGAAATATGAAGTGAGTAAGTCAGTCAAATATGATATATAATTTGAGTATTTCAAATTCAAAGAATATTTGCTACTACTTAACTTTTTTTTTTTTTTTATGGAAGCTACTACTTAACTTAAATGTATTGAAATTGATAAATTTGTATCAAAGCCAAATAAATAAAATAAATGTATAATAAAAGACAATAAATAAAGAGCAAATGTATATTCAATCAAATAAATGTAGGGAATAAATTAGCATTAAATGACTAGATTATTTATGCGAATTGATACGAATTCTAGGTGTGCTAAATGTTTTTACAAATATTCCATAAGGTTAATCGAACCGCTTGATCACACCACACTAGAGAGGATCTACAAGAGGGGGTGAGTATTATCACACCACACTAGAAAGGATCTACAAGAGGAGGTGAGTACTTGTAGAGGCTCCAACACCCAAGTCAATTTATAGTGTGTTTGGAATCACGTTAAAATAACATTAGATCCATGTTTACCGTATTAGTAGTAGCTTCTGCCTAAACATGTTTTGGAATTCACACCTAAAAGATTTCTAAACACACTAATAGACACTAGAATATGAGTAGAAAGAGAACAAAGCAAAAGTACCCTTTAATGTGTGAGTGTGTGGGAAGTTGTTAAGCATAACAATAAGTAATTAGAGGTTGATGGTGTAATATGTGGTAGGTCTTGATTAATCATGAATGTAATCATAATTAGCTCTCTTTACTTGAAGTGTTAAGTTAGTATCCATTGAGGTCAACTGATTAAGATAATCCATCTGTAAAGTAATAAATATATGAGATCATATACCGACAAAGAATTTACATTTATCCCATCTAAAAAAGATGAATGAGGATGTGAACATGCAGCTCATCCTATGTGAGACGATATATTGCTCCGGTCAATCTATCTCTTACGATTTGACAAAAGTGAATTTGATCAGCAAGCATGCTCTTTATTTTTCATACACATTTTTATGAAAAAAACTGTGCTTCTTTGCTAGATATTTTTGGAATTGAATTTTACTGTGGTATTTAAACGGTGCATTTTCATATGAAATATTTTTAAGGTGATGCTTAGTAATTATCATTATAGATATAATTTGAAAAAGTTGATTTAATACGTTTAAAAATTTTAAAAAACAGCCATAAACAAATTTAAAATTTTATAATGTTAAAATTGAAAAGGTTAATCAGGCTCCATGTGTTATCCATGCACTTTCCTCACCCAGACCCTCCTGGCTCCTGCGGCCCTCAAAAAACTCATGACACCTTTTCCTTTTCTAATCTAGATTCTAGATGCTTTCATTTGAATTGTTTCTATAATAATAATAATAATAATAATAATAATAATAATAATAATAATAATAATAATATCATCTTAGAAAACTAAAGTATGTTACATCCAGTCTCAATACAACAACACTAGAGAATTCCAATGAAGCAAAGGCTTGTTACTTCTATCGTTTATTCATCCTGGTCTGAAGGTAACTATATCAGAGCTCAAAATTTGTGTATTATAGTACTTCTATTAATGCCCATTTTCACTTATTCCTTGAACTATAGGACTTCTAGCGACTTCCACACACATCAATCATCACTTTTAAATTTGTGATTTTTTTACTTTTTTGACACAAAAAGATCCCTTTTTTCCTTTCACCATTTCAATTTTTATTCCGTGTTAGATGAGCAGCTAGAGATCTGATTCGATTCTTGATATGCCGGCAAAAAGGAAACTTTAGTCAACACCTTTTTTGCACGGATTTTCTGAGATTTTGACTAATTTCCATCTGGGGTTTAACGACTAGTTCTTGTTACTTGGTGTAGAGTAGTACATTTCTGTGATTCCTAGAAGCACTTGGTGATCAGACATGGGTTCAAGAGTCTCTCCAAACTCCAATTGTTGGCATGTTGGAATCCCTTACTCTCTCTGCCACTCCCAACAATCACCTCGTCCAATTTCTTCTTTGCCACTGGGAAATGTCATCCACAGTAACAGTGACATGCCATGTCGCTTGATTAATCGTTCTGCCCTTTGTGGCTCAAGGAATTTAAGGCTATTGCATGGAGTAAAGCGAGCTTGTTTTCCCCATTATGATGATTTCCATCATAGAAATGCCAAGAAAATTGCTTATGCAGTACCTAACATGGGTTCCTCAAAACAAATTTGGACAGAGAAGCCTGATATTTTGGAGCCTTCTCTTCTGGGTATTCAGTCTGAGTCACCTAGCTGGCCTGAAAGGGATGAAATTTTGAGACTGAACTTTGAACGGAAAGTGAACAGTGTGGAAATTCCTTTATCCATTCGGATGATCAAGAAGAAGCTACAATGGCAGAAGGGTCTTACTGAGGAAAGTGAGTTGACTAATTGTTCTGTGAAGAAGATGTTCTCCTCCCTCTTGTTTATCATCCATGAGCTTCAAAATTATGCCTTGAAGACAAGGGAGAGTCTGTACTGTGAAGATTTGCAAGGTGTCATGGCTAAGTTGCAAGGAGAATTGGATGCTTCATTTGTGTGGCTCTTCCAGCAGATATTCTGGAAGACCCCAAGTCTCATGGTCAATGTAATGGTCCTCCTAGCCAACTTCTCTGTGTTCTCGATTTGTAACATCACTGTTGTGGCTGTCACTTCTCCTTCGAAGAATAAGGAAGTTCTATCCTTGACCAACATTAGGATAAAGCAACAACATTCACAAGGTGATCAAGATGAGAACAGAAAGGAGTTGACAGAAGAGGAGGAAGTGTTGTGGAAATCAATGCTGGAGAAAGCTTCAAGGTGGAAGAAGGAATTGCATAGTGAGGCTTTGGACAATGAGACCATGCTAGGATTTGTGGCCCCAGTGTCTATTCAGATTGAAGGGGATCAATATGAGGAATATGACAAAACAAGGCTTTATTACAGAAGGCTTTTACGCCAGGCACCTCACAATTCCCTTGTGCTGTCTAACTATGCACAGTTCCTTTACCTTTTTCTTCATGACCTTGATGGGTGAGTTCTCAAAAATCAATTTTTTTTTTCTTTTTTCTATTGAAATTTGGTTATCTTCAAATGATTTTCCATTTTGCTTGATTTGCGAGAAAGAGAAAGAACACTAAACAGGAACCATCTTGCTTGCTTGCTCTCTATGCAATAAAGGGGTAATTAGTTTTTTTCCAAGCTCAATTGACTGATTGAGCCATATTATATTGCTGATTATTGTTCCCTTTTTGTGCATTCAACGTGGGTTTTCAGGGCAGAAGAGTACTTCAAGCTATCGGTGCTGGTGGAACCACCAGATGCTGAGGCATTCAGTAAATATGCTGACTTTCTGTGGTTGGTAAGAAACGATCTTTGGGCAGCAGAACAAAGATATCAGCAAGCAGTGGAAGCAGATCCGGGTAACGCTTGTTATTATGCATCAAAGTACGCCAATTTCGTTTGGAGCACCGGTGGAACAGATACTTGCTTTCCTGTTTGATCCTCCCATAACTTGCAACTGTAACATTGTCCTTATGGATCCATCAGAAGATGAGATGGCACCTCTTGGTAGTACTAGTATGGCCTGGCTAACTTTGATATTGCACTTATATTCCATGATCTTTTTGGGTTTTGCTTGGGTAGTTGTTACTCTTTTTAGTAATTCCTGGAACAAATGTGCATATCAAGAGAAGTAAAGTTGTTGAGAATGAGTTGACAGCTGTTCTCGATTGTCCGAAAATGTTAGTGGAGAAATAATATTGCTCTCATTGCAAATGGGACTGGGAGACCCAATCTATAAAGATTATTTATGGTACACGATCTCACCAAAACAAACCCGTGTTAGACCCAATCTGTATATCAATGCACAGATTCTGCAACGATTTTTTAGATTGAGCCACTTGACGATCTGTCTTAAGTTGTTAAGCACAGACCCCCCCCCCCCCCCCCCCCCCACCCCCCCCACCCCCAAACACAAAAAAAAAAAAAAAAAAAAAAAAACATTACGTGCAAAAAGGCATTACATTAATAACGTAAGTATCTTAAATGGAGTTTGTTCACTGAGGGTGTACTATTCCTCAACTCTACAATCAAATTCTATATGCTGAGAAAAAAAATAACCCTAGGATGCAGCCTTGTATTTGTCAAAGAATACAAGAAATCAATCTAAGGAATGTGGCTAATGAGATCTACCCCGCCAAAATGCATGAATTTTGTAAGCGATTCAATATTATACATCTGTGTAACTAACAAGAATCGGGTATCTTAGCTAGCTAATTCAAGATAGTGGAATTTCTAAAACTGCCAAAAAAATCAAAATCCAGCAGTCACCAAAACCAGATGTTGCGGCTATCAACAGCCTTTGCTGAAGTAGATACCAAGGGCATCCGTCCGTATACAGCTGTAAATCTGTTGACACACTCTGTTCTTCTTTCACTGTGACCCCCCCAAGCTGCTGATTCCAGTGGATCCAATCTCAAATATCTTACCTGTAACAATGAAATAATCGAGGAAGCTGACACATGCATGTAGATAGGAGTGGCACTGGCATATTCTCTTGAAACTAGAAACAAACTGCTAATGAGAAAATATGTATTCCCATAAATTGGCAACATTAATCAAGCAATATCATGGAACTTCACTATTATTAGAGTTAACCCCATGAACAACAATTTATTATTGTATTGGTTACTTGATCACTAGGACTTGCGTGATAAAATTACAACAATTACAAAAATACCAGCATTGCTCCTGGGTTTATAAAATAAGAGACATTGTGACTTACAATGCACATCATCAAAGTATTCCAATGATTATAAAAAACAATTACAGAATACAGACAAACAATTGATAACATACTTTGATGAACCACATAACTTGGTAGCCAGAAATCAAGGTGGGGGAATGAGAATGACTCCAACAGGCTCTAGCAATAATCAATACAAAGCAGATATCTACATTTTTGTCATGTTTGTTTTGAAAAGTCAAAGAATTTATTTAGTCAACAAGCCGGGGGGGGGTTGCAAGTCCTAAGAAATTGTTATAAGCTATGGTTTTGTTAAAATAGTTCTGTCATGTGTTCATCTGTGTATGGAAATGGGAGGAAACTAAAACAAAAAACAATGAAAATTAGGTAATATGTTTCTGATTTATCAATTACCTTTAACCCATATTGGGGGTGCATCTGTAGCATTTGCAACAAGGAAAGACATTGCAATATCTTCACAATTCCTGGTAAATCAATTGAATCAAGCAAATAATAAAAAAAGTTGCAATTACATAGTTCAGAAGATTGTAGTCTGATAAACAGGAAGACAGAGTAATTAGTTAGTTTTAGTTGTGAGAATAACCTATTCTTGGTTACATATTCTCTTATTGATGCTGGCATCTCATTTGTGTATATTTTGAAATACTTTTTGTGGAAGAATGCTGCCTTGGAAAGCACCATGCTATATGTACCTGTCCACCATACAGACCACCATCCCCCATATCTAAATTTGTTGCCATTACCTTCCTGCAAGAACATTGAATATAGCATTAAGAAACATTGAATATAGCATTAAGAAGTTTGAGATCTTCTTCGTGACAAGGATTTAGCTGAGAAGTTCACATCCAGATTTATAGATTTCTTGATGGATTGGTTCACACATTAAGAGGTTAAGTTTTTTTTTTTTTTTTGTATGACTGAAATTCAGCTTCTTTTTCCTTTACAATTATATCATTGCCAAGAAAGATATGACAGGTCCCCAAACTGCAATTAGTTTTCCCCCCCTCTGTTTCAATGATATCACACTCACATCGGAAATGGATCTCTAATCAATATGTTCCACAAAAGTTTGAATTCTATGTTTGTAAAACTGCATCTTCAAAGGTGAACAGTAACAGATAGCAAGCCAGCTGGAGGCCATAACTTCTATATCAGGTTTTTGCAGTAGAAAAGAAAAAAAGAAAAAACAGAACAAGAATAATCCATGAAAATTGAAATCAGGAAGGATTGACTTTTTCCAAGCTGACTTAGTCAGATACTTCCTCTCATGTCAGAGCAGGAAAAGCATATGTATAAAAAGATAGATAAACAGTCAATTGGTAAAAAAATATAGCTAAAAGTATAAACCATACCAATGAGTCCACCCAGTGGACACGAGGTACAAATCCCACCATAGTATCTGGTGCACTTTGCCAAACATCAAACGCAAATTCCACCGAAGAGCAAGGAAATATGACATCATCATCAATAGAAAAGACAGCATCTGTCTCCAAATCCTTTATTTCTATAAACCTGTTATTCAAACTGTCTTCCTTGTTGATATCAAACTTTAATTTGACACGTCGCCCAACTGTAGACTTAGACTCTATTACATGGTGTAGAAATTTAAAAAGAGAATCAGAAGGAGGATCAGGTTCACTCCACACTATGTGCACTGATTCAAGTCGAGGACATGATGAATAATGCATGATGGACTGTTTTAAGAGATCATATCTCTTCCATGTGTTCATTACAATAGAATATCCCTTCCTGTGAATGAAATATACAAATGATGAGTTCTCAGATTTTACAATCAAAATAAACTTAATGATCCCTAAAGAAAATTAAATTTATAATGAAAAGGTTTAACTTTATCCCACTCTTTTTTTTTTCTTCACATAAAAAGGGGAGGGAGAACCGGAGAAGGTCCGCTAAATGGTCAAATTGATAACCTCCACCTACAGTGTTTTCTAAGGCAATCATGCTAGCAAGCAAACACATTGCACAGTCAGTTATTGAGAAACTATAGATGCTACAACTGAAAGATTTAATTTATTGGACTCAGAATAAAATCTAACAGCTGGAAGGTGCTGACATCATTCTCAATTCAGAGTCTAATGCTCAGTTCCATTGCACTACTCTTAAAAGGCATGAACTAGGTTAATTGTATAAACTATCTACATTTTTCAATTTTTTTTAATGCAGAAGGGAAGATTACATAGAAATCCCATCAATGATTGTTGAAACTCATCCATAACATTAAATATTAAATTAAATAATTCATCAATAAAATTGTGTACCCCAATTCTATTATTCTAATACATGAGTAATGGACAAACCCAATAGAACTAAAGAGAATCTAAAGTATGTCCCCAGCATATCAACTTGAATAATAGTAAGATCAGAAACTCAAACTCCCAAATATCAATTTCCAAATTTTCTAGCGCCAAGAACTTGTTCTAGTGTCTAAGGTCATGCCAATGCCATGAAGTGGTTCTGAAACAAGCGTTAGAAACACGCCTTACTTAACAGACTAACAGAATCTTTTTCCCTTATTTCCTCTCCCTAATGAACTCATATCATAAATTCATAATATAATATTAATATACAAGTAGTAAATAACTTATTGAAGAAATTAACTTCATTTTGCTAGCAATTACTACAACTTTACTAACTTTCAGAGTCAGGTAATCACCTACTTATATATTCCACACAATATCTCCCCATCTTTAAACCAGGAATCCCGTTCGACGCACGAACAGTGAAACATATGAGAAACTCATCCGTATATCAACTTTAAGTAATCAATTATTGCATTTTTTTTTAAAAACAAATCGCCTTCAGCAAATCTTCTTTCCCGCTAGAGAATAAATTAAAACAAAAAAGGAAAAGGAAACGAGGAGAAAGTAGAAAAGTATCAACAGAACGAAAAGTTTCTATATATGTTTCTCAGGGGCATAGTTTCCAAAAATAAAACCTATTACCAAAACTGCACCAATCTTAATAGCGCCGCAAAGCAAACTATATTTTCAATTAAGTTCGCAAGTGAAGTGTATATTAAGGAATTGATAAACGGATTAAAACGACAAAACGAACCTAGAAAGAGGGAAGCGACGCGGAGGAGGAACGCGGTTAGTGGAGACGACGACGGTGGAAGCAGTGGTGGCGAGGACGACTATGAGCGTTAAGGCAATGCAGCAGCAGAGAAGAAGATTGATCCTCGCTGATTTAACGGTGGAGATCGCGAGTAGTCGGAACCTCTGCTCCGTGCGACGGCTCAAGCAGCAGCTCCCTCTCATCACCGCCAAACTCGAAAGGGAACTCACGATCCCTCCGAGTCGGACCAATCTGTTTCAGCAACGAGTCGACGCGCTCTCCATAGGAGGGGGTAATGCTCCGGTGAGGGGAGGTGCAGGGAATGGAGAAATAAATAAGAATCGAGTTAGTTTTGAATGAGTCTTGTTTTTCGTTGGCGGTGTTTTTTGGGCGCTATTGAGGTCTAAACTCGAACGTAGAAGCAATGGTTGTGTTGAATCGTCGTTCTTCAGATTTTCGTCTTCGGATCAGACAGCGGTTCGGTTCCGTTGTATTCAGGTTCAGGTACTGTGCCACGTGTTCTCTTGCATCTACCGTTTAAAATAAAAGCTATAGGATGGGATCTGATCCGCCGTAACGGCAAACGGGGATTCCAATTTTTAAGGGAGTCTGAAAATATCATACGCAAATATTCATCCTAAAATAAGTGCTCACCAAATTACTCTAGATATGGAATCGATTCAGTTCAAGTTTCATCCCGTCTCCCACTAATAAAAAGTGTAGTTTCTCAAGTGCAAATAAATAACCGTGTATTTTAATTGTGAATTAGTTAATTTAAAAATGGAATAAAGTATGGTTTATGCTATGTTTGTTTGATTTAATGTTAAAATATGATAAAATTATATTTTTAATATTATAAACAGTTGTATTAAAAAATCTAAATTTAAATTTAAACATTTTTCAACTCCAAACTAAATAATAAATATACACTTAAAACTATTCACATATTTTCAAAAAAGTGTTGTCATGCATGACTCATGCCTTAGGATAAAGGTCGATGTTTCTTTGCATCCGTCTTTTTTTTAAGCAGTCTTTGCATCCTATGATGAGTGCCGTTTTCGGTGAAAACTATTATTATACATATAAATATTATGTCATGCACGTTGACAATGGGTTAAGGCACATACAGTTTGAAATAATTAGTTTTGGTTCCCTATCAATACAGAAATTTTTATATTATCACTTAATTGTTTATTTTCATATCATTAAAAAATTATTATTCTAAAGTAAATTTGTTTATACTTTTCAATAAAATAATAGTGTATGCTTGAATGGCAGTACCAAAATTCAATTCTTAAGTTCATACGTGTTGTACTTAACTAGTGTCTCAGCCGTACGATACACGAGAATCCCAATTAGTTATTTAGTGAAATGAATAAAACATAGAAATATGCAAATTGTTTGTGTTGTGTGGTAAGTTTGTAAAATTTTCGAAATTGAAAAGTTCATATGTGTTGTACTTAATTAAGATATATAGATGAAATTGAAAATTATTTGCTTAAATATACTTTTTATCATTGAGAATATAATGTTTCTGTTGTTTTAATTTCTATTTAACTTTTATTCATTTTTAATCTCTACATTTGATAAAAAAATGATGTATTTTTACTTTTAAGTCCCTCACTAAGAATTAACAATATATAATTTTGAATTAAAATTTTGTATTCCTCCAAAATGAGAAATACCTAATTTTTGTTCCTGCTGTTAGTTTCATTTTATTAACTGCTGGTATGGCTAACAGAGTTCCACCTCAGACAATCTATTTGCCAGTAACTTACCCCACATGGAATTCACATAGCAACAACCTATTAATTTTATCCACTTTAGCAAATGGTGCCCTTCACAAACAAAATGATGTCACTTATATCTTTATCTTTGTCATTGTGAAGAAAGAGTGTTGCTATATTATTTCTCGTTATCCCTCTTCTAAACCACAATCGAAAAATGCAACATGAAACCACATATGCTTCCTTCCTCCACACTCTCAAGTTTACTGAGCTCCATCGCCGCATTGCCACAATGTGGATCAGCGTTTCCATTAAAGATGGTAACCACTGCGAACTTCAAACCCTCGCTAGTAAAGCTCAAGTGCCACGTCGGGTCATCGGACTTTATGGCCATCAACTTTGAGATGACCAGCATCACCAATATAATATCCCAAGAATTTAAATCAATTTTATAAAGGAAAATGTGTAGTGTAATAGTTTTGTGAAAAGGATAAAGGAATGAGTGGGAAAAAATGAGTTAGAATGAGTAAAAGTGAGAAATCTAGACTTCGGGTTCTGATATTCTCGCTCAAGCGAGAATCGAAGGGCTCGCTTGAGCGAGCATATCAGTAAAAATTGCAAAAAATGTGTTCTGGTTTTCTCAGCGAGAAACATGAGAACAAATTGGGTGCTCTCTGGAAGAATTTTGCTCGAGCGAGAAGGGTCTCGCTAAAGCAAAATTCATCCAAAGAAGGGAGTGATCTGTGAAAGAATTTCGCTCAAGCGAGAAGGGTCTCCCTCAAGCAAAATTCATCCAGAGAGGGGGGATGCTCTCTGGAGTATTCTCGCTCAAGCGAGAACGCGAATTCAAAATTTTCTCAACATCCTTGCTCAAGCGAGAAGGGCTCGCTTGAGCAAGAATGCGCGTGGCAGTGTTAAAAACATTAAATAGGGCAAACTTTTCCAGTCTTCTAACTTTCTATATTCATTCTAGAGAGGGGGTTTCTAGAGAGAGAAGTTCGTCTTGGGAGCAAAGAGGAAGCTAAAGGAAGCCAAGGATCTCCACCCCCAACCTTCCCCTACTTCTTTCCTTTCTATTTGAAATTCATTGAGGTGAGTATAAGTCACACACTCTCACCCAATCTTGTATGAATACTCCCCAATTTATCCTACTCTCTTTCCTCCATTTTCTTGAGCTTGTATATGGTTGTTTATTGGTTTAATTTGTTTATATTCAATGTGTGAGGTTTTTTTAATGGCTGTATGTCTAGAGACCTTAAATAGGGGTTTGAATTGGGGAATTTACTATATCATTGGCCTTAGTTATAATACTTATGAATGTTATGGTTCATCTTATACATATATTGAGAATGAATAAGACACTTGGGCTTTAGCCCCCAGAGATTAAGATAGAGATAACGGACTCCGGTCCCTAGAGTTAATGGACTTCGGTCACCAAAGTAAAACTTGGACTTCGGTCCCCAAAGTAATGGCTGGTATTAACCCCAAGGGAGACGTTCCTTGTAGTCTGAGCTTAGGTCTAGCCCCAGAGATAGAGATAAGACCTCGTTCTGCCGGAAAATGCAGAACAAGCATATTATTATAGATGTTTATTGAGATTTAGTATGTTAGATCTTATGCCTATATGCTTACATGTATGTGTTGCACTGCATTCGCTTGCTTACCTACACTGCTTGCTGCATGCTTTACTCACTGATATTCTAGTCTCACTACACGTTTTGTGATTATCTTCTAGATGCACAGGTTCCACCCCGGTCAGGGCAGTGAGCTTGGAGGTGCTCGGGAGTCCCAAGTTGTATTGGATGTATTTAGATAACTTGCAGTATTTGGCTGCTAACACTTGATGATTAGAATTATATTTGTGTTATTTTGAGGGATATGACTATACATGTGCAGCCTTCGGGCCTTTCTATTTTGTTTAGGGCAAATGTATGGGGGTATCCCAGTTGATGTATACATATTATGTAAAGTTGAGCCCTTGAGGCATCTATGTATTCAGTTTATGTTTTCATATACTGTTTGAGTAATCGTTGGAAGCTTAAACGTTATATGATGTTGTGTTGTGTAACATCCCGAAAATTAGAATCTAGAAAGACGTGGAAGCCTTAGGCTGTGAATCCCATCACAAGAAGGGAAGTTAGAAGTAAAATGAGAACATAGGGGTTGGAAGGGAAAATGAGATAAGAGTTAGGGAATCGATTAAGAGTTATGAGTTTTAAGGGAATCGAGAAGGGAAAAACTAAGTATTAAGCCAAACATGACTAGGAGGAGTCACACCTAGGGGTAGAAAGGCTAGTATGGTGAGGAGGTGAGGAAGAAAGTAGAGACATTGGAACTAGGGAATTAGATTAAGACAGAAGGAACTAAGCTTAAACGAATTGACAGGAAGGAAAATGAGAGGTGTGGACTTAAGGAACCGGGGTAGAAGGTGATTTTATGGAAAGGAACAAAGAAATAGAGGAACATAGTCTCATGGACACTTAGAACACTTAACGTTAGTCTTGTTGGAGTGAGTTGATGAGTTATAACATGATTCATGTAAAGTATGCTCTGTTAGGCTTCAACCAAGGTTATTGCGTAATTTTGGGTTTTAAGCCTAATGACCTTGGTGCATTAATTCGATAATATCTAGAGTTATAGGTGTCCAATTGAGGTGTTTCCACTTGCATTAGAAAACTAAGATCCGGGGCTTCAGTTTGATATGCTATACGATAGTATTCCGACCTCATTTGCACCTATAAATAGAAAGTTTGGCTCAGCGCGCTTGAGCGCGTGTAACTCAGAGAGTTTGCGCGCTTCAGCGAGCTGTGCAGTTTTTGCTGGGCAACTCAAAGTGTTTGTGTGCTTGAGCGCGTTTCTGATTGTTAAAAACGTGCTGAGCCTTCTTTTTCCTTCATTTTCTTTTTCGCCTTTAGGGTTTCTAGAGAGTGAGTGAGGCTTGGAGAGAGAAGAAGCAAGGAAGAAGAAGAAGGCTTGGTTGAAGTGTCCCCCCACCGTTTCTAGGCTTAGTTTGACCTTCTCCTCCTCCCTCTTCTCCACTTTCTTCCATTTAAGGTGAGTGTGGTTCTCACTCACTTTCATTGTTGTTTGATAATCTATGTATGACCCCTATTCTTACTCCCCTTTTCTATTATTGTTGATTGGGATTGATTATAGACATGCCTAGGGAGGATTGTTGAATGTATTGGTTGTATGTGCATGGATTTCAAACTCTAAGTTAGTAAATTTGGGGATTTTGTATTGATAAACATATTGGTTGTACTCTTAAGCATTCATGGGCCTTTGGCAATCATTGAACATATTGCAAGGGTCCTTGGACCATCATAGAGCCTCTGGGCTATCATGGAGCCTTCGGGCCATCACAGGGTCTCCAGACCATCATAGGCCTTTGGGCAATCATGTTTAAGAAAGACGAGGTGATCTCATCGACCTCTCGGCCAAGGGGAATATGGGGGATCCTCACCTTAAAAATAACCAAAGTCATTATCCATGCATGCTTAATAAAACTTAATCATAGGTGGCCCTGGATGACGGTCCTTGGTCACATGGCTGAGCACTCAGTCACAGTCATAGCTAGTGAAAAGACCCTAGTTTTCGGGTAAAAACACATCACAACCATGCTTGCATCATTTCATAGCAATTGTACATACATAGGAAATGTCGATTATGTTTATGTACTTTCATTTATTTGTATTATGGAATATATATATATATATATATTGTGTGTTGCATCTCACTTTCCTGACTCCCCAAACTGCACACTTTTATCGCACTCATTGGGACGTAGTCTCATCCCACAATATGAGAATTATATTCAGTTGGGCAGGTTGTTGTCCTGGTGCTTGACGAAAGAGTTGAGGACTTAATTGAGTGGGATGTGGTAGCCTTGTAATTGTAATTGAAATTCTGAACTTGTGGGGTAGTGCGTAGGACATGGTTATTTGGGGGAGATATTATGATGTCTTGTATTGACGAATTCAGTTATGTTGAGCTCCTTGAGGGCAAATTACCTTGATTGTATTGATGTATGAATTTTGTGGAAGGTTAAGCAAACGTTGAATTGCCTAAACACATATGTGGTTTGTATGTCGATATCGATAATGGCGCGAAATAATTTCATAAACTTGGAAAAGTGTCTCCAACGGATATTATTTCTAAGTTCATAGAATTAGGATGTTATATTATGGTATCAGAGCAGTTCAATCCTATTGGACTATGGTTAGGTTAGTTGTTTGTGACTTCCTGTAATCCTTTAGTACGTCATACACCTTATAGGGACTGATCACCCCTATATTGCGTGCGTTGCACGCATGATTATGGTTAGTGACGTGAATAGGAAACCTAAATAGGAGAGTATAGAATGTTTCCCTAGCAAAGTTAGTATCAACCACCTGTTAGGGAGGAAGAGTAGCACAAATCTATCTCCTAGAACGGGACCCCTAGCTAGGCACCTAGAAGTGAATCACCTTTGTAGCTTAGTTAACATGAGGATTCATTAGGAAGGGTGAACCTAAGTGGACTGTCTAGTGTGAGATGAAGAAATTAATGTTTCGCTTCGGGTGTAAGGAATTTTCCCTCTCATGGAAAACTAGAAAAGATATAGCTTCCATTGAGTGGGGAGAGGCCCTAACACCCTATTGTTGTGTTTGCTTGTTTGATTGTTTGTGATTGAATGGGTGTGATCTTGTTCCAACCCGGAACTTCTTGAATGTCAGCCTTGAATCCTATTCCTTCGTTTCCAATTTTTTCTCTCTCACTGATTCATATTTATTACAGATATTACTATTCTTCCTACTATTTTAAAATACTATAATGATTTTGTAACTTGTTGGGAACTTGTTGTTGACGTCTTCCTTGTCCTCACGGAAGTATTTGAACAGCTAAGGAAAATTCCATTTTGAGTTATGGTCTTTTTTTTTGTCGAAGAGCTATGGTCTATTCAACGTGTTTTGAGGTTTGGTCTTGGTTAGTTGGACTTTGGCATTTTTAGCACTAAGTATGTAGCCCTCGTGGCGGACTTAATTTAACCAAATGATTTACTTTCTAAACTTTGTCCATGTACCTCCGCCAATTTGTCCTCTCAAGATTATTACAATATCTATACTAAGATAACTATTTAAGCTTTCCTTATACAATATTATGCTTTCTTCTAGCCAATGATTTTTAACACTTAAGGTTTGATTACACAGAATGTTCAAGGGGTTTATACGATTGGTTTTTCAACCCGTATATGGTTATCTATAATGAGGGAACTTTAGATTTGAAGAAGGAATTTAAAATCTTCAATGAGCATACTAATTAATTTGGTTTTCTATATGCCTATTATAAGGATAGTATACTTTCTTATTCTTATGTTTCCTTACAATTATCGAGTGACTGTTTGGTTTTTCCTTAATTTGAATCCAATGATTTTTGGTTTATGAATGAGTGCCTTCTTTTGGTTTTTGAAGTTCCTCACCATGCCAACTCCTCCATAGGTTACTTACACAGATTCAGTTTCTTGCACCATAGGTGGTTTACACGGATGCTTATCATTTTATCACTCCACCCTTCCTTTTCCCTTGTTGCGTTATTCTAGTTCTTCCAAGAAGGGTCCCTGGTGTCGACTTGAGTTGTTCCCTTTTCTTGTTACCTAAATTTTCCTTGGGGAAAGTTTGATGGAGTCATGGACCCCATTAAGCATACCAATCCCAATCAGTTAATCTTTTTCGTTTCGCACTTTCGGTCATGGAAGGGGACTTTCTTGTCCCAATCTTTTCATGTCTTCATCGCATAGTTGTAGCTTCGGGTAGTGAGCAAGAAATAGAGTACAGTTCAGGATCATCTTGTGGTTAGGTACTGGGAAGTCGTCTTTAATATGATTAGAGGAACCATGAATGGACAAGAGAGAATTCAGGATGCCAAGGATCGGGGTAAGTAACGAGGATGATCAGTTTCGATATCTGTTTTAAGACTTTGTAGGGCCAATTTGGGAAGACTTCGAGGTTCCATAGGATGCTAAGAAGAAAGACCCCCATAGGACTAGGTGACAGGAAGTATAGAGAGAGGTACAACTGGAAACCCAAATTTGAGGAGAGATAGATGGGGAGATAACCAGATAGGACACACCGAGGAGTTGAGGCATCACTGAAGGAGAGTGAAGGTGAGGAGACCCTAGCTGCGTCTAGACGTCGGTATGGAGCCAAAAGGAAGAAAAATGGGTACTTAACCTTTAGGGGATAACTACCACAGAGTTAGGTGGATCAGAGTGCGCAGCAGAAACCTCAACCAGTTTTCAATAGGTTTAGAAATCTCAGATGGGGCATGGTAACCAGGGAGAGGTTGGAGTTTTAAGAAGGGAAAGAGTGGGTCTGTAGAATCCTGGTGCGAGGACTTAGCAGAATACCTTGTCGTTTGCCAAGCCCTTTTTCTCGCTAGAGAGGAGAGTTCTTTTGCTTCTCCACTTTCAGCCCTGCGTAGTTCCACCAGCACCAGTGCGGTGCAAGTCTGCCATTAGCCTTTTTCTGGTGGCGGTTTTCCAACACGACGACAATCCGTACAACACACAGGTTCCACAACAGTTAGCATATTGAGGAGCAGAGCCAGAGTTCAGTAGGGGTGGCAAAGCGAGCCAGCCCGCCCCGCCTATGGCCCGCTGAAAACGGGGCGGGGCGGGCTGGCCCGCCAGAGATGTGCGGGCCTGAAAATTCTGTCCACCCCATTTTGTGGCGGGCTAAGCGGGTTGCGGGCTGGCCCGCCTGGCTCGCCCATATAATTAAAAAAACTGAAAAATATACATTTACAATATATTTATCCTACTTTCAATCTTCTAAAAAATCATATTTATCCTACTTTCAAATTTTCATGCACATTTTTTATTTGGGATGTGTCTTTGGTTTTTGAACCAATTACACATTTCATTATTCCACTACTTTAAAAAATAAATCAACTAAAATAGTTGAAACAATTCACAATTAATAAAAATAAAAAAGACAATTGACAATTAAATTTAAATCATCACACACCTGATCACAACAACATAATATATAAATCCACAATTGACAATTCAATCCATGGAACGGCCGAAAAATAGAAGTTTAAACATCCAAAGTCAAATATAAATAGTCCAAACTCCAAAATTAAGATTAGAAGTTCAATAAATCCATAAATTACAAATAACATAAATCCATGATCAATCATCTTCCACGTCAATAGCATTAGATGCTACATTAGAAGCAGAAGCGGTTGTTGGAAATGGTGGTGGTGGTCGTGGAGCCAGTGAACCTTTGGTTTTGTCATCATCCTCTTCATCTCCATCTACATCAATTTATAGAATAAAAAAGTAAAGTAAGAAATTATTATTAAAAAAGAATAAATAAATGCAATTAATTTAAATATATTACCATCTCTATAACCACACAACCAATTGCGTGCACAAATTATTGCTTCCACGTTTGTTGACAAGAGACGACTCCTATACTTATTAAGAATACGGGAGCCAATGCTAAAAGCAGATTCAGATGCAACCGTGGTGATGGGAATAGATAACAAATCACGAGCCAATAATGATAAATTAGTAAACCGATGTCTATGATTCCTCCACCATTGCAATACATCAAATTCTTCTATCAAATCAATGTCCAAGGTAGGGTCTTCCAAATAAACATCTAGTTGAGACCTTCCAATCTTAGTGGCAGCTTGAACCTTGCGCTCTCGCAATTCCTAATAATATGATGACAAAATTAACATTGAATTAATAAAAATATAAAACAAGTTAATAAGTTTCAAATTGCAAACATACGTGAATTTGAATCATTAGTTAAAATCATAAGTAACTTACACCAAATAAGGTTGAATTGATACTGAGGGTGTCCTCCTTTGATGACATTCCAGAAAGAGAGGATAGAGTACTCGTAGTAGTTGGAGTAATATCAAAAGTAGAGGTGGAACTTGCACTAGAATAATGTGAGAAAAGCATGTACAACTTTGTCTTTATATGCTCCACTTTACCTTCCCAAGTAGATGGATAAAGCTTTTCATATAAAAAACCCAATGACTCCAACTTGCAACGAGGGTCTAGAACAGCACCAAGTGCAAGCACAACACTATACTCATCCCAGTATTTGTCAAATTTAACCATCATCCTTTCACCCATGTTCTTTAAAACTTCATCTTCATCATTCATAATTTCCTTCAATAGAAATTGAATTTTCCAAACTTGCAAGAAATACAAGTTGGAAGTAGGATAGGATGAGACGGAAATCAAGGTGGTAATATCATAAAAAGGCTCCAAGAATCTACACATTTTTTCTGCTCTTTTCCACTCCTCCATTGAAGGCCCGAATATATAAGTATCATCCACCAAATGTAGATTAGAAAATACAAGTTGATACTTAATTGCACTTTTAAGCATCAAGTAAGTAGAATTCCATCATGTAGGAACATCAAGATATACACTACTTGAAGCATCAATAACACCAACCTTCTTCATGCATGACTTGAATTTTATCATTCTACCCTCCGAAGCTCTCACATGTTTAATGCTCTCCCTTATTTTGTGTAAAGCATCCGCACTAACTTTCAAGCCCTCTTGAATAATTAGATTTAAAATATGTGCTGAACAACGCACATGAAAAAACTCTCCATCACACAACAACCATTTTTGCAACACAAAATGACTTTTCAAGGTGTGCACCATCACATCATTAGAAGATGCATTATCTAAAGTGATAGAAAAAACCTTCTTCTCTATTCCCCATTCAACCATCATATCATTCGCTTTCTTATATAACTCAAAACCAGTGTGGGGAGGGGGCATGTGACAAAAATCAAGTATCTTGCTTTGCAACCTCCAATTTGTGTCAAGAAAGTGAGCAGTTAAGGTTATAAAACCTTCATTTTTACAAGATGTCCATAAATCAGAAGTTAAACAAATCCTACCAGGAATCAAACTCATTTTTTCTTTAAGCTTTGTCTTCTCTCTATTAAAAATTTTCACAACATTACTCTTGGCAGTGTTTCTAGAAATAGGAACAACATCAGGATTCAAATACTTAAGCCAATCCCAAAGCTTATCATACTCAACAAAACTAAAGGGTAAATCATGCTTTATGATTAAATTAGCACACAATTCATGAGATACCATTTGATCTATCTTTATAGACTTCAATTTTCCTTGCATATCTATTATCATTTGACCAATATCTTCAAACTTGATTTCCTTACACTTTTCAATATGACGATTTAAATGTGATGTTCCATACTTCTTACCACCAATTACATACTCTTGTTTACAAGCATTGCACCTTGCCCTTTCCTTCCCATCTTTACCCACACCAACTTTAGTGAAAAATTTCCAACAATCAGAAGTTAATGATTTAGCCTTTTTCTTAGAAGGTTCAAGTTCAACTTCAACAGTTTCTGATTCTCCTTCAATAGCACGATTAACTTGTTCCTCAATTTCATGAAGAGGGGTTGGTCTAGTACTAGATGAATCCATTCCAAATAAATTCAATTCCTGTTTGAAATTAACTAAATAAATCAACAACCCAATTATAAAACAAAACAAAACAAAACCAATTATAGTATACAAATCAGATTTTTATTTTTAACTTGGCTACAAAAGCCAATTAACAAGCCAATTAAGAACCTCAAACAGAATTTTGTTTTTTACTTGGCTACAAAATACAAAATCTGATTTTCATTTATTACTTGGCTACAAATTACAAAATCAGATTTTCATTCACAGAACTCTGAGAGCAGAACCACAAACAAATAAACAGAGAAAGAAATATATGTTACAGAAATTCAGCAACCAAACCAGTACAACAATCCAGCCACCAGTAACAGATAAAGTATAGAACATTACAAAATAAACACTCTCTGCATACCAAACCAATACAGTAATTCAGCAACCAGTAACATATGTGATATCAATTTCTATCAAATACTATCAATTACTAACAGAGAAACAAAGATATGTTAGATTATAAATTGACCTGAACAGAACAGAGACAGACAGAGGATCAAACCACCACGGAAACGGAGTACAGCCGCACGGCCACGGAGATCCAGCAGAGGCGCACGACCACGAAGCAGAAACAGAGGCACAAACAGAGGAAGAGACGACAGACCACACAAGACGGAGGACGGAGCAGGGAAAACGGAGGCGACGGCGCGAGGACAGAGCGGAGGGAAGATGAGACTGAGGGAGAGACGAGGACGGAGGGAGACGGCGGAAGACGCAAACTGAGGGAGATACAAGGACGGAGGGAGGCAGCGGAAGGTGCAAACTGACTAACTGAGGGAGAGACGAGGACGGAGGGAAGAGGAAGACGGAAATCGGACGGAGGCACAGGCAGAGAGGAGCGGCAGCGCGGCTGTTCCAGTTTTGTGAAGAGAGAATAGAAAACCCTAAACCAATCTCAATTCTCAAATGTGTTATGTGTGTTTGTCTGAAAAGTGAAATGAAAAGAGTCTGCTGGGGACGGGGTCAATACTCAATAAGGGTATTTTTTTTTTCTTCTTTTAATTTAAAAAATTAATTGACAGTATAAAAAAATTAAGTGACAAAAAAAGGAGTAGCCCGTCGGGTTGGCCCGCGGTGGCCCACCTCTGACCCGCTAGGTTGGCGGGCTGGGCGGGGCGGGCCAGTATGCGTTGGTGGGTTGGGGATGTTCATCCCACCCCGCCTAAAAACGGCGGGCCGGCGGGCTGGCCCGCCGGGCCCAACCCGTTTTGCCACCCCTAGAGTTCAGGGCGCTTGTCCTTCAGTCTCCAAGTGGGTTGACAAGGACAATGACCCTTCTAAGGGACCACTCTAGATAACAGTCAGGTAGAACCCGTAGGTGTTTCCAGGGGAGTACTGTGTTGGGTGTCAGAGCTAATCTGACAACCTAGGTTGAGGTAGAGGTATATTTCAAAGGGTAGAGGATGGAAAGAGGCCGCTAAGTTTCTAGTGGTGTGAGGGAATTCTTAGTTAAGTAGAACTAGATAACCGCGTTAGGTCTACTCAGGTATTATTATTAGGTCAGTAGAGCAGAGTTACGGTCGTATGTCATAGGAAGGATGAGCGGATTAGGTAGAGACCCTTAAGGCACGATCTAGTCGGTTAGGGATCACTGAAGACTTGCGTTACCGGTTTGGTGGTGTTTCACGCATGAGCCTAGGGTGAGACCCTTTTAAGAGACCTTAGCAGGTGGAGAGTAGGAACACTAGATGAGCATAGAATTATAAGGGGTTTATGAGGGTGAAGTAGAAAAATTGAGGTAAATGAAGCAAATTTTGAGAACAAAATTTATTTAAAGGGTAGAATTGTAACATCCCGGAAATTAGAATCTAGAAAGACCATAAAAGCCTTAGGCTGTGAATACCACCGCAAAAAGAGAAGTTAGAAGATGAGAACTTTGAGGTTGGAAGGGAAAATGAGATAAGTGTTAGGACCACATGAAACACTAGAAGGGGGGTTGAATAGTGTTTTACAATCTTTACAGATTTTTTGGAAAACCTTTCGAACAAGCAAAACTGATTTAAAAATATTTGGTTAACCTTCCGAAACTGGGAGTTTCAGCAACTTGCTGATGCAGCTCGGAAGGTTGAATAAAACCCTTTTTGAAATGATTTTCTCTTAAAGAAAAGATTGTTTTCTGCTCGGATTAATAAAACAACTTTTCTTAAACCCTCCTTGGTTAGATTAAACTGAAAGTAAAGAGATAAGGGTAGAGAGAACTTGACCACAGAACTTTATACTGGTTCACCCACTAACCCAGTGAGCTACGTCCAGTCCCAGGGCAAACCACCACTGGATTTTCCACTAATCCCGCAAGATTACAACGAGTATTATTTGCACAACTGGCCTCTCTAGGCCCAACGAGTATTCTTTGCACACCTGGCCTCTCTAGGTCCAACGAGTATTCTTTTACAGACAAGCCTCTCCAGGCTCAACGAGTATTCTTTTACAGACAAGCCTCTCCAGGCTCAAAAAGTATTCTTTTACAGAAAAGCCTCTCCAGGCTCAAAGAGTATTCTTTATTCCACCAAGCCTCTGCAGGCTCTCAGACACTTAACAGTGTTTACAATATAAATTAAGTTTAAGCTTTGAGAAACTTAAACTCATGTTCTTCTTGTACAAAGGGATAACTGAGTAAAACTCAGGATACAAAGGGTAAATCTAAGTACAAGGAAATGAGAAATAACAGAGTGTTTGGTTTGTAATGTATCTTCTTTTGATTTGGACGATTCACTCTTTTTGCTAAGCTTTATCTCTTCTCTTCTCTTCTTTCTTTCTGATGGGCTTTTCTATTCATACTTTCTTGATCTTTTCTTTTGAATAGCCCTTTCTCTCTAGTTGGTCAACAACTTCAGAATATATCTTTTTGAGAATATGGCCAACACCTTCAAAGTCTTGTGAGAAGCTATTTATATCATCCAGAAATGTGACCGTTGAGGATAGCTTAGTTACCGTTGAGAGACAACCAATAACTTTTGGCTTGAAAGAAGTAGGTGTGCAGGGATAGTACTGCTCTGAAACACAGAAGGTACAAAGGTTCCTTTTTCGTGTACGTTATTTCTTGAGATGCGGAAAGGACTCTGTAAAAACTTCTTTTTATAGATGATAGCAGAAGACGTTTAAAGACCTTTAAGTCTTTGCGCAGAGTGCCTTCTGACTTTAACAGGATTTGCGTTGAACGTCTTCAGTAAGTCTTCTCAACATAAAGAATGATACACGTCATCAGAGAGTATGTGTTCAACATATACAAATTCAGTATGCACATACTTTCAGCAGGTTGATCAATTCTTAAGATAATTTCTTCAATTCTTCAGCAAATTGATCAATTCTTTAAAAGGATCTTCTTTCAGAAGGTTGCTTTGTCTTCAGCGTGGTGCTCTAGATCAGCAGGTTGCTTCAAGCTTGTAGATATGTTCTTTTCAGAGTTCCTGAAACATCAAGAACAAACTACCTTTTTCAATAGAATCTGTTTATATAATCAAATTTGTTAAACATTAAAACTAAGGGTAAAAAGTCTTGAATTAAATTGAATACTTAATTTATATTGAGACTCAACAATAAGAGTTAGGGAATCGATTAAGAGTTATGAGTTTTAAGAGAACCGAGAAGAGAAAAACTAAGTATTAAGCCAAACCTGATTGTAGAGTTAGCATAGGAGGAGTCATACCTGGTGGTAGAAAGGCTAACATGGTGAGGAGGTGAGGAAGGAAGTAGAGACATTGGAACTAGGGAATTAGATTAAGACGGAAGGAACTAAGCTTAAACGAATTGGCAGGAAGGAAGAGGAGAGGTGTAGACTCAAGGAACCGGAGTAGAAGGTGATTTTATGGAAAAGAACAAGGGAATAAAGGAGCATAGTCTCATGGACACTTAGAACCCTTAATGTTATCCTTGTTGGAGTGAGTTGGTGAGTTATAACATGATTCATGTAAAGTGTGCTCCGTTAGGCTTCAATCAAGGTTATTGCATAATTTTGGGTTTTAAGCCAAATGACCTTGGTGCATTAATTCGATAATATCTAGAGTTTTAGGTGTCCAATTGAGGTGTACCTATTTGCACCTCCAAATAGATAGTTTGGCCGCTCAAGCGCGCCGATGCGCGCTTGAGCGTGCGTAACTCAGAGAGTTTGCGCGCTTTAGCGAACTGTGCAGTTTTTGCTGGGCAACTTAGAGAGTTTGGTGTCTTGATTGCGATAACACGCGCTTAAGCGCGTGAACGCATTTGTGATTGTTAAAAACGTGGTGAGCCTTCTTCTTCCTTCATTTTCTTCTTTCCCTTAGGGTTTCTAGAGAAAGAGAGAGGCTTAGAGAGAGAAGAAACAAGGAAGAAGAAGAAGGGTTGGTTGAAGTCTCTCCCCCACCATTTCTAGGCTTGGATTCACCTTCTCCTCCTCCCTCTTCTCCACTTTCTTCCATTTAAGGTGAGTGTGGTTCTCACGCACTTTCATTGTTGTTTGATAATCTATGTATGACCCCTATTCTTACTCCCCTTTTCCATTATTGTTGATTGGGATTGATTATAGACATACCTAGGGAGGATTGTTGAATGGATTAGTTGTATGTGCATGGATTTCAAACCCTAGGTTAGTAAATATGGAGATTTTGTATTGATAAACATATTGGTTGTACTCTTAAGCATTCATGGGCCTTTGGCCATCATTGAACATATTTCCAGGGTCCTTGGACCATCATGTTGAGTCTCATAAATATTTTTAAGTAATTAATAATGTTTTAAGTCTCATAATTCTGAGTTTTAATGTATAACAAATTTGGTTAAAGTATTCTGAAAGATAGTGAAAATTCTCTTAAAGGTATTTTCTGTGTTTTAGCAACCCTCTAAAAGAGCAACCCTCTGAAGTGGTGCAACCTTCTGAAGGAGTGGAACCCTCTTAAGAGTCAGGACCTACTGAAGTAAATTAACCCTCTGAAGAGATGTACTATCTGAAACATGAAGACCTGCTGAAGACATCCAACGTGGCATTATTTCTGAAGTCAGAAGGCTTTCTGCTCAAGACTTAAAAGCGTTCTCAACGTCTTCTACAATACGTCTTCTTAAGGAAAGAATATAGAGTCCTTTCTCACGTATTTGAATCATCTTACCAGAAAGGGAAACCTCTGTATCATAATACCTGCAGTATGTCAGAACTAAATCATCCCTGCTCACGTGCACTATTCAAAGTCAGAAGCTATCAGAAGATTGTCTCACAACGGTTCCTATAGCAATTAATGCTATCTCTCAACGGTGATTTAAACAATCTTCAACGAACTTAAATTCATCCCTATATATAGCTTCGTGAAGGACTTCAATTACAAGGAGAGAAGAAATTGTATCAAGCCAAAACTCAGCAAAAAATCCATGCTGCATACTCTCTGATAAATTGTACACAAAATTTCATTTATCCTGAGTTATTCTCAGTTATCCTGTACAAGTTTGTTTCAGTTTAAGTTAGGAACTTGTTTAGTTCAGTAACTTAAACAAACTTCTTTGTAAACACTATTAAGTGTCTGGGAGCTTGGAGAGGCTTGGTGGAAGAAAGAATACTCGTTGTTGAGCCTGGAGAGGCTTGTGGTTAAACAATACTTACTGTAGAGCCTGGAGAGACTTGTGAAAAGTGTTGCTTGTAAAAGGTTTTCCAAAATCAGTTTGAAATTTATAAGACATTATGCAACCCCCTTCTAGTGTTTCCTGTGGTTTCTACAGTTGGTATCAGAGCTCAACCTCGGGTTGAGCGTCTAACAGTGCTAAGGAAGAATATCCTAGATGGAAACCTCAACAAGCTATGATCACTACATCTCTGAAGGAGCATTTGTCACAGGCCTCCAGCATTCAACAGAAATGATTATCATTATTGGAGAAAACACATGAAGCTGTTCATTGAAAGCCACAATCTAGATCTTTGGGATATAATTGCTGATGGTGATTATGTTCCTATGAAAAATGGAGTGCCCATTCCTAAAGCTGAGTGGTCCTATGAGCAAAAAATTAAAGTTCAACTCAATGCTCAAGCCAAACACTACTTAATCTGTTCTCTGAACAAGACTGAGTATGAGAAGGTTTAAGGATGCACCTCTGCTAAGGAAATACGGGACTTGTTGGCTTCATCTGTTCATGAAGATGCTATAGAAGTCAAATTTGTACAATCAGATCTAGAGGACTCCACCTCAGAGGATGGAAGAGATTCTTTTGAAGAAACAAACTTTTGCTTGATGGAAAGACAACTCTCATTAGAAGGCACAAATTCCAAGGTAATATCACTAACTCTTCAAGATGAATATGATGATTTGGTGGACAGTTCCAAGGAACTTTTCAGAAAGGATAAGAAATTCTCAAATGTATATACAGTTATATGCAATGAAAACAAAAGTCTTGAAAAAGAGAATCTTATACTTAAAGAAAAGCTTCAGGAACATGAAAATAGTAATTCCAAGAATCTATTTGAAGAAAATCAAAGTCTTCAAAAACAAATTAAGGAACTTACTAAAGACCTAGCCAATTTTGTTGAAGGAACTAATAATCTTAATAGATTATTGAGAACTCAAAGAAGTTTTAAAAATAAACATGGCTTAGGTTTCTCTGGAAAATCATCAAATTCATCAACTTCTGAATTTCCCAAAAAGGCTAAGAAGAAGGTAGATGGGTCTATTTATTGTGATAAACCTGGACAGCATGTGTCTAAGTGTAAACAAAAAGAAAAATCTACACCCAGAACTAACCACAGAATTGAGTCCAAGTGGACCCAAGAATATATGGGTACCAATCTACACCCACAACATGTGTCCAAGTGGACCCAACAATATATGGGTACCAAAGATCTCAATTGTTACACTTGCAGATGTCTTAGATAAATCAAAGAAGACCCCACAGAGGAGTGTGTGCGTGGAACTCTTGAAGGAAGGAAGGTGTATGTGCCTAGACCTCAAAACATGAGCTGCTGAAATGGCCATCCTCAATATACTTCAGAAAACAATATTGAGTCTCAGCAATTGCAACTCATTTGATCATTCACTGACAATCCTTATTGGTAACACTTTTTATTATTGCAAATAAATATTAGAGAATACATGCATTATCTGAAAAAAAAAGTGATATTTGATTTGTGAGAACTTTCTTAAAATACATGAAACTTTCTGATATATGATCTTGCTGAAATCTATGTGCCTACTGAAATATATGTTCCTGCTGAAATATTTTGAACTTGCTGAACACAAATACTCTCTGAAGTGTCACTTGATGACGTGACTATCTGAGACGGTTGGCTTTTCACCTGTCCACTGTCTCTAACACAACACACGACTCCCTACGACTGCGCAACCTGTAACTGTCATCATTAATGCTAAGTGCTGAATCTATTTATAGAGCGCGTGGGAAGTCTCTCAAAGTTACTCTCTCTTTACACTCTCAGAAAGCCTTTTGTATTCTCAAAGCTCTCAACTTTCTCAAGCCCTAGTTTCTCTCAAGCTCTCTGTTACTGCAATGGCCCCAAGAAAGGTGATGCTGCTAAGGCTGGTGGGAAGATTGTCACTACCAGGTGCGTAAAACTTGAGTACCTTGCTGAATACGGTCATGATCTTACTGAATACTTTGAGGCTGCTGGGTGGACTCTGTTCTTTGAGAACATCTACTGCTCATGGCATGAGGCAAGTGTGTATGAGTTCTGGAGAACTGCCAGGGAGGTTGAAGGGAACAAGAAGATCTCTCTTAAGGCAACTATTAGGGGGCAAGACATCTTTGTTGAAGCCTCAGTGTTGGAAACTGTAACCAAAGTAAAAGCTGAGGGAGTACAGTTCATTGTTGAATGGGAGATGCACAATGGAGAACCAAGAATGTACAACAAAATGTTGTTTGGATCAGAAACTCCTTTGAACATGAATGGAATAGAGTTGCTGCAAATTCCTAGGCTGTTGTTTGCTGCTCTTGGTTGCTGCGTGCTTCCAAAATGAGGAGGCAAAAATCATGTATCTGAACTGGAGAGATTCTGCCTCATTCATTTGTTGTAGAAGAAGAAGATTAACTTGCCAAGGATCATTCTCTACCACATGATCAGGAGGGAAAGAGATTCAGCTGCAAACCTTCCACACAACACTCTGATAATGAAGAATATGCTTCATTATAAGATTCCAGTGGAGAAGAAGTACGATCAGAAGCCTCCAACCTTTTTCACTGCCACTACTATCAAATAGATGGGGATTGATATCAAGAAACCAACTCCTCCACCCTCTGTCAAGGAATCTATTGTTGCTGAGAAGGCTGCTACCTCTGGGAAGTCTGTTCTTGAAATTTTGGAAGATGAACTTCAAGGAGATGCTAGGAAGGAAGAGTTCCAACCAGCTGCTGAAACTCCTATGAAGAAGGTGGTGAAAAGAAAAAGAACCAAGGTATCTCAGAAGGTTCTTGATCTGCTGATATGCAACGTGTAAGGGAGGTTGAGGCTGCTTTTCAGAGAGCAACACCATCTGAAAAGGTGGATGATGTGCATCACCCCAAGCTTCTGAACCTGTTCAGAAGGTTCCCAATGAACCTGCTGAAATTGTGGGTCAAGATGCTGAGGTGGTTGTTACTAAGGTCACTGAGCCTACCTCAATTCCTGAAGGACAGGCAGTGATGGTTGATGTTCCCAGTGAAAGTTCATCTGAGAAGCCAATTGTTGTTATGCCTCTAGCTACAGGTCATCCAGATCCTGAGCTTCAAGAAGTTGCTAATTTGGAAAATGCTTTGGATGAAGAAGAAGCAAGGAGAGCTAAGGAGCAAGAGGATTCAGACCATGTAATTGCTCTTGCTGCTCAGCAAGCAATACTTGAGGATGAGAAGCTAGAAAAATCCTCAATTCCAAAAGAAAGAGACTATCCAAGTCAGTGAGGATGAAGAAGAGAAGACTCATGTCTCCTGTGAGAGAAGAACTTCCAGCTCAAATGGTTACAAGGAGCAAATCCTTTCAACAGGAGGAAGCGGTAATATTTCAGCAAGCAGCTGAGGAAATAAGATCTCAAAAGATCTTGGAGCTGAAGCAATTAAATCTTAAAAGAAAATCTGCTAAGCCTGTTGCCAAGTATGTTCCTTATAACCCTATTACTGAGACTGTTCATTACAAGAAGATGAAGGTCAAATTTGTATGAAGAGTTGCTATTCTTCAGAGGGCATCCACCCCTGCACAAGCACACTAGACTTCATATGGATTCTCTAGATGTTGTAAGGGAGAAGAGGGTAGCTGCTCAAAAGGATATTGGAGGAGAATTATTGTTTTATCAGTGTGAAAGGATTAGGCAAGGAGTTCAACCACCCAAGCACTTCTAGAAAAAGATTGATGTGTACTCCTCTGACCATGTCAAGATACCTGTTGAAGAATGGATCCTCATCAGGCATCTAAACTTGGAAACTGAGTTGTATGCAAGGTACATTGTATCTTCTGCTGGGTGTAAGAACTTCAAGCCTCCCAAACCTCTCTCTATGAAGCCAACCACCAAAATTTTCTGTCAACCTGATAAAATAGTTCCAAGGCTACCTTTTGCTGAAGGCCCAAATGATAAAAAGAAGGAGCCTAAGTTCTATTCTGCATATTTGAATGACCTGGAGCCCATGTCTAAAGAGCAATGGAAAAAGGTTCCTGAGGATATAGAAGCATATGGTGGTTTGGATCATTTCTACAAAGAGTGGTTATGGAATTCCTACTGGCATGAAAGAGAAAGGGAAGGCTCATGCTCAGGGACCAAGTATGATTTCGCTGACTCCATCACCAAAAGTACTTTATCTATTCAAGAATGGAGTACCCGGTTTCCTGATAAATTCCCTGGCTCAAACCGTGAACTTCATGAGGATTAGATTGTGCAGAAATGGATTCATGCCATCTACACCTATCTTGTGGTCAAGCCTGCTGACTATGGCTTACCCAGTGGTTTTGGGCAGATTGTGTTCACTAAGCGTCATGTATCCATCATTTTCCGTGAAGCTAACCTCACTAAAGCCCTAGAAGCAAGAGAAAGGGAAATAAGAAGGTTGAGAAATAAGAATGAGAAACTTCAGAGACTGATGAAACAGATGCAAGCCACTCAAGCTCCACTACAAACTCAAGAATCAAGACCTGCAAAGCATAAAAGGAGTTGTAGTCTGTGATAGCTTAGTGACAGAAAGTATTTTGTGTTCATGTTATGTTTTTAAACTCTCTGAAAATATTTAATGAATGAGCTTTTCTGTTCCATAATTTCTTATATGACTACGTATTGAATTGCTCTGTACGTGTTTATTTTACTGAGTAAATGCATTAAATTGCTCTGCTGATTGCTTGGAAACATTTAATGTTTTGGCAAGTACTGAATATTCTGAGAATAACTGATTGTTTTGCTACAATTATACCCTGAATTTATTGCTCTGTTGCACATTTATTACTTCAGCAAGCTCTGAAAACCCTTTTGATTGATGACAAAAGGGGGAGTAATATAAACTAACAAAATCTAAAGTTTAAGTGTTTTTCAGAGAAGAGATCTTATGTTCAGGGGGAGCAAGCATTCTGGTTAAATATCTGAGCAAGGGGAGAATTCTCTAAACTTAATTCTACATAATTTCGCTTTAGATATTTGCAAGTTTAAGCAAATTTGTCATCATTAAAAAGGGGGAGAATGTTGAGTCTCAAAAATATTATTAAGTAATTAATAATGTTTTAAGTCTGATAATTCTGAGTTTTAATGTATAACAAATTTGGTTAAAGTATTCTGAAAGATAGTGCAAATTCTCTTAAAGGTGTTTTATGTGTTTCAGCAACCCTTTGAAAACGCAACCCTCTGAAGTGGTGCAACCTTATGAAAGAGTGGAACCCTTTGAAGAGTCAGGACCTGCTAAAGTAAATCAACCCTCTGAAGAGATGTACTATCTGAAACATGAAGACCTGCTGAAGACATCCAACATGGCATAATGTCTGTAGTCAGAAGGCTTTCTGCTCAAGACTTAAAAGCGTTCTCAACGTCTTCTGCAATATGTCTTCTTAAGGAAAGAATACAGAGTCCTTTCTCACGTATTTGAATCATCTTACCAGAAAGGGAAACCTTTGTATCATAGTACCTGCAGTGTGTCAGAACTGACTCATCCCTGCTCACGTGCACTATTCAAAGTCAGAAGCTATCAGAAGATTGTCTCACAACGGTTCCTATAGCATTTAATGCTATCTCTCAACGGTGATTTCAACAATCTTCAACGAACTTAAATTCATCCCTATATATAGCTTCGTGAAGGACTTTAATTACAAGGAGAGAATAAATTGTATCAAGCCAAAACTCTGCAAAAAATCCACGCTGCATACTCTCTGATAAATTGTACAAAAAATTTCATTTATCCTAAGTTATTCTCAGTTATCCTGTACAAGTTTGTTTCAGTTTAATTTAGGAACTTGTTTAGTTCAGTAACTTAAACAAGTTTCTTTGTAAACATTATTAAGTGTCTAAGAGCCTGGAGAGGCTTTGTGGAAGAAAGAATACTCGTTGTTGAGTCAAGAGAGGCTTGTGGTTAAACAATACTTACTGTACCTGGAGAGGCTTGGTAGGAAATAATATTTGTTGTTGTAGATCCTGAAGAGGTTTGACAAAAAAGAATACTTGTATATCTGATTAGATAGTGAAAATCCTTAACTGGTTGGCTTTGGGACTGGACGTAGCTCACAGTGGTGGTGGGTGAACCGGTATAAATCTTTGGCTAAGTCTTCTCTTACCCTTAACTAATTTATATTTGGTTTATACTAACGTGGAGGGTTCTGAGTTTATTGTTTTATAACTTTAAGCTGAAAAACTATCTATATATATTGAAAAACAAATTTCTCAAACTGTTTTATTGAACCTGCTGAAGGTGCTTCAGCAAGTATAAAACTTTCAGTTTCGGTAAGTTATAAAACCTCTTTGTGAAAAGTGCTGCTTATAAAAGGTTTTCCCAAATCAGTTTGAAATTTATAAAACACTATTTAACCTCCCATTCTAGTGTTTCTTGTGGTTTCTACAAATCATAGAGCCTTTAGGCTATCATGGAGCCTTCAGGCTATCATGGAGCCTTTAGGCCATCACAGGGTCTTCGGACCATCACAGAGTCTCCAGACCATCACAAGCCATCGAGCAATCATGTTTAAAAAAGACGAGGTGATCTCATCGACCTCTCGGCCAGGGAGAAGATGGGGGATCCTCACCCTAAAAATAACCATAGTCATTATCCATGCATGCTTACTAAAACTTAATCATAGGTGGCCCTGGACGACGGTCTTTGGTCACATTGCCGAGCGCTCAATCACAGTCACAACTAGTGAAAAGACCCCGGGTGTCAGGTAAAAACACATCACAGGCATGCTTGCATCATTTCATAGCAATTGTATATACATGGGAAATGCAGATTATGTTTGTGTACTTTAATTTATTTTTATTGTGGAATATAAATATATATATATATATATATTGCATGTTGCATCTCACTTGCCTGACACCCCACACTGCACACTTTTATCGCACTCACTGGGACGTAGTCTCATCCCACGATGTGGGAATTTTATTCAGTTGTGCAGGTTGCTGTCCAGGTGCTTGACGAAGAATTGAAGACTTAATTGAGTGTGATGTGGTAGCCTTGTAATTGTAATTGAATTCTGGACTTGTGCGGTATTGCGTAGGACATGGTTATTTGGGGGAGATATTATGATGTCTTGTATTGATGAATTCAGTTATGTTGAGCCCCTTGAGGGCAAATTACCTTGATTGTATTGATGTATGAATTTTGTGGAAGCTTAAGCAAATGTTGGATCACCTAAGCACATATGTGGTTTGTATGTTGATATCAATAATGGCGCGAAATAATTTCATAAACTTGGAAAAGTGCCTCCAGCGGTCATTATTTCTAGGTTCACGGAATTAGGATGTTACATGTTGCAATTTTTAAAATGACGCGAAATAATTTCAGAAATTCGGGAATTTTGCTTCCAACAAGCTTAATTCTTGGATATAGAAATTAGGACGTTACAACCAACGCCCCATGGCTTTAGCCCTTGGAGTTCGAATTCTCTAATGTTTGACACCTCAAGGGCAGGGACTCTGTAAGCAGGTTCGTCGTCGTCTGATTTGGCGTTTGTCCCTTCTGAGGGGATCCTTCGAACAACTCCTCCATCATTTATCCAATTATTCTTCTCTCAACTCCTTTTGATGCTCGTGGGTTTAGGGTTATACATTGCCCACATTCAACCTCACACAGTCTTGCGTGGATGCTTCCCTCAACGACGTTCTCCAAACCACATTCTTCAAACAAGTTCTTAGGTTTTCATGTAGCACAAAAATTTTCACTCAAAGATTTTTACCCAGTGAATGAATAGTGATTTCACTTTTAACCTACCATATTCTATTCCCTTTTTATTCCAAACCCTAATTATTCCTTTTTTACTGTAACACCCGCAATTTTTCTTACTGGTGTATAAATAGAATAAAGAAAATTTTAAAATAGTAATAATAATTTAATTATAAAGTATTTAGTAGCTTTTAATAGACAACCAAATTTATAATACCCAACCACAATTATGAGTAAATTTCTCTAGAGAGGTGTTTGAGAAAATAACCTAAGATACCTTTAGTAATTATACAGTTAAGGAAAATATAGATTTAATTATTAAAAATAACTAAAACTCTAAGGGATCTATACCTTTATTCAAAATACTCTTAATATAATTAGTGATGAGTTTTAGAAAATTATTTAGAATTTTTCTAGCACTTCTGGGCGAAAAGATCAAAATGCTCCCAGTTAACGGTATAACCATAGCCAACATATGAAAAAAAATGTAGAAAAATATGGAAAATATATTTTGAACCTTAAAAGATGATTTAAAATGATATTTATAATTCTATACAATCTCTGTAAATAAAACCTTAATTTTCTCTCTCCGCTTACTGTAACGCCCACTTCTTACCGTTTTACCGCATTTCGTGTTTTATTGAATTGTTAAAATTATTTTAATCACCAAAATTTATATTTTTGGATTTAGAATTTAATTTCCTATTTTTAGGGAATTTCTGGGAATTTCTGGGGTTTTTCTGTGAAAATGACCTTTTTGCCCCTCCTGTCCCTTGAGCCGGGCCCGAATACTCTTGATCCGGGCCAGAAAAATTGCACAAACCTTTCTTTTCTTCCTTCTAGAAGCCGTGCATGTGGGAGAGCTTTGCATGAGGGACACTTGTCATTTTCTTTCTTTTCTCCAAGACAAGTGTTAAGCTTAAGCCTTATGGCATTCAAAACACCAAAATTCATTTATTCTTTCTTTCCTTCCAACATGCAAGCTTTAGTTTTCTCTCATTTCTCTCTTTCTCTCCTTCCTTGGCCGTGAACTCTCCATCAACTTCTCTCAAAATTTTTCATCTTCCCTTAAACACATCAAGCCAAGGTTCCATCTTTGAACCAAAGCTTCCATTTCTAAGCCTTCTAGCCTTGAAAAATCCTTGTTGGTGACTAAAGGAGGCATCTTTGGGGGCTGTTTTGGGACCAGAATTCTGCACTCATTTTCTTGGAAATTTGAGGTAAAGGGGGGGAGAACTTGAACTCTAGTAGGATTGGTAACTAGAGTCAAGGATTTGCCCTTAAAATCCTTGTTTTTACTCTTGTTTTTCCTTGAAAAAAATCACTCTTTGAGCTTTTCTTTGAGCAAATGTTTTGGATTCTTGGAGCTGGGTTGTTTACATGTTTTTAAGTTTATTTTGATGCTTGGAATGTGCTTGGATTGTGATTGTTGGTGCATGCAAGCCAAGAAACAATTTTGGAAAAATTTTCCCCTTTTTCCTCTAATAGCTCTCGGCCTTGAGGGATTTTGGGGCTGCATGTGTTTTAAAATTTTTTTTGGTGCTTGGAATGTGTTTGTATGATGAATCTATGAACATGCATGAAGTTGGTTGAAGGTATACAATTGTTTTGGATGATTGATCTTTGAAAATAGTGTTTATGAGCTTGAAAATGGAGTTATGAACTTTAATATGTATGTGGATGATTTTGAGTGGATTAGTATGATATTTGGCATTTAGATTGTTTGTTGATGAATGTGTGAAGTTTTGGTGAAGATTGGATGTTGTGAAAAATTTGAAGTTTTGATGAACATTCAAGTTGTTCTTGATGTTCATGAGTTATTCTTGATGAAACTCATCAAGAATACCTTTTTGATCTTAAAAAGGTCAAGGGTATGTTGAAAACATGTTTATGGGCTTTGGTGGTCCAAAAGGACTAAGAAGCAATTTTACAAGTAAAAGGACTAAAGTGCAATTAAGAATAAGTCTTTAAAAATAAATAAAACAAATTCGGATTTCCAATTCCAACCAAGTAAAAGTCAACTTAAAGGTCAATATTTTAGGTTGCCATGACTAAAAATAAGTTCCTAAGAGTTATAAAACCTTTAGGCTTTTAATTTAAGTTTAAAACCTTTAAGAAAAGGAGTTAAAGACTCATTAAAAGTCAATCAAGATTAGATTATGAAATTAAAAGTTAGATTGGAGTTGGACTTCAACTCTAATCCAAGTTATTAAGAAATTAAAACTTAGAAATTAATTAGTAGACTTAGCTAATCTAATTACCTAAGTTAAATTAACATAATCTACTTAAGTTAATTAAGTAACGGATGATTAATTAAGGTTAAAGTTAATTAACCTTAATAAAAGTATTAAGTAATTAATTAGTAATGATGATTAAGAATTAACTAACTATGATTAACCTTAATCAAATGTAATTAAAAGCTTAGTCCAAAACTAAGGAAGAGATTAAGACTTAATTAAGGAGGATTAAGATTAATTATAGCCCAGTTGATGAAGATTGATTAAAAGTTAAATCTAATCTCAATTAATTATACAAGAAGAATTAGGATAAGTAATACCATCCATAAGATACAATCATAAGTTTTAGTAAATTATAGGACTTAAGTGGACATGATTATCAAGAACATTAGTACAAACTACCTTAAAAGGCTATAACCAACACACTCTTTCTACATAAAACTTGAGAAGCTTTGCGAGAGAGTGCGGTTTGGCCTTCCTTGTGAAGGAATGACATTGAATTCGGGCCGTGCCACGGGGATGTGGTGACGTTGAATGGTTCAATGGTTTTGCCTGTAAGGATGTGAATGTTGTTAGCATTGTTGTGTGACATGCATCATGAAGCGTCGTTGATGTTCGAGGTTGAAAACCTTACGACCTATATAGCAGTAACACTCGGTACAATGTGAAACTGGTAGGGACTGGGCACTGGGTTTTGCAAAGAACACCAGCGGTCCGGTAAAGGAGACCAGCCCTGAGGATAAGTCGAGTCCCGAAATGGCACAAGTGACGTAGGCTCGCCCCCTACTGTCGTGTAAACGGGGTACAAGCTTGACTATCCTGTCGCTCTCAAGTTTTCATGGTCAGTTGAGATTGTCTGGAAGTCGGGAAATTTATTTGGCCAAACTGTATGAGCAATGCTCTTTGTACCAATGCTAGTACAGACTCTAACTCCTGACGTGCTGTGTATATATGGTCGGGCAGCTGCTATGTGCTCTGCCTATGGTGATGTTTCCCTGGGCCCGCATGCATTAGATATTGCATTATAATAGTAAAAGTTGCGTTCATATGAGTACACCATGATGAGATGTCGTGATTGCTTATTGATTCGACTGTGTGGATTGCCTCTGTTTGTGTGCTCAAGTTTGCTGTATCCTACATGTTGTGAGTTCATGCGATGTTCTCACCCTTCTTTTCTATCTCTTCTTTCTATGTTCTTCTTGTCACGTTGACAGTCGGTATCGAGGACTTCCGTCATGACGTCGATGCAGGTGCGAATCAGATGGGTGCCGAGGGGTACCCGGAGGGTGACAGGTATCCCGCGCAGGCGTGAGTTCTATGGGGGGGAGTTTGGGTCACCATCACGCACCCCAGACTTCCTCTTGTACCTGAAAAGGACTAGGTTGTGTTGAGTCTAGGTAGTACGCAGTTCTGATTTAGGAATCTCTTCTTTTGTATTCTGTTAGAGGTCTCATTTATTTTACTACCGGAACTTATGTTTTAATGTGGTCATGTGGGTATTCGAGAGGTACATCGATGCTACTTAATATGTATGTATGTATTTATGTCATACTGTTTTATGTTCTCTCAAGGTCTTTAACCATGTGTATGTTGTGGATGCGCGTAAGGTGTTAATTCTTTTGACGCTTATGGAAAGATAAGTTTTTGAAAGTGAAGGAAAGGATATTTCATAAGTACTTAAAATAAAGCTAGAGAGGTAATAGGTCAATAACACCTAAACCCTTTTCAAAAAAAAAATCCGCATTTTTGACGTTCTACTTTGTTGGTCACGTGTAATGCATGTGGTACTTTTAGTGGTAACTAGGGGTACCGCATTTACCCTACCATATTTATTCTTTTTTAATCTGAACCATAGTTATTCATTCCATTTGTTGTATAAAAAAAAATAGGTTGTTGATGTGCAAATTCCATGTAGGATAAATGTTTGACACGTGGATTGTTGAGGTGAAACTTTGTTATCCACATTAGCAGTTAACATAGTACAACTAACGATAAGGACTGGAATTAGGTTTTTCTCATTTTGAAGGGATAAAGAATAGAAAAAAGATGGAGGGACAAAAAAAGATTTACTTTACAAGTACCGAAAACATATTTATCATTTTTAATATATTTAAGAATTAAATATTTAGGATTAAGAAAAAATAACTTACTATTTCCTTCCTTGAGCATCAAATTCTCATTAGTGAGTACCGATTTTTCTTTTTATAAATCCTTAAACTCTTTAGAAAGAGTTGAGTGATTTTTCTTTAAAGCCTTATACTAATGTGAGAGTTTGAGAGTCATTAAGAAATTTCCCATAAGTTTCTTTCAATCATCAAGTTCAAGATCTGCTTCATTATCACTATTTGAGTTGTTGAATCTTGATAAACCATAAGATGCATAATTGCTTCTTTAAATGCTTTATTGTCATCTAGAAATAGACTCATTCAATTCGTCCAAGGTTGCCATGAGTCCTTTCTTCTTCTTGAGTGTTCTCTTATGAGATTGAGAATGTTTCTTCTTTAGTTGTGGACAACATGCCTTGATGTGCCTAAGATGTTTACACTCAGAGCATATTAATGAAGGCAAAAAGCTATAAGAAGATTTTGATGAAGCCAGTTGTTAAAGGAAGAGCAATCAAGATGGACAAGGCAAGGAGAAAATTAGAAGTGATATAGTGCTTAAGTATAAATAGGAATAGGTTTCCCTCTCACATAAAAATTCAGTCTATTAATGATTAAAGATAAACTTGAATATAAGTCATAAATAAAGTAAAGTGTTTATCAAAGAACTAAATATGTTAAAATAAGCTTAAAAGATCAATTATAAAAGCCTAAGAAGGGTCAAGAAGAATGAACTTAGCTTGTCAGAGTTATGCTAAAAAGAGTTAGGATTACATTTTCTTACTTTAATCGATTGTGTTAGTTTGTAATATATTAAAATGTTCTTCACTGAGTCTTAGGTGGAATTTAGAATAGGTTAATTTATTGCATGATTATATTATTTGATTATAAAATAGGGAACTCGTGTGGGATTGTTGTTTTCTCTATTTTAATCGATTACCATAAATTTCAATCAACTCAATTGATCTAAATTGAAACCCAGGTATTCTAAAATATATTTCAATCAATTAGATCAATAATACAATCAATTACATCTCCAAAAGTGAATAAGGGAATCGATTACAAGAAAAACATAATTAATTACCATGTTTTTTGAGCTCGAAAATAACTAACTTTTGATGGTTGTTATCATTCTCTAACTAACTCTAACAACTAGAATTTCATTCTCTCTATAAAAGGATGATTCAAAAGCAAAAATGATATAGAAGAGTGATTAATTGGTTTCATATTTTCTCTCAAGAGTTATTGTTTCATATATGTGAGAAGAGGTTTTAGAAAGAAATGAGTTGTTATTTAATTTGTAACATTTGTCACAAAAAGGTGATTGGAATCTCTAAATTTGTGTGTAAGAGTGCAAGAGGGTGATGTATCTCTCTTGGAGAAGAAAGAAGAAGACTATAGATGAGGTCACCTACAAAGGAGAAAGGGCTTAGAAATAATGATGCATCTATTTTAATGTTGGAAGGCAACAAGAATATTTATTGTGATCTTTGTAAAGGATGTTGATTCTTAGTGAAAAATCTCATAGATGAAACTGGGGACTAGATGTAACTCACTGTGGATTGAGAGTGAACCAATATAAATACCTTGGTGTCTTCTCTCTCTCTCTCTAATAGCTTTGCAAAATTCCGTTTATATTTTCATATTCTTAAACTTTTTGCAATTCCTTTATTATTTCACTAGATATATATAACTTAGAGTCATTTCGTACACACACACACACATTTATTTGAGATCAAAGGAAGATTCTTTAGAGATCAAACAAATTTTTGGATAACTGGGTTCTAAAATTTTTTAACTATTGAATTTAATTTAAGTATTTTATTAATACTAATCAATGAAATTCAAATATTAATGTATTCTATGGGTAATATAGAAATAGAAAAATTAAATAAAGCGCTCTTAGTTCAGTTCGGTAGAACGCGGGTCTCCAAAACCCGATGTCGTAGGTTCATTTTTTATATATCTGTCATATAAATATTCCATTATACAATAATCAATTATATATAATAATAATCAATTACTATATATAGTTGATTATATATTATTTATTTTATATGAATTTTATTAAAATAAATCCAAATAAATAATTATATCGAATTATAATAGAAATTATAATAGAATTGAATTCTTTACTATTTCATAAACAAATATATTAAACAAATATTACACTTTAGTCTAATAATTAAATGGTTCTTATATGAATTAGATCTTTCCTTGTTGCTTTAGTCTTGGTTTCTTTTCTTGAAGGAGAAATTATTTATGAAAATTTTCCTCTCTATTGGAACATCTTCTTAAGTTTTTTTCCTAAGGAAAACAATTAGATACCTTTTTCATCATGTCCCTCTTCAGACATCACTTTATCATCCGAACCTTTTTAAGCTTTGCTTGGATTTGTTAGAGCCTTGTCTTGAGCTCTTAGGTTTTGCATTAAAAGATAGACACATATGATTCTTTCATTTTTTTTCTTGTAAAGTTTAATTTCATGAGCTTTAAGAGATCCCAACAACTCTTCTATTCTGAGTGTTTTAAGACTTTGGCCTCCTAAATGGCGGTGCTTATGTTTCCACTAACATGGTAAGCTCAAAACCTTTCTAACATGATATGCGTTCTTATGGGTAATAAGAGATTTTAGACCATTTATGATGATAGTCTAAAACCTGCCAAACATTTGATCAACACTTTCATGCTCCTACCTCTTGAACATATCATACTAATGTACAAGTACGCTTATCATTGACAACTTAACTGTGTTTGTTCCTTCATGAGTTATAGCTAAGGTGTCCTATATTTCTTTGGTTGGTTTAGACCAATAGACTTTATTATATTCAAATATTCTCAAGACACAAGTCAAGTATAATTTGGCCTTGGCATTAAGTTGAACTTTGGCCTTTTGCTCTTCAGTCCATTCAACTTTAGTCATATGTTCATGTTTGTCTCTAGCACATAGTCTCCATCTTCAATTATCTTCCACAACTCAATATTGTTTAACTCTATAAAGATCTTCATTTGATCCTTCCAATAATGATAGTCTTCACCATTAAAGGTAGGATGTCTTGATTTTGATGCACCTTCAGTGATGTAGTTTCCATTGCTTGAGAAAGTAGATGCTTCATCTTTGCTTAGATTGATCTTTGATACCAATTGAAAATACATAGGGAAACACAATAAAGAATGATTGAATTGTGTTTCTGAAACTTTTTGCAGAGATGGAAAAATGTTTTATCAAAAACAAGTTAAGACAATCTAACTTAAGACGAGTTAACAGGAACTATCAATATTAACAACTATTGTATGAATTTCAAAGATGTCTTTAGTTCCTTTTCAATAAGTTTTGTCTTATTATGAAAAATTATTTCAATGTCACACTTAACCCTTATTCTCACACCTAGAGATTGTTCTGGTATAGAACTTGAACCTGGGTCTGAGTCAGCAGGAATGAACTCCGATCTGGATCCGGCTTGCTGAAGCGTGAATCCGAGTTGAACCCGGGGGGTGTACCTGCAAAGGGACTTCGACGCCCAAGTCAGATATGTAAAATAGTCAAAGGGATTGACTGAGTAAGATTGCGTACCTGATGATCTATCAGTGATCCGTATTTATAGGGGTTTTCCCTGTATAAATATGGTAAGTGGGCCTTTGTATAAAAGGAGTAAGTATGCAGGTGTAATAATATAATTATAGATATTATAATTATATTTCATATATTGTGGGATATCGTAGATATAATTGCAGATATGGTTATATTGCACATGGATATTATTATATATTTATGGATATGATAATAATATAGCATGTGGGCCATATTGGCTGTTGCGCCTTAGGTTTAGACCGTAATAGAAGCCCCCCAGCTCAAGTCGACTTGATGAAGTTGGCTTTGAGCTTAAGTATTTGCCTGTGCGCTGGGACGACATTGGCATTTGAGGAGGGTGTTTATGTAGGCGCATGTACTTTGGACGACATCGCGCTGAGAACGACTTGCTGACGGTTCGAGTTGAACTGCCTCTACGGTGTTGTCGTTCGTGGTTCGAGATGCTTTTCACATCCAGTTTATGTTGATCTAAGATGCTCTTCGCATCTCGTTTTGAATGAGTTCGAGATGCTCTTCACATTCGGTTTTTGTTGATCCAAGATTCTCTTCGCATCTGGTTTTGAATGAAACCGAGATGCTCTTCACATCTGGTTTTGACTAGGTTGCTACGTGTTCGACTTCTTGGGCCCTACTGGGGTGAAGCCGTACGCAGAGTCGGCTAAGAGGGGAAACGTCTTCAAACTAGAGTTTTTCCGAATTCAGGCGGCTGATGGGGTGAAACCGTTTTGGGAGGAGAGGACGTCTAACACGACGTTTTTATATTTACTAGAGTGAAAGGCACTATGACAAGGAGGCGTCCGACTACGAGGTGGTCGAGCCGGGTCTTTCCCCACAAGACTTGACTGTGAAGCGCGTATTAATGGAGTCAGTTCGAGAGTGTGGGGTCTTTAGTTCTAAGAGAATTTTAGATGGGTCGATGCGTAACGCTGCATCGATGGCCAACGCTGCATTGAGACGACTTAGGGCTTTGCAGAATGCCAATGCCAACGCTGATCAAGGGGACGATGATCATATTGACCTCAGTTCAACCACGCAAATAGCTGGTCCTGTGGGAAAAGGTCAGCCGGTATAAGACTCTCGAAGCTGAGGTGGTCAAGCTGAAGGCCGATTTGGAGAAACTGCAAGTGGCTCCCTTAGGGCCCGGGATGACAGAGGCGGCAGTGACCGACGTTGTGGAGAAGAATTTGCAGCAGGCTCAGGCTAAGTTCAACTAAGAGAAAGCCGGCCTTGTTCAACTTTCTGAGCAAATTGACGCTGCTTCTTTTGAAAATGTTGTGGCCCAACTGGGGATAGTCAACCCTGGTTTGAAGGTTGAAGGGACTTCAGCTTCGTATGAAGTTTACAAAGGCCAGATTTGTAGGGTTGACACGGAGAAGAAGGTGTATATTGCTGCCTCCAGCAGAGAAGAATTCGGTCCCTATGGAGGATAACTTGTATCTTGTGTTTTTTCCTTGTATTTCATTTGTATTTGCTGACAATTTCCTCTTTGTGGGATGACTTATATATGTACTTGTTTTTCACAAGTTTCTGGTTTTCTTGCGTATTTATACGCTTGTAACGCCGTGATTCATTGTCAGATTCGGTTACGCTTTTAACGTGTTAATACGCTTGTAACGCTCAGTTTGTGTGAATTTGTTAGGTCGGCATGTTCTTTGTGACATTGTCGTCGTTCGAGTTGGGAAACTTTTTGGGTTAAGATGCTCTTCGCATCAAAACGATTTACTGAATAAAGGGTTGAATCTGGGACCAGGATACTCTTCGTATCTGGGAAACTTTTTAGGTTAAGATGCTCTTCGAATCAAAGCAATTTACTGAATAAAAGGTTGAATCTGGGACCGGGATACTCTTCGTATCCGGTTTCAACGTGATGAATTTCTGATAGATTCCTAAAATTCCTAAAAGATGCCCCTCAGCTGAAGTCGAAGTAAAGGAGTTCGACTTTGAGTTATGTCGCATAAGCCGGTTTGCTTTGTAAAAATTCGACTTCCAGACAGCGTGTCTCCTGACCCGTCGATTTTCTGAGAATCTGTTTGATTTGGAGAGGTAGCATTTATCCGAGAATCTGCTTAACTTACAAAGGTGGAACCTGCAGCAAGTTCTCTTCCTCGGATACCTTCGCCGAGATGTGCTCCCAGCGGTCAGCGGCGCAGGGGCTGTAAATATAAACCGCAGATACTGCTTTGACAGGGGTTAAGGAGGAGCGTGAGGCTCCAGTCTTTTGCAGCCAGGGTAGGTAATGCAGCCTTGACCGTCATTGTTGAACAAAATTTTCGAAAGGCACGGGCCAAGTGGAAGAAAGTCATTTTGATGGCCGATGTTAATGAAGTCAATGTCGAATCTTTGGCAAAAGCCATCGCCCCAATAGGGCTTCTGAGTTGGAATGTTCTTCACATCCTTATTGTAGAACCGAGACGTGTTTCACAATAAGTTTGTTATTGATCAGGGATCCAGTATTGTTGATTCGAGATGTTCTTCACATCCTTATAAATATGAACTGCATGACAACTTGAGCTGACTTGTGCACTTGATGTGCACTTGAGCTGACTTGGAAACTTGGGGTGACTTGTGCACTTGGTGTGCACTTGGGCTGACTTGGAAACTTGGGCCGACTTGTGCACTTGGTGTGCACTTGGGCTGACTTGAAAACTTGGGCTGACTTGTGCACTTGGTGTGCGCTTGGGCTGATTTGAAAACTTGGGCCGACTTGTGCACTTGAGCCGCCTTGAAAACTTGGGCTGAGTAGGACCAAGTAGTATTGGTCCGTAACAAATCTGGTTGTTGACAGATCCGAGATGCTCTTCACATCCGGGTTGAATGACGCTGAGATGCTCTTCACATCCGACATTGAATGAGACCGAGAAGTTAATTTGATTTTTACTAAGATTCAAGATGCTCTTCGCATCCGGCATTGAATGAGGCCGAGATGCTCTTCACATCTGGTTGATGACAGAGCCGAGATACTCTGCACATCCGGTTTGAATGAGGCCGATATGGTCTTCGCATCTGGCATTGAATGAGGCCGAGATGTTCTTCACATCCGGTTGCTGACAGAGTCGAGAAGCTCTTAACATCTGGTTTGAATGAGGCCGAGATGGTCTTCACATCCGGCATTGAATGAGGTCGAGATGTTCTTCACATCCGGTTGCTGAGAGAGTCGAGATGCTCTTCACATCCGATTTGAATGAGGCCGAGATGGTCTTCACATCCGGCATTGAATGAGGTCGGGATGGTCTTCACATCCGGCATTGAATGAGGCCGAGATGTTCTTCACATTCGGTTGCTGACAGAGTCGAGATGGTCTTCACATCCGGCATTGAATGAGGCCGAGATGTTCTTCACATCCGGTTTTTGGTGATTCAGATGTTCTTCACATCCTTATTGAAGAACCGAGATGCTCTTCACATCCGGTTTTGGTTAAGTCGGGATGCTCTTCACATCCGGTTAGTGTTGATCCGACTGAGAACAGAATCTGAAACCAAGGTAGCCAAGATGGCTCCACATATAGTCGGCCAAGTCGAGGTTTGACCGTCAAGGAACTATGTACGAGATGGGGATCAATTCGTGGTGTCTGGTAGCTAGTTTTGCCAGGTAATTCCAAAATGTTAACGTGATTCGGTTGAAAATGTTGGCGTCTCGGCCGACCATGTCGGCATCTCGGCTTAACCACTAAATGAGAGGAATTCGAGTGATGAACTTTATTGATCACCTCCCAAAAGAACATATACGGATGAGGAAATAAACTGGCCAAGACAGCCAATTTTTATTAGTCATTTACTTTTAATAAGGGAGATTTATATCTGACCACTTCAAATATATTCGAGTATCATCGTTGGTTTTTCTCCAATTAACAGCTCCAGTCAGCTTCTTTAATCCGAGTTAGCACATTTCTCAAATATCTCCTCGTGTTTGCTAAGGTTGGAATTATCCAAATCTGGTTCGATGATGGTGGAGGTTTCAGACTGTTCTTCTAGCTCTTTCAGCCGAGCTTCAAGTCGGCGTATGATTTCATCTCGAGTGTCGGATTAGTGAATGGTGGTTGGTTGGGTTTGTGGGGGTTAAGAGATGCCTACGTCATCGAACCCGCCATCGTGGTAATCCAAGACGTCTATCCAACCTTTAGGTGTATATGAGCCGGGATGCTCTTCGCATCTGATTATTGCTGATCCGAGATGTTCTTCACATCCTTATAAATATGAACTGCATAACTTTTCTTTTTATTTTTATTGGACCGAGATGCTCTTCACATCCGATTTTGATGTAAAATAAAATGAGTATCGAAGTTAGAGTAATAAGAACAAATAAAGTGAGAAAGATGAATAAAGTGAAATAGACAAATCTATAAGGAATGTGCGCTCAAGATGTCGAATGCGCTCCTTTAGTTGGTTGATGGTTGGATTAGTTGTGGGTGTTGATTGAGGCTCGAGAGGTCTATGATTTTGTTCTTCTGAACTGTTTAGGTATCTCGACCCGGGCTAGCCTTTCAAAGAACGGATGCCGAAATGAGGCATGGCAGACAATAGATCCTCGTTGTTGAACCTCTTGTTGATCTCGGTCTAAATGAGGCCGGGAATGGGTTGTGAGCCGAGGTTGAGGGATTACGCTGCGCTCCAAGTGTCGGATACGCTATTCTAGGTGACTTGCAGCCGGCTCTTCGACTGCTTTGTAGGGACGAGGTTCGTGGAACGGCTGTTGGCGCTGTTCCTGAAGTGCCTTAAGTTGAGCCTCAAGATGACGAATAACCTCATCTCGTGGGTCGGATTGGTGATCGTCCTCGTGTGGACCGGTTTCGTCCTAAGGGTGTGATGTTCCTTCTTGTTCAGCGAACTCGTCTTGGGGTCCGAGATCCTCCACCCAACCTTCGGGTGTTGGTTGAGGACGAGGTCTTGATGTCTAGAGACGGTTTGTGACTGTCATGCTGGAGAGGGGGAGGCCCTCCTTCTAGCGCCAAATGTTCTGGTATAGAACTCGAACCTGGGTCTGAGTCAGCAGGAATGAACTCGGATTTGGATCCAGCTTGATGAAGCTTGAATCCGAGTTAAACCCGGGGGGGTGTACCTGCAAAGGGACTTCGACGCCCAAGTCAGATATGTAAAACAGTCCAAGGGATTGACTGAGTAAGATTGCGTACCTGATGATCTATCAGTGATCCGTATTTATAGGGGTTTTCCCTGTATAAATATGGTAAATAGGCTTTTGTATAAAGGGAGTAAGTATGCAGGTGTAATAATATAATTATAGATATTATAATTATATTTCATATATTGTGGGATATCGTAGATATAATTGCAGATATGGTTATATTGCACATGGATATTATTATATATTTATGGATATGATAATAATATAGCTTGTGGGCCATATTGGTTGTTGGGCCTTAGGTTTAGACCGTAACAGAGATAATTAATTAATTAATTTTATTATATTATTATGATAATGATGATTAGAATAAATGTGATTTTAAGACAAGTTCACCTTATCAACAAATAATAATATTGGAGTAAATTTAAGACTCCTGAGTATCGTACCCAAAGGAACTAGCAATAGCTAATCTGACTTAGACTAATTTAATCATTTAAAAAAAATAAAAAATAAAGATAATTAAATAATTAAGAGGGAAGGGAATTAATTATAAATAAAATTATAATTATAATTATAATTATAATTAGAATGATTATAACTATAATTACAATAATAATTAAAGAATAATAACTAAAGAATAACAAATGAATCTAATATTAAGTAAGGAAACTGTTTTTCCCCTTGCCATTCCAAATTAAGTAAGGAGAAAATATAATTACAAAGTTTTTTTTAAAATAATTATTATAAACGATAATTATAAAAAGAATAACTTTATCAAACAATTAAAGAATAATTAAAGCAAATAATAAAAAAGATAATTATAGCAGACAATGAAAATGTAATTATATCCAACACAACGTTTATGTCACTAAGGCCTAGGCTTCACTTTTTTTTTTTTTAACCAAAATATCCTCCATCCTGTTCCGCGGGAATTTTTTCCACGGATGGTGGGGCTAGCTCTCCTAGCGGGAATTGCGGGAATTTTTTCCACGGATGGTGGGGCTAGCTCTCCTAGCGGGAATTGCGGGAATTTTTTCCATCCACAAGACTCGAACCCGAGACCTTACTTAAGGGGGAAACAGACATATACCACTTGAACCAACAGGGGTTGGTGGCTAGGCTTCACTTTAATATCTCTTATGATTAATAATTAATATTTTATATTTTTTTATAAATTACTTATAGATCACCGATCGTTTGTATAAATCAGTTGATACGTGACTTCTATCGCAGTATTCACAATACTTTCTACCTCATATTTCCTCTCGACTCCTATCAGTTAAGCATTAGGCCTAAATTTCCTAATCAGAAAGTGCATTACAATATGTTATATTTATAACAGATTGGAAATTGACTATATGTCGAGTAAGATTGCTAGATTTTTTTAGCTATTTGATATATTCTATGGGTCCGCTAATTGAATGCAGTACACCTGCTAATCAAACAATTAACTAATACTATATATAAGGTAACATCAAGCCTTTATATAGGAATAAAACATAATATAACAAATCTAATCCATAAATAAATATAAAATAAATTAATTAAACATAACCATAATTAATATAAAAGATGCACCATGGTCCTAGCTATGGCTTAGTAAATAAGAATATAATTCATGACTACTAAACTAACATAAAACATTGTAAAAGAAAGAGAGAAAAGTGTGTTACCTGGAAGATGATGTTGTCTTTCACTCCAGAGTTGGTCTTCACTCCTTTTTATCTTCTATAAATCCTGTTGGAAGTTAAAACTTGGCAACTTGATTTGCATGTTATAATCTATCATTTGTTCCTATATGGCATGAATGTTAGATTATCATGCTTCAAAGTCAAGATTCTCAACTACATGCTATAATCTTTGTTTTGGTTCTATATGGCATGAAAATTAGATTATCATGCTATTGAAAGTCAAGATTTATAACTTGTCATTATAGTGATTTAACAACCATGCATGTTTGGTTTTAAAAGTCACAAAAGGTGGCTTGTTTTGTTGGTTTTAGAGCTTAAGTTTTAGTATAAATAGGTGTGGTATTAGTTAGTTTAAGAATCAAGGTGATTGTTAGAAATTGAGAGAAAAACTTCAACAAGTTTTTTGTGTCATCTTGAATGTGTAAGTTGGCTATTAACAAAAGCCAAGTTTGTAAGTGTATTAGTTCATCAACAAAATAAAAAAGTGTGTGTGTGTGTGAAATTAATTGTTGAGAATTCATATATTTTTTGGCATATACAATTTATCAAAACAATTTATTTTAATTGTCAACATCTGGCATCAGAGCTTGTTTTACCAAGATGGCGGCAAGTTCAAGCACAGGAGCAAATCAAGTTCAACAAGTTCAAACCGTTATCTACTGGTACGATGGTAGATCAAATTTTTCCATGTGGAAACATTTGATGGAGTTGTGTTTAAACACTAGTGGCTATGAACAAATTGTCAAAAAAGGTTTTGTTGAACCAACCGGAGAAGGAAAAGAAAAAACAGAGCAACAACAAGTAGAAAAATATCGTCTACTTATTCAAAAAGCTTTGTTTTTGATTTGTCAATCCGTGGAGCTGAATGTTCTTGAGAAAATTTTTCATGCTAAAACAGCAAAAGAAGCTTGGGAAATTTTGCTCAAAACATATGAAGGTGCTGATCCAGTCAAACGGATGAGATTGCAAGGCCTAAAGCGACAGTTCGAGCAGATGGAGCAAGCAAAGATGAAAATATTCGTGATTATTTTTCACGAATGGATAAGCTCGTGAACGATATGAAGAACAATGGTGATGATATATCAGAAAAAGAATTCATGGAGAAAATCATGCGCACACTCACACCTCGATTTGATTACGTGGTAGCAGCTATTGAATAGTCAAAAGATCTCAGCAAAATGACATTGAATAATTTACACGCGTCTTTAGAGTCATGTGAGATGCGGATAAATGAGAGATCAAGTGGCACAATTGAACTAGCATTGAAAGCACAAACAAATGTTAGAAGAGAGGGACATGTGCAAAGAAGGGCCAATCAAAATCAAAGGGGTCAGAATTTCAAAGGAAGAGGGAGGACATTTCAAACTGACTCAAGCCAAGGTACAAGGGGCAATGGTTCTTTTCAAAATAAATCTAATATTCAATGTCTTAAATGCAAGAAGTTCGGACATTTTTAGTCTGAATGCAAATCTCATATCCAGGGCAATAAACTGCAGCAAGTATGGTCACTATAGTCGAGAATGTCGTGTCAAAGCATTGAATATTAGAGAGAACATGCTCAAGTTGCAGAAAATGAAGATGATATGAAGATGGTGCTCATAACAAGTCATGCAGTAGTTGATAAAAATGACGATCAATGGTTATTAGATACAGGCTGCAACAATCATCTGAGTGAGAAAAAAGAACTATTTTCTCACTTAGATGAAAATTTCAAAACCACTGTCAAGCTTGGTGATAATTCCAAACTTGAAGTCTTGGGAAAAGGGAAGATTGCCATCAGATTGAAAGATGGATCTTTAAATTATATTTCTGATGTATTCTATGCACCTATAATATGTCAGAATCTCTTGAGTGTAGGACAACTAACTAAGAAAGGCTATGATTTGAGATTCAACAAAAGAGGTTGCACCATAAATGATGTGGAGATGGGGCTGATAGCAAAGATGAACATGTCAAAGAATCATCTATTTCCGATAAATATCAAGTATGATGCTGCTTTATGTTGTAACGCCACTGTTGTTGATGATAATTGGCTTTGGCATAAGCGGCTTGGACACTTCAACTTTGAAAGTATCAAATTTCTTGCTAACAAAAAAAGGGTTACTGACTTGCCTGTTATCCATGTTCCCGAACAACTATGTAAAAATTGTGTAGTTGGTAAAAAGTATCGAGATCCTTTTCCAAAAGGACGTGCATGGAGAGCCACAAAACCACTTGAGCTTGTGCAGTCTGATTTATGCTATGTGGATGTTCCATCTAATGGAGGTAATAAATACTTTATTACTTTCATTGATGACTTCAGCAGAAAGACATAGGTTTATTTTGTGAAAAATAAATTTGATGCTTGTGATACGCTCAAGAGTTTTATGGTATATGTTGAAAGGCGAAGTGGTTATACTCTGAAAACCTTGAGAACTGATAGGGGAATAGAGTATATTGTTTGTGATGATTTCTTGAAAAAGCAAGGAGTTAAACACCAAGTAACTGCAAGGTATACTCCTCAGCAAAATGGAGTGGCAGAAAGAAAGAACAGAACTATCATGGATGTAGTGAGAAGCATGTTACATTGCATGAAGGTTCCAAAGAGTTTTTGGGCAGAAGCAGTGGCTTGTGCAGTATACCTATTAAATAGGTGTCCTATTAAAAGTGTACGTGATAAAACTCCACAAGAAACTTGGTGTGGGGAAAAGCCCAATCTAAGTCACTTGAAAGTCTTTGGTTGCATTGCTTATGCACATGTTCCAGATGAATTGAGGAAGAAGCTTGATAACAAAGCAGAAAAATGTATCTTTGTTGGATACATTGAAGAAACTAAAGGCTACAAGTTGTACAATCCAGAAACCCAAAAGGTAATCATCAGTCAAGATGTTACCTTTGATGAGAATGGAACGTGGGATTGGTCAGCAAAAGAAGAAAAGGAGTTATTACATGTACCAGTAACTATAAATGAAGAAGCAGAACAGAATAATCATCCACCAACTACTGGTTCAGATGAATTAACAGCTGATACTCAAACTCGTAGATATCCACAACGAGAAAGATGTCCACCTGCTCACTTACAAGATTATGAAGTTGGAAGGGATGACGACTCTGATGATGGGGAGGAAGAAGTTTCTTATTATGCCATGTTTGCTGATTGTGATCTTGTAACATATGAGGAAGGAGCCAATGATGATCATTGGATTAAAGAGATGGATGAAGAAATTCAAGCCATTGAAAAGAATAATACATGGGAGTTAGCAACTCTTCCAGAAGGAAAGAAGCCAATTAGTGTTAAATGGGTGTTTAAGACAAAGTTCAAGCCAACTAGAGAAATTGAACGTTTCAAGGCACGATTAGTGGCAAAAAGGTACAAACAGAAACTTGGAATTGACTACTTTGAAGTATTTTCTCCAGTTGCTAGATTGGACACAGCACGCGTGATTCTTTCTCTTACTGCCCAAAATCAGTGGAAAATATTTCAAATGGATGTCAAATCTGCTTTCTTGAATGGTGTCCTTGAAGAAGAGGTTTACACAGAGCAACCACCAGGTTATGTTAAACAAGGAGAGGAAGATAAAGTATACAGATTGAAGAAATTACTATATGGACTAAAGCAGGAACCGACAACATGGTATACACGTCTCAACACATACTTTATTGACCATGGCTTTCACAGGAGTCCATATGAGCATGCTTTGTATGTCAAAACCAATCATACTAAAGATATCATTATTGTTTGTCTATACGTGGATGATTTGATCTTCACCGGCAATAATTCCAAATTGTTACCTGAATTCCGAGAAAATATAACCACACATTTTGAAATGACAGATATGGGTCTTATGCCATATTTCTTAGGAATTGAAGTGAAGCAGACAAATGAAGGAATATTTATCTCTCAAAAGAAATATGCAGCAGATGTCTTAAAGAAGTTCAAGGTGGAAGCTTGCAAAACAATGTTGACACCATTAGAAGAAAGATTGAAGCTAGAAAAGGAAAGTGGTGGTGATCTGGTTAATTCAACTAATTTTAGAAGATTGGTGGGAAGCCTAAGGTACTTGACAGCAACAAGACCTGACATAGTTTATGGAGTTGGGCTCATAAGCAGATTCATGGATTCACCAAGACAATCTCATTGGCAAGCTGCAAAATGAATTCCAAGGTATGTTAAAGGTACAATTACTGAAGGCTTATTTTATTAAGTTTTTGGAACCCAGAATTGGTTGGATACACGGACAGTGATTGGGGTGGTGATACTGCAACACGAAAAAGCACTTCAGGCTATGCTTTTCATCTTGGTTCGGCTGTATTTTTTTTGTCCTTAAAGAAAAATAGGTTATTGCCCTTTCAACAGCTGAGGCAGAGTATATAGCAGCAACAAATTGTGCTACTCAAACAGTTTAGTTACGAAGAATGTTGAGTGAGCTACAACATCAACAAGATGGTCCTATAAAATATTCCGCGACAATATATCAACAATTACTTTATCAAAGAATCCATTTTTTCATGGTTGTAGCAAACACATTGAAGTCAAGTATCACTATATACGAGATTTGGTTAGAGATAAAGAAATTGTGGTGGAATATTGTTCGTCAGAAGATCAAATAGCAGATATCTTTACAAAGCCACTCAAAGTCAATTCATTCTTGAAGTTGAAGAATATGCTTCGGATGATCAAGCCAAGTTTTAGGGAGGATATTGGAAATTAAAACTTGGCAACTTGATATGCATGCTATAATCTATCATTTGTTCCTATATGGCATGAATGCTAGATTATCATGCTTCAAAGTCTAGATTTTTAACTACATGCTATAATCTTTGTTTTGGTTTTATATGGCATGAAAATTAGATTATCATGCTATTGAAAGTCAAGATTTACAACTTGTCATTTTAGTGATTTAACAACTATGCATGCTTGGTTTTAATAGTCACAAAAGGTGGCTTGTTTTGTTGGTTTTAGAGCTTATGTTTTAGTATAAATAGGTGTGGTGTTAGTTAGTTTAAGAATCAAGGTGAGTGTTAGAAATTGAGAGAAAACTTCAACAAGTTTTTTGTGTCATCTTGAATGTGTAAGTTGGCTATTAACAAAAGCCAAGTTTATGAGTGTATTAGTTCATCAACAAAATAAAAAAGTGTGTGTGAAATTAGTTCTTGAGGGTTCATATATTTTTTTATATATACAATTTATCAAAGTAATTTATTTTAATTGCCAACATATCCACTATAATTACGAATAAGTCAACTAACTATAGGTAAAGAAATCTAAAGAAAGAAGACTATTGTTATGTGATTCTCACTATGAGACTTGCTCTTTATGCTCAACTTCAAGCCAAATTTATTGCTTAGGGTAGCTTAAAATTTAAATAGAGTAACCAAGAAAGTTTACAACATAAAAAATAATAATAATTAATTTAATTCTTTGGCAGTTTTTTTGTAATAATTGAGAAGTATATGAAGTGTCATGAAATCTGTCTTCTAATGTTTAATATCTGACCAATATCTTCATCAATAAATAGTAACTTGGCAATAATCTTCCGCTATACTAGAGATGATCTTCCACTTTAATATGATTTAAACAATATTAAATATTATTTACCATAAAATGCTACTAAATAACTATTTAATTGTCTATAAAAATAGTGCATTTTTACGACCTAACAACCCCTTTGTTAGTTAAAAAGATAAACTTAAACAAAATAAAGAGATCAAGATAAATGAGATCATACAACAAGTTTGTATTAGTTCACTCTCATCAACAAAGAGACACATTCAGTCTATGTAACATAGATAAGAATTCACTATATTAGACAAAGTGTAAGTGTTGCTATCATATCTTTCCTCTTCAGGCTCAAACTTTCATGGATTATAGTGATTGAGAAATAAAGTTTTAATCTAACAAAATTTTCTAACATATGGTAAAAAATGTAGTGGGTTCAACGAGAATAACCCGGGTTATTAGAAGATAACTTACTAAGTACAAAATAGGGAACTTGAAGTTCAAAACGAAAGGCTAATGATTTGAAATGAATGCTCTACCTCTTTAATGCTACAACAAATTGTTCTTCATTAAGGAAAGCTTCTCGAAGAAATTCAAATCCAACTCAAAACAAGTGACTTTGATGTCATTTATGTGGAGATCTCAATTGGAAGGAGTAATTAAATCTAATCTCTTTTTGCATTTTTGCAGTTTGTTCAGCTAACTGTTGAGTAGGTAGAAAAGCCTGGTTTGTAATCAAGATCACATCTTTTCACTATGTTGTTAGAACTTTGTTGAATTTTATTTTGGTCTTTGACCATAAAAAGAGTTCCCATTTGATGTAATCATTATGATGGGAGCATACTATAGGAGGAATTCTTACCTATAATATTTTGGGAGAAATTTATGTATCATTGTTTTGTACTTATGTTCTATTAGTTTAGATCACTTGTGAGTATACCAAAAAACGATTAGATCACTTATTAGTAGCTGATTTCTGACAAAAGGACTACACTTTAAGCTTGAAGATTACTAAAATAAATAATGTTCATTAGTTTCTTGATGGCAATAGTAGAAATTTTACTCTATCTAAAATTTAAAGGCACTCACATACTTCTTTCCATAATGCTCTGAGTTCTGACAGGTGAGGAATCATTCTTCTGCAGTACTCTGATCCTGTAAATGGCCCACACACTTTTTGAGATTTTTCTCACTTGATCTACCCTTGTCCTTGGCTGTGGTAGCATGATAATCAAAACCCAAGAACCATGTTCTTTTAATGTGGATTGAAAAGATTTATTTTATCTGATCATGAAGATTAAGGTATTCTGTGTGTTTTCTTTATCTGAACATGAGGATTAGACTTAAATGGAGAAAATGGAAATGGATTAATCAGCGGATTCCCACCCTTTGGTATCTGTTACATGCTTTATAATATCTCTAAACTTTCAACTTGCTACATATTTAAAACAGTTTCATAATTTAAAACTTCGGAATTATATGTATGTATTTATTCATTAAGTATGTATGTATTTTTGCATTGAACTGATTAAACCTTTTAATTACTGTTACAATTCATGTATTTTTGCATGAATTGCTTTATATGTAAACTCTGATTTGTATCTGAACCATTCATTTTTCTCTAACCAAGAGATTTGTAAGGGAATAAACTATTTGGTCTAATTCCAGATGAAATTGGCAACTATGTTGATCTTATTCATCTGTAGGAATCTGATCTTGTTTCTAGTCTTACTCATGTATGTGTTGTTCTAGTCTTACCATGCTGGAGTTTTTCCAAGAGACAACTGCTTATATGTTTCTTTTCCATGGTATTGAAGGGATTTGTCTGATAATCAATTTGAAACCAAAATATATTAAATATGTCGCTCTGCTTTACTTGAAGACGAGTTCTAAGTTGAACTAGTGATTGCACGAATTTAAAGAGCAATAAGTTGATTGGTCCTATCCCTTCATCTTTAACCTAGATTCCAAACCTGAAGACTCTGTAAGTTCTCATTTCTAAAAAAACGTTCCCTCGTTGATTCTTTTGGCCTCTCATCTTGCTTTAGAGTTAAGACTAATGATTTTTGTTTATCTTTTTTATTTCACAGATATTCCATTTTATTATCAAAATCTATGTCAGATTGGATCACAGATTGAGGGTTTTGATTTTGTCCATCAAAGCTTTACTAATATCTTTAGTAAATCCTGACATAAATACTATAAATAGTGGGGTACATGTAAAAAGACTTACTGATGGAGGTGAAGATGGTTTTTATGGCATCATTCAACATATATACGAATTGGATTATCATCGCTTGAGTAACAAGGTTACTCTCTTTTATTGTGAATGATTTGATCCGCCAAGGAATAAAGGCACAAAAATTCATCTAATGTATAAAATTATAGACATCAAGATGAATAGACGGTATGCTCGCTATGATCTATTGATTCTTGCACAAAAGGCAAGACAAGTATAGTGTGTTTCTTATCTAGGAATGTGTAAAGATATGCGTGGTTGGTATGTGGCCATCACAACTAAACCAAGGGGCCATGTGGAGGTTGATGACACGGAAGAAGAAGTGCCTTATCAAGCCAATGAAACCTCACAAGTTATGCCAATTACAAAAATTGAACAAGTAACTGGCTTACTTGATGACACAATAGATCTTTATGAACAGATAATTGATCCTATTAATGAACCAATGATTCAAGATAATGAATCAAAAGATGAGGAGGAGGATAAAGATGATGAGCATGATGAGGAGTAGGATGATAAAGAGGATGAGCATGACGATGGTGAAGAGGATGAGGATGAGGATTAGGTTTGTATGTAGAATTTTAATATGTAGGTTTTATTGTAACTTTTTTTGTGTTAGAAAAGTATACAATTTTTAATCTGTAGGTTTACTTGTAACATTTTTGTGTTAGCAACTATTCAATTCTCATATGTAGGTTTATTTTGTAACCTTTTATATTATCTTATTCTTTTAACAGATGGCTTCACGAAGACGGACCAATAAATTGTCTACTACCCGCGGTCGAGGAAGGGTCATCAAGCCTAGCCACTTAGCCGCACAGATTGAGCGTAGGTGTCGCCAACCTATACCACCAGTCCAACCTTCTCCACCACCACCGGTCCAGCCTACATCACCACCAGTCTAGCCTACTCCACCACCAATCTACCCCACACCACCATCACCACTGGGCGAGCCTACACCACCACCAATCCAGACCACTCCACCACCATCGTCAGCACCGGCCCAGCCTACACCACCATCAGTACAACCTTCACCACCACCACTCCAACCTTTCCATTCAACATTCACGATGATCTCTACTCTTGGATGGCATTAGAATGCTGCCACTTGTTCGCAGCAACCAAATACTTGTGCAAATGACCCTGCACCTGAAGAGAATGAGGGGGATGCTGAGGCAAAGGACATGCAACAGGATCATGATGAGTTTGAGCGGGATTCTGATGGGAAGGTTATCATATGTCCTTTTGGAAAAGGGTAAGTTAGTATTTGTGTTTTGGATTAAAACAATTTGGATTTATAATGTTTGATTAATACTTTGTATTGTTTTTTGTAGTTTGTCTCCTGCTTCAGTGGCCACTGATGCACTAGGGACAACCATTAGGCAACACTTTTGGGGTCCTTACCCTTGTTGGACTGAGACACCTGGGGATGTCAAGGACTATTGGTTTAAGCTATTTGCAGTAAGTGTAGTATATTTAAATTAATTTCAGCCATGTACTATGACAAGTGTTCTAACTCTCGTCTTTGTTTCTTGCAGGAGGCGGTTTCCTGGCACCCTTCCTATACTCCATAGATTAAAGGGCGTTTGAGCAAATAGGAGCAAAGCGCCTTTCTGATATGTTGAGAAAAGCAAGGATGAAGGCACAAAAGCCTAGTTGGATGTGGAAGATGAAGCTTGGAATGGCCTTCTTACCTATTGGGATCAAAATCTCGACTTTAAGAAAATGTCGGCCTAAAACAAGGTTAATCGGGCTTCAAATAAAGGAGCTTTCTACACTTCAGGTCGTGTGGCCCATATTGATGTTGTGCTTAGGAAGGTATTAATTTAATAAATATTTTTATTTTTTAATTATGATAGAATGCATAATAATTATGCACTCGTTTAAATTTATGCAGGCTCGAGAAGTTGGTCGGAATTTGGATCCCGATGAGTTGTTTCTTGAAATCCACTGAAAGAAATCTGGTGACTGGGTTGATGAGCACTCTAGGAAGACATATGTAAGTTAATGAAGTAACATTATATTTTTATCACCAAAATGAGATTCTAACTAACTTGTTTATTTTTTAATCAGACCGAATATCAATCACGGATGCAGGAGATGCAGTCCCATGTTGGTGAGGTCTCTCTGAGTGGGCCGAAGCAAATGGATGGGGCCACCAAGATAGGAGTATGGGTGGAGGTTGCTAGCGGCAAATCAAGGGGTCGTTGTTATGGCACTGCAGACTTGTCTTCACATATCCGACGAGGTGCTATATCATTGATTCAGGAGTCACGATCACCTTCAGGTGCTGCTAGTTGGGAGTCTCAATATGATCCTGAGAAAGAGAGGCTACGAGAGGATACTGTTGCGGCTATTCAGAGGGCTGATGCAGCTAAACAGCGGGCACATGCAATTAAATAGCAGGTAGATGCAACGGAGGAGCAGATTGAGGAGCAGAAGGAGCAGATGCGCTTGGTCTTAGAGCATTTGGCATCTCTTGAGCGACATTCAAGTGGGGCTTCCACTGGTGCGAGTCACTCTCATCAGCCACATCCTGACTATGATCAGGATCTCGATCAGCATTCATTGGATGAGGCGTCCCCTGATCATCGTTGTCGTCATTGACATTTTTATGTTAATTTGTACTTCTTGTTTTTTTGGCATGTTCGTTTTTATATTTGTTGTGTTTTACCTTCCTTTGATAAGACATTATATATTTTATGTTATGTGATGTTATTTTTTATCTTACTATCATGAGACGTGATTATGTATTTCTTTCATGTTGTTAGTTAATCAGTTATTTTATTATGAATCGTTATGTTGTATGTTGTGTTTAAAATCATTGGCAAGTTTTATGTGATAAATTTTATAAATTAATGGTAATTTAATAAAACAAGTAGGTTATTTAAAAAAAAAAATCAAATGATTAGCGTCGGTCATTTTAGCAATTTCTTGACTTCTACTTAGCGTCTTACTTAGCGTGGATTGGCCTACGCTAATTAACGTCGGCCTAAACGCAAGTTTTTGCTTCCATGATTTTAGCGGCGGCCTCGACACCGAGGCTAAGTCGACGCTATATGCTGTTTAGCGTACGTTTTTACAATTTAGTGTGGGCTTTTGGCCTACGCTAATAACTATTTTTCTTGTAGTGGAATAGAATTGATTCTAGAAATTAAAAGTTGAGACAAGTGATGCATGTTTTACGAAGCACATTGGACAAAATTGATTTAAAATCAATTCTACAAAATTATGGGGACGGACGCTATAGTATCATGCCTAGAGGGCATCTATTGTCATCCTTAAAGTTACCTATTATATTTTCTTTCAACGTTATCATTTTTTAAATTTAACATATAGCGCATGTACATAAAAAAAAATGACAAACTTATCCTGAACTTTATAAGTAGCTTCTTAATAACTCTATTTAACTTTCATGCATATAAAGTAAACAGGCGTCGCTTAATTTCGTCACGAAGACCAAAGAGGTTTCGGAAAATTTATATGTAATCCATAAATATAATCATCAACAAAAACTTGTGGACATAATATATTTGACGGTATCTAGTGCATAATTATTAATTAATTTAACAGTTTTCTGTCATTAGTTTGTGAACATTGAGAGCGATCGATATTAATAAAATACATAGCAAAAGAGAAATCATGATTCATGATTACCCGCTTCCAAGTTTTTTCTATTTATTTAAATAGAGAGGGTCAATATTTTCTCTAATATGAAAGAGGCCGCTATCATTATTAATTTTAAAACAATATATTAATTTAGTGACAAAATATAAAACCCTCTCAGGGGCAAGAATATTAAAAATATTAATTAATTTTACTTAAGAATATTAAATTTTATTTGAATAAAACTTCTTCTTTCATAGTACTAAATTTTTCTATTAATATTTTTTAGCTATTTCTCTTAATATCTACAAGTGGACACTTTTCCACTCTCCACTAACTCTTGATAAAGCTAAAATAGATTGGACATTTCCCCAAATTATGATTCCGATAAACATTATAATGATAACGTCTGAGTTGAAATAATTAAACTTCTCTTGCTTTCAAAAGTCATCTTCATGAAATTTCTCAACAAGCCAAAAATTTTTATTAATATCAAATGTTTTGAAAGAATCTTTGGGATCTAAAGTTGAACTTAATATAAGAAGTTGTGCAATTTTAGGATAGACCCTTTAAGTTTAGGTCTACCATAGACCTCCACACATTATTACTATAAAAAATAAATTTAAATTAATAAAATATATTATTAATTTTTTAATATTAAATGTATACTATTTATAGTAAAGGTCTACCGTAGACCCAAAATATAATGGTCTATCCTAAAATTCCCCTAAGAAGTTCAACTGCCGTTTTGTTAAATCTTCTATTTAATTTATATAATTGTAAATAAAGTATTTAGTTTTTCTTATCATAATTCTAAAAAAAACAAATACAAATCAAACAAATTTTTTTTTAAATGTTATATGATGTTACCTAACGATATTTTCCCCTTTCTTTCCTATTCTCTGTTATGTTCATATATATATACACATTTTTTATTCTTTTATTTTTTATAGATTAATATTTCTAATCAATTTTTTTATGAGAAATATTTCTAATAAAATCTTATCTGTAATTTGAATATCATCTTATCATCTATAAGAACAAATAATTAATATAAAAAATAAAATAATAAAAGTTAAAACTTCATTTTTAAAAAAAATATAGATAAATAGCAAAGGAGTTATAAAGAAGTACTTAATACTATATATTCTACAAAATATTTAGGGAGCCGAAGCAATAGTTCATGAAATATATTATACGGGACCTATATAGTTGAATTCATCCAAATTGAAGTTGTTGAATTCATTTTACCTATATATATATATATATATATGGAAGAAGTTGAATTCATTTTACCTTCTTGATTTATTATACTTTCTCCTCTATAAGCTCATATGAAAAAATTTATCCAAATTGACGTAGAATCAAGAAAATAAAATGAATCTAACTCTTTTCATAAGTTAAAATTAGTCGTTGCAACTCAACTTTTTCAAAAGATAAATGGAGGAATTCACTACAACATCTTTTATTTTAGACAACAACAGAAAACCATGGTAAAAGATGCTAAAACCGTGGCCAAATGTTTTAGGCAACGATTTTATGGACGTGATTTTTGTCGTTGTTGCCTATTACTTTTCACTTTTTCCAACATAAGTTTTAAAAACAAGTTGCCTAAAATAAGGGAATGAGTCACAATTTTTAACCGTTGTCTAAAATAAAGGAATAAGCTACGGTTTTCAGAATGACAAATAAAAATTCTTGAAATGGCCAAGGTAGGATTTGAACACAGTTTTTCATCTTCAAACATTAATTCTATCTGCTACACTAACACATATATTTGTTATATACATTGTCAATTTTAATATTTATATCATATGAACCACAAATTTTAAAATAAACTTATAAAATCTCATAGTTTAAAATCAAATATATAATTTTTTATGCTAAGGTCATTAATTTGACAAATAAAATTTTAGTAAACAAAACTTGAAAACTTAAACATTAACTCAATATTGTTTAATAGTTTAAATAGCAATTTTTTTGTTGCTTGCTAAAAAATTGTTGTCTATTACATGTTTTGGCAACAATTTTATAATCATTGACTTAAAAAATCTTCACAATAGAAAAAAGTTGCTTATTTTGTGTTTTGGCAATGATTTTACAATCGTTGACTAAAAAATATGCAAAATTTAAAAATTGTTGCATATTCTATGTTTTGGCAACAGTTAAATAATAATTGACTAGGAAAAATTATCACAATTTAAAAAATGTTACATTGACAATGATTTTAAAACCATTGACTAAGATAGATCTACAAAATTAAATAAGTGTTGCCTATTTCATGTTTTGACTATGGTTTTTCGACCATTGTCAAGAAAAGTGTTGCCTAAAATACGGCTACAACTTGAAATATGTGGTTATATCTAATTAACAATTTTAAAATTGTTGTCAAATATAAATGAGCTATACAGTTATAAAACCGTTGCCTATTTTATGTTTTCACAATGATTTTTTAAATGTGGACAAAAAAATGTTGCCTAAAGTATAATTTGTAGTAGTGATTTTTTAATAAATTGAGTTGCAAAGACTAATTTCAACTTAACTATAAAATAAATTAAATTCTTTCTTATTTTCTTAATTCAATCTATTTTCTTCTCCAACAATTTTTTTTACAAAAATTAATCCAAATTAGTCCAAAATCATATATAAAATATAAAAATGTCATATTAATTATTTCACGACTTGAACAAAATTAAAAGATCGTATCCACTCATGAAAATAGTCTATGATCATACCGACTCCTATTGTAATATCTATGTATGTATATGTGTGCGCATGCCTGCTTTTGTATTAAAAAAATGTTACGGAATAGGAGAAAATTCTAAAGTATCAAGTTTAATATTTAACATTGACAAATTTCATTGTCTATTATATATATATATATATATATATGCTGCCTCATCTCTTGGAATTAGCATAGGATGCTAATCCTGGTTGCATAAATGAAATTTATATTGTGTTAAAAACAGGAATAAAAAGTCAATGTTTTATGTCGTTCACCTTAGTTTGGTTCTGTTAATATAAATTGAGACCAAGTCTTTGGATGGTCTTAGAAAGTCTTAAATGTAGCGGGTGTAATCGGGTTGGGTTGAGTGAGTTTGGGGTGACATCAAGTTTGAACCGATAGAATGGTGGTAGGTTGGGTTGGTTCGGGTTTTGTATTTTTTGTGTGAGTAACCCGACCCAAACCAACCTAAATATGTTCGGGTTGGGTTGAGTTAGGTCATCAGGTCATGAACATTTTTTCTTTTTTAAAAAAGTGGAAGATGAAATGAAATTAAAATATAAAATGAAAAAAAAGAAAAGTAAACAGAGGAAAATAATATGAGAGGAGCAGATGAAATAGGGTTTAGGGAACCAACCCTGCTTGTGCTTCCGCTGCGCCTATTTTTGTTCTCTCCGGGCAAGAAAATGAAATAAGATTAGCGCTTCTTTTCTAGTTTGGTTCGAGCTGGGTCTATCGATTTCAACATAGGCAAACCCGAGACTCGAACCAAACCAGATCGGGTTTTAAAGAAAATGTCTGAATCGAACCGAATACCTGAACCGAACCATTAGATATCCTTCAGTTGGGTTGGGTCCATCGGGTAGGTTCACGGGTTAGGTCGGATCCGCTTACACCCCTACTTAAATGTACATCATATGTGGATTTAATAAGTGACCATTCGAAAAAACAAATGCACCTCCTATTCCACTTATTTTTGCAACAAGTCAAATTCTAAATAAGAATAATTAAAGTAGACAACGTTCTTCATGAATAACTAAATTATTTATTGAATTACGGATTAGTTTAGAAAAACTATTTCAGAAAAACTTATAAAAAAAATAGAATTAATAGAAAAGATAAGATGATTCTAACTTCTTTTATATTAGTCTTTGCAATTAGGGATAACAATGGGTACGCTTTGAGCAGGGTACTACAGTGCCCGTTCCCATACCAGCGTGGGCAGCAACTTTAATGCTCGTGCCCATACTCGCTAGGCACCTATATGATCATAATCGCTCCCATGGCTTGTACTTTAGTTAAAAAATTAGCAACTCAATAAAAAAAAGGGTCGTTTTAGGGGGTTTCACTGTGTGGGTGAAACACTGGCGTTTCACCTCTATTTTAATATTAGACCTGCTATCACTTGTAAAGTTACCAACTAAATTATTTTGACTTTTGCCCAATCTAAAAGTTATTTGCTGACAACTCCCTATGATAAAAGCTAACAACATATGAACGTGTGTAACGAGAGGTAACTCAATGTCATGGTCGAAATTGTCTAACTTAGGAGGAGGTTTTGTTGAGGGAGGCTTCAGAGAGAATGGGGAGGAGGTGATTGGAGAGCTTTTCATCATTGATTTTAACGAATTTGTGGACAGATCAACAATTGAATTCATTGTTGGAAATTTTTCGCTAGAACGTGCAGTTGTCACCATCAGCGTTGAAGATTTCATTGCCGAGGATGTCACCAAGTGCTTGGTGTGTAAGTTGAGGCCCTTGTGGTAGTAAGGGAAGTTGGTCTTGAGAATGTGCTAGACTACCGCGGGGTTCACAGTGAAAACTTTCCAATTGACGAAGGCCCATGGAGGAAAAAGGTGGAGGATGGTTAAAGTTTCCTGCGATCGAGAAAATGATACTGATGATGGGGTAAGCTTTGGGAATTGAAGTGGCGGTGGTGGAAGAAGAGGATGGGGTTTTGGGTTTTCATAATGTAAGAACCAAAGGAGAGTTTTAAAGAAAAGATGGAAGGAAACTATGGTTTCAAGTTCCACTTAGGTGGACTTGAATATAGCTTAGCAGGAGCAAATGTGGTTTCAAGTTCCACCCTTGCAACTATGTTTATAATTAAATAAATAAATAAATAAAGATGTGGAGATAAAGTGACATATGGTGTTTGGTTTAAAATATATGATAGAACTAGTAGGTGATGTTAGCATGTCTTTGGTTCGCCGTTAGTGCTCCATGAACACTGTTACCATGAACCAATGAAGACTTAAAAGGACAAGATGAACAGTAGTAGCAAAAAAAAACTAATATAGAGCTCTCTCAGTTATGCGTGGAAAAAGAGAACTAGAATCTAATGAAAGTGGAGGGACCAATGAGCAATTTTAGATAACTTCCTTTAACCGGTTGCCAATTGAAAATCTTGTCCATTCATTAAAAAAGGAGTATATCTAACGGTTATAAAGTAGTGAAACACCGGTGTTTAACCCATCCGGTAAAACACCCTAGACAGAGCCATAAAAAATAATCTAAGAAAACTATAACTCAATTGAAAAATTACACAAAAATCATACAAACATAATTATTAAAGGTGATGCGATGTCACCGCATATAAGGACCATATATGGTGGAAGAAAATGACTCAAAGGGGTGAGACAGTCACACAAATTAGGGTTCTACAATCTAGAGTTCCACACTTTCAAATGTTTTATTATTCTAATTCTTATTTGATTCTAATTATAATTTTATTTTGTAAAATGTATTAGTTATATATATATGTGTGTGTGGGGGGGGGGGGGGGGGAAGGGGGTATAGGGAGGGCTAAGCACCCCACGCCTATCCCCGTAAAAAATACGGGTTATTACACGTACCTGTGCCCATACCCGTATAACGGGTTTTTACTCAGCCAATTACGGGTAATTTTTACGGGTGCCTACAAGGGTTTGAGCTCTTAGAATTGATTAGAATTTATTATTTATAGCATTCTCTCTCTCATACAATTTTTCCACCATGAATTCTATCAAATCACAGAATTGTCACCATATAATATACACACCTTTCATCTCGTGCCAACAAACAAGGACTGTTCTAGCATGTTCCAAAAAATTTTAGATTTTGGTAATCTGAATTTTAGTTATCTGCTATAGCATGTTAAACATATTTTTTAATTAATAATATGTCTTTTTAGTTTCCAACCTTCATAATTGTGGTGGCCTTATTGGCCAAAGTTGCAATCTACCTTCTCAAACTTTAGACACATGTTTTAATTAATTCATCCACCCTTTTTATGCTCTTAACGTATGGTTGCGGGGATCGATGTGCACAAGGACATAATTTTGAAGGATGGATAATGAGTAGCGACCATGTCTCTTTAATTGTCAAGACAGGGAGACGGCTGAGGAAGACTCCTAACCCTTGTACGGACTATTCTTTAGTTGCAAACCTTTGTCCTATGCTCCACCACATTCATCGACGTTAAATGGCGCTACTCGCTATAGAACTTGCATGTACTAATTGATTCATTTTCCCGTAAGAGAATGGACAACTACGTTACTAACCTTTTTTAATATAATACCTCAAGATTTTGAGGGACCTCTTCACTTGGTTATGTATTTTGAAATTTTAGACAATTGCAGGGGTGAAATTTCTATCCACTAGATTATTTCCCACACTTGCACCAATGTCACTGCTCCTAACAAGATTACCAGCACCACCATTGCTCTTTAACCAATAATTCCATCTTAATCACTTTATCTTGTGATACAATTTCCAATCAAACTCTTGATATTCATGTGAGCAATACTTGACCTTTTTGCAAACCTAGCACTGTCGAAACTACGGATGGTAATTGAGTTCAATTCCTATGGATACCCACAAAAATTACTTTCAATGGGCAGGGTAAAAACCCGCAAAGCGAGTATGGGCGTTGGTACGGATAATAGTTCGCATTTTTATATGGGGATGGGAGCGGGCCTAGCCCACCCCATATGTACACACACACACACACATATTAATTAAACTATTTAATAAATAATATCATATATAATTATAAACATATTTATTAATTTTATTAAAATGTCTAATATATGTATTTTAAAAACTTATAAGTATAATATATTACATATTAAAAATATATTTTTAAAACTACCTATTTGTGTTTTTTTTTTACTTTCTAATATATTATTGATTAGTGTCAATGATTTTTTTTTTTTTTTGCAAATATTGGAGAATGCTATCACATGACATTCAAGTTTATAAAACAGTGTGATGTAGAAGTATATTATACTTCTTAATAAAATATTTGATCATTAGATTACGTGTTGTGTTTTAGAACTTATTGTGTTTAGATTTAATTAAATTGTTATGTCGTTCATATTTAATAATTATATTTGGATTATTTTGGAGTAATTTTCAATTGAGTCATAATCTTCTTAAATTAATATTTTTTTATTGAGTTATTAATTTTTCACTTAAATAAAGTGTGGGAAAGGGCATGTAGGTGGCCAACGAGTATGGGGACGATAGGGGTGGGTAGAAATTTGTGATCCGACCCGGAACCGAACAACCTGTAATTAAATAAAAGCAAGTGGACGAGTCATCAGGTCAAACAAGTGAAAAAATCAGTTAAAGACGGGTCAATTTGGGCGGGTGCGGGTTTGAGAAAAAATTTCATCGGAACCCGCACCCAATCGAATGGAACATTTATATAGTTTCATTTCATGTGTTCATAACACTTCTCGGATGACGTGATCCCATGATAATATTGGCATTTGATTGACATTCACCTCTGTTTTAAGAATCAGATCGGACCAGACGATTCAGCTTGAAAGCCAATGAACCGACCTGTTGTCCGGTTAAAAAAAAGTCAGAAAACTGGCCTTGAAAAAATCGGTAAAAATTCAAAGAATCTAGTGGTATATTAGTTTAGACTAGTTCACGGAAAAAAACATCAAAACAATGTTGTTTTGCTACCCCAACTCCTCTTCCCTAGAAACCAATAACTCTTCGCTTGTTGCTCGGAAATCGCTGAAGGGCCACTATCATTCGATTCCAACGTGTTGCAGTCGTGTGATGATCGGACAGCCCAAGCATATATCTCTCCCTCTACTGATAACTGCTAGTGGGATGATTGTGGTTGGAAGCGATAAGAACTTGCAAGATAAAGTAGGTATTCTGGTATGGACATCAAGGTTTCAAAATGATAATTAAAAAAATAGAGGGTTTTGCTCATTTACCTCTAATTGAATAGCTTATAGCTGGCATTGGTTGTCTCCCCTTTTCTTTCCCATTTTTCAAAGCACATGCAATGTATATCTTTCTAACGTGTATTGAAATTGAAAATGAGTTCAGCTTCATTACTTAAGTCTTAACATACCTCTAACAATAGTTATGGAGCAATATAAGTTAGGGCCTGTTTGGTTTGCATTTTCATTTCCTATTTTCATTTTCTGTTTACTGTTTTCTGGAATTTTACAAAGGAAAAACTGGAAATTCTCGAAACAAAAATTTGCTGTTTCCAGCATTTTCAGTTTTTCCTTTGTAAAACTTCAGAAAACAGGAAACAGAAAATGGAAACAGGAAATGAAAATGTAAACCAAACAGGCCCTTAAGTTTTTCTTTTGACCCTAGAAATGATTTAATTTGTTACCATTATTTATTTAATTATTCTTATTTATTCATTTATTTAACTAATAAATATTATGCTTCTTAAATATTATTTAATATATATTATATAATAATTATAATTTATTAATTTTAAAAATTATTATTTAATTATAACTGGTTTGACCCCGGTTCAACCAAGGTTAAACCATTAAACCTTGAACCGATACCTTCACTGGTTCACTAACCAGTTCGATTTTTTAAACATTGACATTCACCTAACTTGCACCTATATGCATAGATGTGTAACATCATCAAGCTTTGTGAAGGTGAAAATAAACAAAAAGAAATAGGCATGTGTACAGTCTGCCTGCAAGTAAAGCTGTAAAATAATTTGATAAAGCCATCTAGAACACATCATATTTGATATAATTGATAAAGCCATCTAATTAACATATTCACCTTTACTATTTTATCTAAATAAAAAATGGGAACCCTAAATTCTAAAACACACAACATCAGATTCATAATATATACTCTATAGTCTCTTTTCCTTTAAACCTTAGCCGCTACTTCTCCTACGGTCTCTATCCTCACTCTCCTTCCCCTACCTTGTTCTTACCAGAGAGAAAAACACCACAGAAAGACCCAAATGTGCACCACCATGGACACACCTAGGCCGCGTGCCACATCCGCCGCTTCTCCCCACGTCATGCCACCATTTTCTTTACCTTTGAGAAGAAAAATGAAGAGTAAAAAAAATCTAAGTTCATAGTGGAGAGAAAAAACTCAACAGGAATGAAAGACAAAGTGCTAGAGAAAAGAGATCAAGAGAATAACGAGATGGAGAAATCTGTCACCCCTCCCTACGCCTTCCATCACCGTTGCTTCGATCTTCGACTATGGCCTTGCTAGATTAAGGCCTTCGAGCTCTTCCTTTCTTCCATATCTCTCTCCCCTTTCTCTGTTTCATATATGCCCCAGATTTGAGTCTTCCAGAAGCCTTTTTACAATATTTTTTTTTTGTCTAAAATGGTTGTGAGAAAAATATGTTACATGACTTAGCCCAATATGGCCTAAACCCGGTTCAACCCACCTGATCCACTCGCAAACTAATCGACCTGCCACCTAAGATAACCAAGGGCTTGATCGAACAGAATCAACCAAGATTTCCTTACTTTCGGTTTGTGTCGGACCAATTTTTTTCACCTAAAACCGTCCGAAACTGACCGATGCCCACCCCTAAGGGACATACATTAAAATTGTTGTATGCGCAGGAATGGGTGCGGACATGGACTTTTTGTAAAAACGTGAGTTCGGGGACGGGCACTATAGCATCTAGTTGAAACTAATGTAGTCCCGTCTCAGGCCACCCACATCTAATGTGTGCGCATAGCCTCAACCCTTCCCTCAACTCGTCTGACCCAACTCGAGCGATGTGATTTAATATGAATTTATATGACATTCTCTCATTTATTTTTCCACTCTCAAATTATGTCATACCATAGAATTGCTTCCAAATACTTTGCACACCCTTCATCTCATGCTATCAAGTAAAATTGTTTTTATAATTATAACTAAATTAACATAACTTTTACTTTACATAAAATTTATGAAAAATAAAATATTTTTTATACAATCTTAAAATTATTTCTTTTAAACTCAAACAAACAAGCTCTTAATTTCTTTTATGCCATTTTTTCTATATTATCCACACCAACAATATCTTATGTGTGTATATATATATATATATTAAAAATAAAAATTTGAAAACAAATAACAAAGGCTTTCCAATTATGATAGTTTCTAAGATCTTAATTTGACAGTGTGAAAATTCCATAGTTAAATAAATTAAAAGGGAAAAAATCATAACTATCAACTAGTAAAGTTATTATGTATTAATCAGATTAGTCTATTAGTTCGTTAAGTTTGTTAGTTTGTAAATTGTCATAGTTTGATTTTGTTTCTTATCAATAATACATTACATTCTTTCCAGGCACATTATTATATATAAACCATTCCTGGTACATTCTTATCAATAATACGTTACACTCTTTAGTTCTCAATATCAATATGGTATCAATTTATATTCTTTCCATGGGACTCTGACTTCTTTTTTCTTGCTCTCAATTGATCTAATTTTTTACGTACCTTTGTTCTTCTTCATGGAGGACCCCTCCAATTCTTTGTTTCTGCATCACTCCAATGGTCTTGGTCTTGGTCTCGTTCTATTATCCCAACCCCTCACTGGCTGCAACTACAGTACTTGGAGTAGGGATATGGCAGTGGCTTTATCTATGAAGAACAAGACAAGCTTCATTGGTGACTCCATTCCCAAGCTTGATGCAGCTAACCATACATATGGTTCTTGGCTTTATAACAATTATGTACTTGTGGTGGTCTTAGACCTCAATGGGTAGAAAACTCTACTTATAAACTTGCTTATACATGTACTTATGTTGGTCTTAGACCTCACATGGAACATGCTCAAAGTAATTTATGTATTTTCTAATTGGACTTAATGTCTCTTTTACGTAAATTTGTGGCCAAATTATGCTATTTAAACCTATCCCTCCAATAAACAAGGTTTTCTCCTTTTTGTTCAAGAATAAAAACAAAGAGAGGTTGGTAGCCGTGGCTTCTTCAACCACCAACAGTTAATTAGCTTTTGCAGTTAAAACCAATCCTAAAAGTTTAGGGGGGAATTCCAAGATCAAATTTCGAAAGAAAGATCACCCAATATGTTCTCACAATGAAGTCCTAGGACATATTGCAGAAAAATGCTTCAAGATTCATGGTTTTCCTCTTAATTACAATTTTGGATTTGTCTAGGGTCAACCATCGCATGGATGCTACACCGGTGACTCACACATTTTTCATTGTCAAAGTTAATAGAATTTGAATGAAGGGTTATGATTGATTACTGTTAACCCAGTGAAGGAGGTTTTCAATTATTAGGTTTAGGTCCCTTGATGTATTTAACTAGTTGTGAGTAATTGCGTTGTGACCCCTCTTTCTTTCTCAACCTCCATCGTTTGCAAAACATTCATCATACGGGGAAACATCCATCTCCAAATTTGAAAACATTTGTTTGTTCCTGAGAGAGCATAGGTAAACCATGTTCTTTTGGTTACTAATTGATTAGTGTGTATAAAAATCTTGGGTAATAGAGCAAATTAGTATATGTGGACAACAATGTTTGCCTTGTATCACGTTTTACATTGTGAAAAGTTGCAGTCTTAGTTTTTTGTTGTTTGGAAATTTTGTAGACAAATCATAGAAACTATAATCATCATACAAATTGTAATCATAACATTAGCGACACATATATAGGTGTGGTGGTGGTTATCATCATATGAAGATGCTACCAATTATATTGTCGTTTATTTTGTGCAAAAAGTGATGATGACTATGTTAAAAGCAATGGATAGGAATAACAGTGCAATGATGATTTTTTTCATTCATCTCTCTTCATCCAGGTTCTTTTCCAGTTTCGCTATCATCGTTTTCCATATTTGGATGACCATCTAAGCAATGAAGGCAATGCGTCATTAAAGGGTCAACATTCTCATGATGCCATTCGAAATAGTTGCACATGTCTTGTTTCTAATATTCAAAATAGGAAATGTTAAACAATAGCAACATGTTTAAAAAATATTAGACAAGAAAAGTTATTACCATCTAGTTTGGGCAACGACAAAATTTCCTTCTAGGATTTTTTGAGCTGGTGGATGTTAATAGCAACAATGTGTCTCCAAAAGCACAGATTCTTTGCCTTATGTTTGAAGTAGATGTCAATGAACCCTTGCTGGGAGGCATCTTGGGTTAGAATGGGAGAAGGTTGCTGAGAAAGATGTAGAGTGGGAGAAGGGTATGTGTTTCAGGTTCCATTTAAAGTTAGAGAGGGAAAAAGGTCTACGTGTTGATGACCATTGTGCATTTAATTTAGGCTTGAAATCATAGACCGTTTAATTTGGGATTGAATTACGTTTGATGATTGTTGTGCATTTAATCAGTTTTGTTGCGATTTGTTAACGTAGGCCGTGTGTAAGGTGATGGCCCTTGGATTAAATATAGTTTGTAAGTTGGACCTATTGGGGGGGGTTTAATTTGGGCCTGAATGCAGTATGCAAGTTGAAACTATGGTTAGGAACCCTGACCATAACATTGGATCCATTGGCTAGAATGTCTTGGTGGAGTTTGCAAGTGACAGTTTTGGGAACGTAAGTGCGTGGGGGACTAGATGGAATGCCCAAATCCCTTGACTAGAACACATATATTCTTGCTATAATATCTAACCTTTTCTCTTGCTTTATAAAATTTTACCTCGCCTCACACTAAATTCATCATCTTTTGCAAAAGTACAATAGAATAAGTATGTCATGTCATTACTAAAAAAAAATCATAATGTCTAATCAAATGAGGACTACAACTCGCTGAGTCTATCTTAGCAATGTCTTCCTTACTATTTATTCCAACTGTTGTTCCATTCCTATCATCATCTATATTAGCCGCTTCAGAAGTTCCATCATGCTGCTCTTCACCACTATCGTTTTCTTCCGACCATTCCTATGCAACATCTTCATTGTCCTTTTTTTACAAGTCCTCGAGCCCCTACATAGAACAAAACAGCAAATAGAATTCCACTTTAGTGAAACATTAACATTTAAAAACCAAACAACATCAAATGAATTAAAAAATAATTTACCAAACCTTGGACGTATCATTTTCATCAACAGACCATTCAACTATATCATCCATGACTATGTTCTATATCAATAGTTTAAACAATCCTTTTACCTAAAACAATTTCAATTAATATGAAATTAATCATCACTTATCCATAACGTATACATAAATTTTCAAACACCTAATAATTTCTAGAAATCCACAGTAGCCTTCCAAAAATCATGCCTTGAAATATTGAATATTCAATAATCATCATTGGATGATATAATGAATATTACTGGATGAAATTACAAGTTCATAACAGAATTTAAGGCCTCCAAAGCAATTATCAACCAACGAATAACCCAAATTCAAGTTCATAACCATAGTCCACATAAACACATAATTTGAGTTACTTTAGAAAACATTAAATTCTTGTATACTATTCTCCTTCGTATTACAAAATGATGAAATGTAGATAAGAATAATAGAAATGCAAACCTAACAAATGAATAGCAACTTGATTGAGATCGTATCCAACTCACAGAACGTTGGCTTCGATTAGTGTCGTTGATATCCGAAACTAAAATGCTCCTCTGATTCGATGAGTGACGCCTCTGTTCTTTAATTTCCCAGCTAATATCACAGAGAAATTCAAAACAAATGGATTCCACAAACACAACAAAGGAAACTCTTTCACACGGGTCTAATATCAATTAGTGGTTTTAACATGACACACATTCTCACTGCAACAGGAAAAAGACTCATACAAATGTCTAATGTGGACCCTTTCTTTGTCCTTCACGCATTTTTCATAACATTAAGGACCTTTCTTGCAATTATTTAAACTTACCATTTTTTATTCTTTTGGTAAATTAACCTACTATATCGGGTCAAAAGAGTGACATATACGTATGACTCCCATAAACTGCTTCATCGTAGAACAACACTACAAATTCAAAACCAAGCCTCAAGCAACTATGAATCAAGTTTTTTTATACTACTCTCAATTAGAACCTTAATCAAATGGCTCCTCTAACACTGCTTAATGCCAACAAATTATATCCTTTCTATCAAATAAGTTGTCTCATAGTTCTACCTCAAATTTTGAAAATCCACTACAAGTATTATAACGATCACCTCAAATCTTGATTCCATTGCTCCAAATTCTTAGGTTGTTGATATAGGTTCAACTTGTCACATTTTTCACCACAAGCATCACTACAACATTTTTGGTCTGCGGCAACAACAAAAAACAGTTCCTGAAACCAAAAAAAACCATTGCTGAAAGTTTAGGGAACGTTTTTGCAGGTGTGGAATTAGCCGCCGTTGCCTATTCCCTTAGGCAACGGTTTTTTTGGAGTTTTCAGCTACAGAAAGCGTAAACGTTGCTTAAAGCATGTTTAGAGTACGGTTTTCAAGCCTACTCCCAAGAGACCTTAGACAACGGTCTATTATCTTAGGCTACGTTTGTTTAAACGTTGCTGATCATTCACTCCAAGTTATATTTTTTGGTTTGTTCTGGGGTCTTTAGCTACGGAAATTGCGTAGCTAATTTGTAGCTGAAGTTTATATAGTCCTAGTTTATACTTCTTGACAGCCAACTATTTCCAATCTTTCCGAAAATAAATTAAGGAAAGCGATACTGGAGCTCCAAAGATCAAAATAAGTTAGTATAAAATATTTTCATATTAAATATGATATAGGACCAAAATTTGTCAAGTTTATACTGATTTCATTGTAAAACCACACTACAACATGACTCTAATTATAATATTCTCAAAACATATACATAGACAGCAGATCACATAAATCATACCACCCAAGCTTCAGGAAAAGTGAAAATACCAAGACAGCCTACCACCCAAATCAATGGCACAACCACTTCCATAGACAACAGATTACATACAACTCAATTGACCAAGTCCCAACATGCAGTGTTATCAAACATGGACCAATCATTGACCTGTTCATGATCGAGGTAGTCAATGAATATTATTTATCTTTATATATACTGCAGATTCATAAAAAGAACTAGTAAAATTTATAGCATTCAAATATTAAAATCAAATATTTTTAATAATGAAATCTATTCAATAAAATATATTAAATATAAAATCTTTCAAATAAATTAAACCCTTAAGTAAATAAAAATATATTTAGTTTTAAAATTAATAAGTTAATGTCATAATATATTTTAAATAAAATTTAAAATATCCCTTTATTTATTAGTTTTAAAAATACAGTAACGTGGCACTGATCCTAAGATTACATTATGTCTATTGTGTAAAACAACTTAGTCACCAAAACTCACCTTTGCCTTGATCGTACTTTCCTACTCATACATGTTCATCTTCTGAATCTGCATAAAAAAATGAAGTAGTTTATGATAAAAAAATATCAAGTTAAAGAAATTTCATATTATAGAATACACAAGTAACTTCTTAGTTTAAAAATTTTACAAGTTAAAGCCATTACTGCAACTACAACAATTTCTGATTGAACACCAATAAATATGCAGAACTAGCATGCAGTATAGAAGACTATTGAACACATGGCCCATGGGAACAACCAATCAAACCAGTTAAACAAGCCAATATGCCCATAAAAATAAATTTTGAAGCCATTCACATTCGAAATCTAGAAATGCTAGAGACAACTCTTGCAGTCAGTGATCATTCCGTCTTACTGTGGCAGGAAGCAGAAAGAATTCTTCATATGAATCTGGGACCTTCACTTCAATTGCATTGATTGATTTATCATAGGTGACAGCAGTTGAAACTGATTGAAAGTAAACAATTTTAAACAAAGGAAAAGGATGAAGGTTAAGAGAAACTGACAATATTTTTACATTCTCTAACTCAACCCCATCCAAACTAAGACTCACAAACTGATTAAATTAAAACATATAGAATAGGGTTGGGTTGGTACAAAGGGTTAATCCTTTGCAAGGATCTTGTTCAATTACCGCCCATGATGTTGTGCATTTTTCAAATTTCCTAAAATTTAGTGTATTAAGTTAATGCATATTAAAAGGAAAGAAAAAGCTCCATATTGTTTCTCTAAGAAGTATCAAACAGAAGAGATTGGGACTAAACACCGATAAGATAACACTGGTTAATAAAAGGCACTAAACATTTCCATTGATCAGTGATAAACAAATTAAAATTTAATACCAGTTACATACACGTGAGAAACAACCAGCTTCAGTAGGTTGTTTTATTAACAGGTTTGATAAGATGCATTTTCTACTCAAATATTCTCAAGCAGTAGTAGAATACCTTGTTGGCGTATTTTGGCACACTGTTGTACAACACATACCCCTAGATTTTGGAATATCTTGGAAACTTCACCTTGAGGATCAACCACCACTTCAGGCATTCTACTTGGCTTGTTCTCAAATCTTAGTTTTCATATAGCAATATTGCCATTACTACCAATGTTGTAATTAATTTATCTAAGCCTTTTGCATAAAGAAGTAACTTTAATATGCTTATCATGACACCTCAATGGAACTTCCTCACACTAACAAATTTCGATACAAATAAAAAAAGAAAGACATAAACATGCTCATTGAAAATCCACAATTTACCAATTCATGAAACCGAGGAATCCAAAAAAAAAACTATAACATTATCATAATGAATTATAACTCACAAGGTTTTTCTATCCCCAACATTAGCAACCCTATTTATTCTAATCATAATTAATGAGGTGTCTAGGCCAACAGAAACCAAAACATGCAAACTCATCAAGAGAAATAAAAGGCACTAAAACTACACTATAAGCACAACCTCAAAAGATGGAATCAATATAGCAAAGCTAATGACACATCTTATTATAAAATTGAAACTTAAGTAGTGAAAATTTAGAATGTATTTAAAACTAATTTTTCTAGATCTCATCAAAGTAAAGAAGGGAAAATACATCAAAATTTCTAGATATTGCTTTATTAAATCTGACAATCAGTGGTATAAATTTGATCTACATATTGCAAGCAAAACCAAACCCCCTTCATTGCCAGGAGCTGGTTTACCTAAATCACTAACTCTAGAAAATCAGCAGTATCAGAGCGGATAGAGACAGTACCATGTTGTAAGACCGGGACAAGCCTTGAGTATAGATGTTCTACAAAGAAAAAGCAAAAGAGGAGCCATCACCGGCCGCGACGGATGCGTCGCCATAGTTCCAACTCACTGCCATATCTCCACCTTGTAGTTCCTACAACCAGAGAAACAGCAAAATCAAAAGAGAGAGGTGAAAATCAAGGAACCAAACAGAGGTGAAAATCATAGCACACAAACCAGAGAGTGAGACACGCCTCACCTTCACGCAGCCAGCGGCCTTGTCACGCCGCTACCTACATCCTTCCCCGCGGCAACCTCCTTCACCCTCTACCAATGCGCCCTCCGTCACCGTCCCACACCCAAGCAGCATCCCAGCTGCGCCCAGCTGTCCCTGGGGACCATCGTGGTCGCCCTGGGCTCCGCGAGCGACGTCACGTAGTCCTCGGAGTTTCCATTTTGCAGCTAGTTCCCCCTGGCTTCACGGTCGCAGCACCGCCGTGCAAACCACCTACGCACAAACAAAGTCGCCATGCGCAGTCTGTCCTCCCTTACGGTCGCGCACCCCCTTCCACCTTGACTGCCATACGCGGCCTCTTCTTCCCTAGTTGCCCCTCTCTCACTTTCTCCCAACTAAGGAAACCCTAGCCCCAAAGGTGAATGCCTCAATGCCTTGATCTCCGTCACCAATGCAGAATCTGGTGAGACAAGAGAGGAATCTGGAACAGAGTGAGAAGAGATTTGGGGGAGACTGTTAGGGTTCAGCGAGATTGGAAAGAAAAAAGAAGTCCACAAAAGCAAATGGGAAAAAAAATATCGTCATAATAAAATTATCATGAATAACAATGTTAAGCTTAACAACCGTTGCATATTCAAACTTACAGGAACGGTTAGAAATAAAAGGGGCTATGATTAATAATGCGTTGCTTTTTACGTGTTTTGGGAACGGTTTTAAAATTGTTGATTAGAAAAGAGCCCACGGTAAATAAAAATGTTGTCTTTTCTATGTTACAGCTACGGTTTTTAAAATGTTGTCTAAAAACCGTTGCTTAAACCCTAAAATGTTGTAGTGCATCTTTTTACAACTTTTCATGCTTTACATGATTCTGTTATGATTTTACCAAATGCATCAAGTCTCTATTAGTGGCATTGGAAGTATTCAAAATTTTCCATACTTGTACTTACATAATGTTTTATACATTCCTTCATTCAAATTTAATTTACTTTCTCTTAATTCATTAATTATAATAAAGAACATGTGAATATTCTGTTATTTTTCATACTAATGAGTTTGTCATTCAGGACCTGAAGTCTTTAAACAAGATTCCTGGTTAATCTTATACTAAGACCATTGGACTGTCCAGATTAACCGGATAAACAAAGAAGAACATATAGACACATGTACTGTAACATGGGACACGTCCTCAAGTACAGTACAAGAGTTTATGTTTATTCACATCATGTAGATTTACTAACAAAGCCTCTATTCAAACTTCTTTTCATATACTATTGTCTAAGATGGGAATTTCAAATATTTTTCTCCCATCTTGAGGGGGTGTATTACAATTATTATATTATGTATTAATCATATTAGTCTATTAGTTGGTTAAGTCAGTTAGTCTGTTCACAGTCATAAATAAATTGTTACCTATCATTAGGCATGACAATGAAACATGAACCCGTGAATATCATCCAACCCCGACTTTGATAGGGAAACCCACTTTGACCGACTTTAAGGAAAACCCGACCCCGACTCGATTTTGATGGGGGCGGGGACAGGTCTGGGGGTGTATGAACCCGCTCACAAACTCATCTCAGTATAATAATTAAATAATTTCAATTATTATAATAGTTAAATAATAAATGCAAGCTTACATATTTTCCTTAAAATATGATATAATTTTTTAAGTTTCTGATTTTTTATTATTCTTAATGTTTATTTTTAAATATTATTTGAATTAGAATGTATTAGATATATATGACTTATTTAAAAATATATATTTAAATTATTAAAAATAAAGAAAAAAATGGCATCATGGGGAGATCCCTGAGAATTTCCCCGAACCCGATGGGGACTTACAATTATAAAGTTGAGTTTCATAGTTTCATACCAACTCTCTTTACCTGAATCTAAACCCGCCCCAACTTTAATTTTTGGGGGCTAGGATGGGGTGACAAAACCCACCCCAATCTGTCCTGTTGTCATACCTAGTTGTCATATTGATTAGTTAACTTCTGTGATATTCCGATATATAAATCATTTTTATATGTACGTTCTTGTAAATAATATACATATACATTAGTAACATTACATTCTTCACTTCTTAATTAATATCAATATATTCTAATATTTTTTTTGGTTTGAACCCACAATTTTACTTAAAAGGAATTGAATATGTACCACTTAAAATTAGGGGTGTTTATATCCAATCCAATCCAATGCAAACCGTAAAAATTGGACCGAAAAATCGAAAACCGAATCAAACCGTAAACCGTAAAAATCGAAAATTTTTATTGGATTGGATTGGTTTTCGGATCCTATATGTTGGAAACCAATCAAATCCAATCTAAATTGAACTTATATATGCATATATATATATTATTACTTATAAAATAATCATATATTTATACCTGTATACATACATATATATATACACATACTTATACTAAGATATTTTTTATAATTTTATTATCTAATATCATGTTAATATTTCTATAAATATATCAATATAAAACTAGTTTTAAATTAGTTTTCATGTCCCATGTCATTCTTTTTATATAATTTTATATTAATTTTAATAAATATAAGTTCTAATAAGAAAATGTTTACTATTACTTCATTATTTTATCAATTTTATCAAATATTTATTGTCGCTTTAAAAAACTGAAAATCAATCCAATCCAATCCAATTTAAATAGGATCGGATTGAAAAAATATCAAAACCGATCGGATGATAAAATGATAAAACCGCAATGATCGAATCGGATGATTTTTTACCTCAAAACCGATCCAAACCGAACCGCGAACACCCCTATTTAAAACAACCATTAAATTATATGAACTGATATATATATATATATATATATATAAGCTAGCATATCTAGTCAACCTGTTATTCAAGACAAATGCATATGATTTAGTTTCTAATTCAAATTATGTTAGTAGGCGATTCGCAATAACAATGTAAATCATCACTTAAATTGGTAATTTTATTCAGGGTCGGCCCAACATATATGTAGGCCTAAAGCAAATTATAAGATGGTGGCCTAAATTTAAAAGATAAAAGATCATAAATGTCATATTTTTTTAAAAAAAAAGAGTGGATTTTTAAGAAAAAAACTTATATTAAATTGAATTTTTTATTTTTTTTTATAAGAAAAGCTTATTTTCATTTATTATCTATTAACTAGTAAAGAGTAATTCTACCAAAAAAAACTAATAATGAGTAATATTTCTATATTTTATATAAAGATTTTATTTAATTTTGGGTAAAATATGTTTTTAATCCCTATAAATTTAAGCATATATATTTGGGTTTGGTTATCATAATTTAAAATCAATGGATTGAGTTTCTTTTTTCTTAAAATCACCTCAAATTAATTCTTATCACCCCTCTCACCACGGACTAAAAACACACCTGATAAAAAATTCTGAAGACTAAAAAATACCCGATAAAAACTAATTTGGGATGATTTAAAAGAGAGACTCAACACACTAATTTTATGTTATAAGAACCAAAATCAAATTTATTTAATTTCACATAAATTATAAATATATTTTACCCTTAATTTTAATATATTAAATATATAAAAATTTGAGGTCATGTAACAAAGGAAGCCTAAAGCGATTGTTTTACCGACCTCCCCGGTCGGCCCTGATTTTATTGAATTTAAACTGAGCATAGCCTAAGCTATAAACTTTGGTTTTAAAAAAAAGCAAATATTAAAAATGACTAAATTCTTTTTTCTTTAATTTGCTTCGTTTAAATGTCTCGAAAGTTTTTATTTTCAATGAATTTAGGCCATAGACATATAAATAGGGCGATAAGTAATTTGCTAAACAACTTAAACTATCTGAAATTGTTGTCCCTCCTTCAAAGGGAAAGCAACAACCAAAAGTTGTCCTGATTAATTCCATCATTTAACACCACAGAAACAGTGATATAAAGGTGCAAGGAGGGCCATGCCACCCTATTTCGACGAGGACGTGAATGATGCATCTAACCACAGTGGGTACCAGTGGTCTTTGCCAGAGCACAATGATGAAGAAAAACTCCTAAGATTCCCAAAACAAATTTGGTTCACAATTCAAATTAATGATCACGAACCCTTTTTTTTTCTTTTTTCTTTTTATCAATGTTATCGGGACAAGTCTGCATTGAGATTAGTCAAGAAACTAAATTAATGCATATGTTAGGTATAACATTATTAAAATAATCAAAGCTCCAAGAATATTCAAGTTGTTTTATCTCATAGCACCTTTTGTATTTTATGTGTAACCTAATGAAAGTAGCTTTTATAGTAATGGTTCTTAATTAACAAATATGTAAACCTGATCATTGTCTCATCCACGCATATATAAACAAAAGATAAATAAAAAAGTGATTTAAGAAAGAAGAGGGTACTCTTAAATACTCTAATTGAGAATTAACATATTTAATATGTAGCGGATATGAGATAAGTTAATTGCTGGACGGCATGTGGCCGACCATGTTTTTCTAAATGATTTGTGATGTGAGAAGATATAAATTATTTGTTCATGGATAATAATGGGCAGAAGAACCTGATTTTTCCTTTTTTTTTCACATAATTAATTTTAGGGTAAGGGGGAGTTCAAATAGCATGTGGTGGATAGCTAATTCCCTTGAAATTGCTCGATTTATATAATAATACCCCGAACCTAGAATAGACCCCTTTATTTTATTTTATCTCATTTTAACTTATATATCAAACATATTTTTTCCGGTCTTATTTGGCAATGTTTGAAAATTTTGCATGGTACAATTTAGAAGATAAAATATATAAATCTATAATCTATAAATATTTATTATTTTTTTTCATATTTATCTTTATTGACCATTAAAGATTTTAAGGTGATACAATTACTATGGTAGTGGAGTTTAATTTTAAATAAAAAACTTATAATCTTGTAAAGTAATTTCTTAAAAATTAATGTATTAATTATTTTTTTTTAATATGTGAATTTTTATTTGAATTATCTTAACCTGAAAGAGTTCCTCAGATAAAATGAGTTTTTAATTATTAATATTTTTTTGTCTTCACTGAGAATTCCTACAAACAGAACTATAGATTTAACCGGGGTGATAATCAACATATCAAATCAATTGTTCTCTGTTACCTTTTGTCAATGACTATAGTCAATATTGTTATTGAATAATTATTTTGAAGGCTAGTCATTAATGGACGAATAAAATTTGTAAAGAAGTTAATACATTTGAAAAATAATTTGTATATTCACGCAACGCACGCACATTTTTACAAGCACAAGTTAGTCGCTCTCAAGAATCAAATTATAAACCAATTCTCTATTCATTGTAACTTTTACCCAAATTTGAATTTTAGTTCCAAAATTCCAATATATACTTCTATCCATAGAACTAATTAATATTTTCTGATCCCTATATACCCATGTACTAGTACATGTAACTATATAGTGAAAAAGGAAGCGAGAATTTGTACGTTTTTGTCATTTTTTTTAACCATAGGGTCCTTTTTACCATACAAAAGTGGATGAAATGAAGGATATAGTTAAAAGCAAAGATTGTGAAGAAATCATTTTGGTTTGATTCATTGACATGAATAGATTTTTGTTTCATTCACTTCATTATTCATCGACATGAATAGTGCGTAGGGTTCAGGTTTGCCAAAACTCAGAAATGACACAGCAAGACACATAACGAAGTCTCTACCGGACACGTGTCAAGATATATTGTGAAGTTAAACGTGACTTTTAGTACAGTGTATAATTTTGACGACAATCTCAATCAATCGGCACCGCCCAGCAGCCATGGAGCTAGTCTTCTCCCACTTCTCAGTCACTTGGTATAACATCCATGAATGGAACTCACTCGAACGTTTTGGAATTTTATTCTTCAATACTTCCACGCTTCACCCTTTCTTCCTTTCCAAATTCCATCCATCATCTGCTGAGAACATGGTGGGCCTGGCAAATACATGGCTAGAACCACGCCAGCTAGGACGATACCATTTCTTTTGTTGGACCAATCATATCCTTCCAACTAACGTCCCTGTCATAGGGATTCATGAATGCAACTGAAAATGATTGGACGGCCAAAAAGATAAGACACCAATATTCTATTCAATTCAATATTTTTTTTTTTTTCTCTTCTCACCCCTAAAAGGACCCACCAGCCACCTCCTATCCTCTCTACTCCTCACTTCTTTAATTTCATATTTATTTTCATCTTAACAACTTGCTTATAAATCACCCCCTTCCCCTCTCTCATCATCACCGTCACTGCAAGCTAAGGAGCTAACTAGAGTGAGAAATTAAATTAAACCAAAAAATGGAAGGGAAGGAGCAAGATGTTTCATTGGGAGCTAACAAATTCCCTGAGAGGCAACCCATTGGGACAGCGGCTCAGAGCCAAGACGATGGAAAGGACTACAAGGAACCACCTCCAGCACCACTGTTTGAGCCCTCCGAGCTCACATCATGGTCGTTCTACAGAGCTGGGATAGCAGAGTTCATGGCCACTTTTCTGTTCCTCTACATCACTATCTTGACGGTTATGGGCGTTAACAGATCCCCTACCAAGTGCCAATCTGTTGGTATTCAAGGAATCGCTTGGGCTTTTGGTGGCATGATCTTCGCTCTCGTCTACTGCACCGCTGGCATCTCTGGTAACTAACTAACTAACTACCTCTCTCTCGCGCGCTCTCTTCTTTTTTATTAATGAAATTAAAAGAAACTTAATTATTATACTTGCAGGGGGTCACATTAACCCGGCTGTGACATTCGGTCTGTTTTTGGCGAGGAAATTGTCGTTGACCAGGGCTCTGTTCTACATGGTGATGCAAGTCCTTGGTGCTATCTGTGGTGCTGGTGTGGTCAAGGGTTTCGAGGGAAAGACCTTGTATGGAAAATACAACGGTGGTGCTAACTTCGTCGCCCCTGGTTACACCAAAGGTGACGGACTTGGTGCTGAGATTGTTGGCACCTTCATTCTTGTCTACACCGTTTTCTCAGCCACAGATGCCAAGCGTAGTGCCAGAGACTCTCACGTCCCTGTATGTGCCTCACTCACTTCTCTTCTCTTATAATTGAAATTAATACTTAGTAATTAAGCTAATTAATTTTATGTTTATTATGAATTGGTCAGATTTTGGCACCCTTGCCAATTGGATTCGCTGTGTTCTTGGTTCACTTGGCCACTATCCCAATCACTGGAACCGGTATTAACCCTGCTAGAAGTCTCGGTGCTGCCATTATCTTCAACAAAGACCTTGGCTGGGATGATCACGTACGTTAATTCAAATCTCTCTCTACTTTAATTTGTTCTATCTATGCTGAGTTTTAGAAAATTCTGGAACCTAAATTAAGTAATGAACGATAACCTTGTGGTTTTTTATGTGCAGTGGATTTTCTGGGTTGGACCTTTCATTGGAGCAGCTCTTGCAGCGCTTTACCACCAAGTTGTGATCAGAGCCATTCCTTTCAAATCCAGTTAATTGGATTCAATGGTTCGTGATCGTTGATGTTCTTTCTCAATCAAGTTGGGTTAAAAGCTCAAACTAAGCCAAGTTTATGGGTTTTTTACTTGACCGTTATCTTTTTTTTTTTTTTTTTTTCCAGTATCATTTTGATTATGAAACCTTCTATTTTGTATGTAAAGAATGCAAGGTTAAATTATGATGATTAGGTGGTGGTTGTGTTGCGTGATGGGCCAGTTTTCCTCTACTTTTAAGTTGGAAGATGGCCCAGCTCATGTGTGATGTATCGCTGTGATTGTGGTCTTTATTATTATATATGAAATAAAAAAATAACATCATCTCCTGGCTTTTTTGTTTTCCTTCTTTGGGTTTACTATACTGTCTGTCCCTCTTTTTCTTGAGGTTGTGCTGTCCTTACTGTTTAACTTTTGGCCACTTCCCAAGAGTATATGCACAAAAGCCATAGTGTCACAGCTTGCACAATGCACTATTGTGTTATTGAATTATGGGAAAGACGTTGAAGTGGTTGGGTCATGCTGCCTAACTTGTGCCCTCGGTCTTCATTCAAAAAGCAAGTCACACACGGGGTTCACGGATTGTATATACTGTTAAATAAAAGGCACTTTTATTTTTTTAAAAAAAAATATTAATGAGGATATGAGTGAGTAATCAAACATCAATTAGCGTAAGTCCTCTCTGTATATAAATATTAAAATATATAATGTCATGGACAAGGTGACAAAATCAACAGCTTGCGTCAACTTCTTCCGGATTAGTTAAAACATTATAATAACTTAATAAATTAAAATGCATATGTTACGTTGTGTGGACAACATATTTACTCATGTACATTTTAATTAGTAAAGACAGAAAAACAAACACAAAATAGTGTCTCCTCAGAATAATATAGTGTCTTCCTCAGAAGAATTGTTTTGGTTTTGGTTATTAGAATTGCGGAAAGAGTGCATGTGTGGCTGAACACGATCATTTGTAGTTTTGTCTAAATGCTCTTATACTTTTAAACTTTTTTTTACATTATGTTTCTAACATTTTTACAAAGCCTAAATCCTACTTTACTACATCCGGATAAGATTCCAGTGCAGCAAAGTAATAGTAAAGCTAATGTCAAGAAGTGTGTTAAAAGTGAAGTAGTTTTATAGTAATGAATGAGTGACCTCGGTTAGTCAGATTAATTTGATTAGGTTTCTTTTGAGCAATTTTTTCGGGCGTTTTAGCGCTAACAATCTCTGCCATTTGAATTTGCACCGTAAGATGAGTTTTTACCTGAACGATCTCATCATTTCCTTTCTTCAATTAATGCATCGGTTGATGTTCACAACCTTTCGCCTGCTTCATTAAGGTTTCTTCTTGCTATTTCACCATATAATGTTTCTACATTTGAAGTTATTTTCCGGAGAATCGCTATTGCTTGCTCCTTCCTTGTCTCCTCGATTTGAGTCTATTCCTCCTATATTTCCAGGTAATCTGCTTTTTCAAACTACCATTCTGTTTCTTTACAATTTTCCTTGAATGATGTCTGGGTCATTTGGTTGTTCTAGAATTCCTGGGGAAACTTCTGTCAGGACTAAGGTTGTGGATGTTGTGGGTGGATTATTTGTAGTGCCCTCTGTTAATGTTGGTGTCCTCTCCATTAGCACTGATTCTGATTCTATGGTTAGAGGAATCAAGTGAGATTTGGTAGCCTTTGGTTCCTCTGTTCGTATTCCCCAGAGTGACATTGGATATGGTAATTTGGGGGTAGAGGTAGAGGGTTCTGGTGTTGTTCATGAGCAAAAAAAGAAAAGAAAGAAAATCCAGAAACATTATGACACTACAAGAATGCGCTGATTTAGACGCAGAAACGTAGCGACGTCTCAGTCGTGGCTACAACATTAAATGCGCAGCCCAGTGCATTTAATACATCGTGACGGCCATGTCGTCATTACATTTTAATTAAAATTCAAATTTTGGCACATTCAACGTAGCGACGACCATAATGACGGTCAGACCGTCGCTACGTCAAATTCTGTAACGCGTAAAACCTTTCCCCCTCCCCTCTTCCTCCACATTCCTCCCTCCTCTCCTTTCCTCCTCTCCGTTGAAGCCTTATTTCTCTCCATTTCTCTATTTCATTTTCAAAATCTCTCCGATTAAACACTCCCTCTCCTTGATAGGTTCATTTTGAACCGATCAGAATCTGAATCAGTTGCCTGTAGCTCCATTTGCATCTCCTTCACTTCCTTCTCCGACGTCGCAACAAGTAAGTTTTACAGTTTTAATTAGTTTATTAGTAATCAATAGTTTATTAGTTTTATTAGTTTATTAATGTGATATAGGTATTAGTTTATTAGTTTTAAACATTGCTTTAGTAGGTATGTTATTTATTAGTTTTATTAGTTTAGTAATGTGATATAGGTATGTTGTTTAATTTATTTAATGTGATATATTTATAGCTAGGTATGTTGTTTTATTATTTAATTTATATAATTTATGTATATTAGAATTACTTAATTCACATAATTAGTAATTAGTAATTATAATTTATATAATTATTTAATTTATACATTGTTTTAATATAATTTATATATAGTTTATAGGTGTGTATTTTAATATTTAATTTAAACTTATTAAAATTAGGAAAAAATACCTCGTATGCGTGGTAAAGGTGGAGAGAAGGTCCCACCCAGTAGAGGGAGGTCCATCCCTCCAGGCGAGCTGGCTGCACAAGTGGATCGCGCTCGTCGAGAGAGGGCCATCTCTTCTGAGCACGCTCAGCCTTAGATACATGATGAACAAGGCCTGGGCGGCTGGTAGGAGGCCCACTTGGTGTGGTGAGGAGGCCTGGGAGGGTCTTATGGCCTACTGGGCCTCTGATGAATTCAAGGGGAAGTCTGCTCGTAACAAGAGCAATCGAGCTTCTCAACGCGGAGGAGCAGTCCACACCACGGGCCGCAGGGCCCACCATGAGGTGGCGTTAGATATGGTATGTATAAACAAGCATCCTTCTGTATTAATTTTGTATTTGTTATTAAAATAATTAATTTTTGTAATTATTCTATGTAGTCTCGACAGCTAGGGCGGGAGGTAGAGCTCGATGAGTTCTTTGTGGCCACCCACATAAAAAAGGGTGGTGGCTAGGTAGATGACAGAGCAAAGTCCACCTATGTAGGTCCAAGTTTGCGCTTATCAGTGTTTTTTATATAGTTTCAAATATTTGCAATTGAATTTATAGCTAACTAATTATACGTTTACCTGTACTCAACAGACAAATTACCAGGAGCGCCTGAGGGAGGTGGAGTCACAGATGGGGGACAACCCCAGCTTTGATGGCTCCACCAAGCTACAAATCTGGAAGGATGTTGCGGGTTGCAAGACCCGAGGCCACTATTATTGGACCGGGGACATGTCAACCAACCTTCGTCCAGGTGTGACCAACCTCACTCAGGAGTCTCGGGCTCATACCAGCGGGAGTGACTGGTCTAGGTCACGACATTCGGCGAAGGAAGAGTTGCGCAGGAAGTCAATGAAGCATGGGAGCAGGCTAGTCGGGCTGAAGCGAAGGCTGAACGGTTGGAGGAGGACTTTGCACGACTACGACAACAGATGCAGGAGTTGTTAGATGCTGCTCAGGCTCACCCACACCTTCAGTGGCACCTTCCTCAGGTTCAATCCTCTCCATTTTCAACTTTATTCTTCTCTTTTCGTTTCAATTTCAATTTGGTACAACTTCTGTCCTTGCCATTTATTGCGCTAATTCTTGCTTCTTTTGGTTCTAATCTAAATTCGTACCCATACTGTTATCAATTGGTAATAAGAGCTCTGTTGATTGGGATCATTTGGAGTATGATGATGTCATTCACTTTGTTTTTGGGTATTGTATTAAATTATTTTATTATCTTAAGAAGGGCGTGTTTCGCCTGATAACAAAATTGGAGACATATATCAGAAGCTATAGGCTCCCTTCCCAAATTGCCTCCATCAACTTTTGATAAGCTTGTGAATTAATGATAGCTCATATGTAAAATTTTGTTGTGTTATCGCATTATAATGGCCATTGTCCACTAAATACAACGTGAAATTATATGTGTATGTGTGTGTGTGTGTGTTGGTATGAAATTAAAATCACTTCAAGCACGAGGTAAGATGTAAATGAGCTAACTCGTTTTATTAATAACAGTATGGTTACAAGAGGAAAATAAATAAATACATAAATCATAAGCAGATTTCCTCTTCTTCTCGTATGTCACAACTATCTTTGTAGTTAGTATGATAATCATGTATGTCTTCCCCAATCAGAGGCAAAGAGAAGGCTATATCACTTGGGGAAGAAACAAAGAGGATCCATTAGAAGTCTTCTTATCCCCTGCTTTGGCAACACTGTCTGGCCTAAAGAAGTGTTAGACAACGTTGGAAAAGCTTATGGCATTGGATACTCCGTTGACCTAATCAACATCAAAGCCACTTTGGGATTAAGTCAAACAGAGTAGCCAACATCAGAAACTCTTCCATGTGAAAGGGTGAATGGTAGTGAGTTGACTAAAACAAGCTGCTATTTATTATAAGGGAAGAGGGAAAACCCCTGAGTAAATACCCACTGGAATAGTCCAATCGTTGGCAAGGTCACAATTAATACAATGAAGTGGATGGTGGTCAAAAGAATTTCTTGATCAACAGGAAGAATGGTGACACATATTGAAAGGCCACAGTCTTGGTTCATAGCTTCGAGTTCGAAGCCAAATGGTAAGTTAGCCTTCGAGTAGTGGCTTCCAGTTCGAGGCACGACTAGTAGTACGGTGTCAAGTATAGTATGTTGTCAAGTACAAACTAAGTCTCAAAGCCAAACTCGAAGCCAATCAGTAGTAGGTCCTTGTCCACTTCATAAAACAGTTATAAGGTAGTTTCACCCTCCAGAGTATTTGAAGAATGTTGGAACGTGGGTCTCTGAAGGAGCAACTTATTATGTGGGACCTAGAGGCAGTTACATGTAGTTTCTTCAACAGTTATGAGGAGTGCCTATAAATAGGATGAAGACAAAGGCTTAAGGGTCCGCAAATTGAACACTCATGCATTCAGAAGCCACAATATCCACTTAGAGATCAAGGCAACACTGTAACGTCCTAATTTCTTAACTCAAGAATAATGCTCGTTGGAGGCAAAATTCACGAATTTTCTGAAATTATTTTGCGCCATTTTGAATATCAATGCACACTCTTCATATAACGCATAAGCATCCCAACGCTACTTAGTCATTATATGAAACATAAACTTAATACATACATCCAGACTATCCCTGAATACAATATAGTCATCAAATACATAATTGCATACTAAGGTTCGGTTCATGACAACTATTAAATACATTTTCATTCTAGCAATATGACATAAGGCAGAGTACGAAGTCCTCCAAGCCCCCCCTAAGCTCAATGGTCCACTTCAGAAGAAACCTGCGCATCTAGAATGTAACCACGAAACGTGTGGTGAGACTAGAGGTCTTAGTGAGTATAACCATGCAAGCAAGCGGTGTGGGGAAAACAGGCAAATGAGGTGCAACAAGATCACATTATTAAGACATCTATATATATATATATATATATCTTGATAGTACCGAGGAGTAGATTCCTATATACAGTTATCATTCTACCAAACTGAATCATGACTCGGCGCATACGCCCTCAACTGAACTGTGACTCGGCGCATACGCCCTCAACTGAATCATGACTTGGTGCATACTCCCTTCGATACATAGGTAAAGCTTTACATATAACAATAATCAACTGCACTGCCTTTTCATACTCTAGGTATTACATTCATATAACATTAGCAGAAAACCCCCAAACCTATCAATTAGGGCAAATATCATCATCATAATCACCAATCAACCATCAATTCCACAAATATTCCCAAAATCCCCAAATTCTCTACCCTAGGGTTCACATACAATCTCGTAATCAACTCAAACCATGAAAATCATTTAATTCTAACAATGAAACAACTTCCACAAGTCAAAGGGAAAGGGAATAGGAGAATAGGGGTCATGAGAGGAATAACACCAAATGAAAGTGAAAGTGTGTCCATAAATGGAGGAACAAAGAAGATGGATGGGAGAAGATGATCGGAAACAAGCCCTAGGAGTGTTGGAGCACCTTCCCACAAGTTCTTTTCCTTCCTCAAGTTCCCAATGAGTTCCTCTCTCTAGAAATATCTCTCTCCCCCTCTCTCAAGACGAAGGAAGACGAAGAAAAAGTGAGGGACTCGTGTCCTAATTGCGTTTTTTAAAAGACGGCCACGTGCATTCTCGCTCAAGCGAGCCCTCCTCGCTTGAGCGATAATTCTAAGGAATTCTGGATTCGCACCTTGGCTCAAGCGAGAACTCCAGAGAGCATTCCCCTCTCTGGATGATTTTCGCTTGAGCGAAAATCTTCCAGAGAGCCCCTTAGAACTCCCCTGCTTCTCGCTTGAGCGAGACCATCCTCACTCAAGCAAGAGTTGCAGAAACCAATATCCTAACTTTTGCTGCATAACTCGCTCAAGTGAGCCCATTCTCGCTTGAACGAGAATCCTAAGATTTAATTCCTTACTTTTATCCCCTCTCTAATTTTAACTCACTATCTCCCACTCATTCCCAGTTCGTCCCCCTACAACCTCCTCCTAACTTGATCTTTCTCGTCCAAAACTCTCCCCACTCTAATTTCTGCCAACTTAAACCCTTTACAATTCTCTCTTAAACTCGAGGTTTCTTGGTTTACTTCTATAATTCTTGTCTACATTCACATTCTAACCCCAAGTTTCTCTCCCTACCTCTAGTCTTCCTTTATTGGCCGGATTCACAGCCTAAGGCCCCTACTATATCATCTAGGCCCTAATTTTGGGATGTTACAAACACTGCGCAGAGCAAGTAGGAACTACAAACCACTCTTTCAATTCCCTTTTATTTCATTTTACATTTCTATTATTTACTTTCGATTGTAATGTACTTTATGTTGTATTCATAGCAATTGAAACCTTGAATCAAAGCTATATGAACACCTTCTATTTCATCTCATTCTAAGTTTTTTTTCTCCTACTTTGACGCGTAATAAAAGCAGTAACCAACACTTAAAAGTACCCAGATTTAGAGGATTCATATCTCGTCCCAGATAGATCAAGAGATACATTTGTTTAACCAAAATAAGGGATAAACAATATGATAACAAATGCAAAAATATGATTAAACGGATGTTTGTTTGTTTCTTTATTAGTTTATAAACATGTCTTCTTAGCTTGCCTTTAGTAGCATTGTTGTGCTGACCAATGTTGCATCCGTTTCAGGATCACTTGCTCTTGTTATATTTATCTAGCATCACAAGAACATAGCTTAGCTTGGCCGAAAAATTGAACACAGCTGCTCAGATTCTGTAATTCTTCTGTCTGTCTATGAGAAAAGGCATTTTTTTTCCTGATGGAAGTTTCCTTCCAGAAACGTGGAATATCAGCATTTTATGCTTTACTTTTTTTATTTTATCTTGTTTTTTATATTTTGTACTTGGCATTGCATAGGTAGTTTTCTATATTGTCCAAGTTTGCAGTGTAGCGTTCACTTGTCAATTGTCATGCAGTATATTTGAAAGAAAATGAGCGAAATCATTTCATCCATTTTCTATTTATATCTTAGTGCTTGAATCCATCTGTTAATGAGCTTGTGACTGGATAATCTCTTAAAAAAATATTTTCATGATATAATTTTGAAAGTTTTTTTTAAGATGCTTTTCTACTTCTGAGAAAATAAATGTTTTTTCCTAAAAAGTTTAAATAAATAAATGGACCTAACTCCATTCAACAATCAATTATTTTTTTCTTTTTCATAATTTTAGTGATAATGATATTTGAATCTATAACATGTACCAAAAAAAGAAAAACTGTTCCTCTCAATCATTTTTTTTTTTTGGGTCAAGAAGTTCCTCTCAATCATCGGTTAATCTTGCAAGCTTATCCATTATGGGTTATGATTATGGGCTTATCAACTATGGGTCTTAATGGCATTCTGTATATCTTGCAATGGTTATGGGCTTATCAACTATGGGTATTAATGGCACTCTGTATATTTCATAGCAACTCTAAATTCCGCTTTGAACGCCAAGTAAACTTGACAGAAAAAAAAAGTAAACAGCTACGGGGAATATCCCTTTTTTTTCCCTTAAAAAAGAAAGCTTAGAAAGAGTTTTACTTATTGAACAAAAAAAAAAAAAAGAGTTTTACTTAAGGAGTTTTACTACGGGAAATGTTGAATAAAAAGATGAAATTGTGCCGAAATTTTTATAGGTAAATTTAGATGAGTAATGTTATGAATGTAAAAATCATGATATATGGATGTAATTAAGCATATCATATTCTGAACTTGTTAGGTCTCTTTGAATGATAAATTTTGGTTGCTGGTATAGAGTTTTACAAGTATTTGATAAATTGGGAAAAGTTGAATAAACAGAGGAAACTCTGCCGAAATTTTTATAGGTCATGTATGTTTTATATTTACCAATTGAATTGAGTATTGTTGCATGTCATGATTTGTGGCTGCTTCTATGTAGTTGTATAGATATTTCATATTTTCGGAAAAGTTAAAAAAAAAAATAGGAAACTGCCTATCTATTAGAGTTCTTGAATTCTTAATATGGAGTATTGATGTTAACTTTACTTGTGTTTGTGTTGTGAATGTGTAAATGGAATGAATTCTTCCTACATCTAATAATTGTTTGAATGATAAGAAATATGGTTTTAGAGGTACCTCATTGGAATGAAAACCATATAATAGAATGTAATAAAATGTTAGGTTCAGAATTAGCTTGGAATTGAAAAAAAAAAATTACGAGGGCGCTTGGTTTAAACGCTCTCCCAATTTAAAAAAAAAAACGCACCTGGTTAGGGCGCTCACCTGGAGTGCCCTCTATAATAAACGTTAGGGCGCTTTTGCTTGTTTGGCCAAAAAGCTGAGGGCGCTTACGTGTATTTTTTAAGCGCCCTTAACTGACTTCTGTCAGGGCATGCCAGAAATGCCACATTTTCTCAACGACCATACAAGAGTCGTTTCTATTAGTGCGTATGGAAACGCCCTTTTATGGGGTACAGGAGTGCCCTTTTTGACCTTTTTTGACATAGTGAATAAGAAAAAGTGTATTAACCTTTTAAGTTTTAATGACCTATGATGTATTTTAAATAAAATTAAAAGTTGGCTAAGTCCTTCCTCACTTCAAGAGATAAATAGTACTTATTTCTTGAGTGATCTTATTATAGATTTTTTTTTTAGTATTTCAGAAATAGATCCCACTATAATTTGGACACATCTATCGAGTAAAATTTTCAGTACTTATGTAGTACCGAAGACTTAATACTTAAGTCAAAATTTTTTATTTTAATATAAAATTAAATTTTGAAATGAAAATAATTAATCATACATAAATAGATGTCAAAATTTTAGTGGGGTACTATAAATTACTAAAGTACCGAAACAATTTTTGTATCTATATATGATTACTTTTTCCCATTTTAATTTTTTTTAAATTAAAATAAAATAAGAGAGTAATAAATCTTTAGTATTATAACTCCCAATTCCTTGTGTTAGATATGAAATAAATAATACTTATTTACCATGGTTTCGGTTTGTTGGACATTTTTGCAAATAACAATCTGCTCTTTTTTAATTCGGACAGAAAATGAATGAAATGAAAATATTTCGATTTAAACTTAAATGTTTTCAACTTTTTCATCAACGCAAAAAAAAAATAGAATTTTACAAGAGTAAACCCCCAAATCAGTCCCTAACATTTTTAATGTCGTGCAAATTGGTCCCTGACAAACGTAAATAACTACGTTAGTCCTTGACTTCCTTTGCCGTCATTCAATTTGGTCCAAAAAGGCAAACGTCCATTAAGTGCTTGATGACATGTCACGTTTCCTGCCATGTGGGAATGTAAACGACAACGTTTCAATGCATAAATGTTCTGGGAAACCAGAAATCTCTTCCCTAATCCCTTCCTTATCCTATTTTTGGTATTTGTGGAATAAGTGTATTCATCTGGAGCATGATGCCCACTCTTCATCTTATTTAAGAATGTTAGAGCATCTATCATCTTTTCAAATTTACAGAAACCCTTAATCATGGCATTATACCCCACAATGCCAGGGTCTATACCCTTTTCAATTACAACTTCAAAAAGCTTTTTTGCCTCATCAAGTTCATTATTCCTAATAAACCCATCTACTAAGGTGGCATAAACATATGCATCAGGTTGAACATTTCGATCAAGCATTTCTGATAGTAGTAGTTTAGAAGCAGGAAACCTCCCTTTCTTGCAGAGACCACTCATCAGAACATTGTAAATTTCAGCATCAGGAAATACACCCTTCTCCGACCATTTTCTCTCGGACCATCAACATCAATTTCCCCATCAACAACAATTCCATGGATAAAAGCTCCATAAGAAACCAAGTCCGGTTTATCTCCTGTTTCAGCAATCTTAAAAAGCACATTTGATGCCTTAACATAATCCCATTGTTTGCAGTAAACATGCATGAGGGGTGTATAAGTAAATTTATTAGGCAGCAATCCCCTTTCTTTCGCCCTCTCTATGAGTTCCTCAACTTCTGTAATCCTTCCACCCCTACGTGAAAAGTTAATCAGAGTATTGTAAGTTGTAATATCTGGCTCACAACCCATCCCAGCCATCCTTCTCATCGTCTCAGTTGTGCTTTTGTTACCATGCTTGTATTCAGAGTCAATAATATTATTGAACACTTGTACATTCACATGCAATCCCCTTTCAGCCATTTCTATAAGAAGTTGATCAACTGCTTCGAACTCCCCTGCCTTGCAAAATCCATTAACCAAAGCCCCATAAGTTTCTAATGTTGGCAAAAACCCTTTTAATTTCAATTCCTTGAGAACTCTACTTGCACCTTTAAGATCACCCTTCCCGCAGTACCCATCAATTATCACATTGTAAAACACTACATGTGGCACACAACCCTTTCCCCATCTATATTTGATCAACCTCCTACCCTCCTCAACATTCCCCAAGTTGAAGAGACCCTTCACCACTATGAAGGTGCTATAGTTATCCACAACCGCACCTGCACCATCATCTGTTTCAAGCATTTTATCATACAGCTGACGCGCAATATCAACTTTCCCATTTTGCACTAAAACATTCAGCCATGAGAGGTAAAATTGACTTTTCAAGTCCTTGTGAGCTTAGTCAGCCTTAAACGTTGTCGTTTAGCAGCCCCACATGGCAGGAAACGTGACATGTCATTAAGCACTTAACGGACGTTTGCCTTTTAGACCAAATTGAATGACAGCAAAGGAAGTCAGGGACTAACGTAGTCATTTACGTTTGTCATGACCAATTTACACGACGTTAAAAATGTTAGGGACTGATTTGGGGGTTTACTCAATTTTACAATATATATAACAATAACGCAATTTAATTAATTAATCTATTTCTTTTTCTCGTTTATTAATTACTACTATTATTTTATGTTTTTGAGTAATCCCTAGCCTGTTTATATGTTTCAACGAAATAAAAGTAATTGTTTGCACGTTTTTTTAAGAAAGAACTGTTCGAACGAAGAGAATAATTATAATAATTTATTTTGGTTCCATATCTACAATCCTAATTTATCATTTTATTTCCTTTCATATATTTAAATGACCTATTAGGAGTTTAAAAAAGTCAATATTTATACCCGGACTGGTTTCGTTTCGGTGCAATTAAACATTTTGCTTTTGTGAAACAGTGATTTTGAATCAATATGAGTCAATAATGTCTCTCCCTCGAGTCCTTTTATTCCCTCTGGAACAAAACGAGTAAAATCTCGATGCATCTAATTAAAATAGAAAACAGGGTTCACAGGTTACTCGGTGTCACTTTCATTAACAATTACATAGATTGGAGAATCCCTGAATAGAATTTTCAATCTCCAATTCATGCGCATTTCACAATTATTTGGTCGGTAATATGAAAACATGGGACTCTGGGAGTGAGGGAATGTAGTTTTCCTTTCGGGATTTGTAGGACTACCTACTCAACATTCACTTGGATTTGTCCACAGCTTTAAAGGTGTTACAACTATTCACATGTAATATAGTTTCAACTTAATTACTATTTTTTCAGGTGTTGATTCTTGGGAAGTGTCAGTATTCTCTCCCAATTTGAAAACCCCATAATTATTTGATTTGTTAATAAATTAGTGAAAATGAAGATTTGAATCATAGATCTCTTTCGTTAAGAACAAGTTGTGATATAACAATTATTATGCTACAAGTATTTGATGAGTCTCTACATTCATAATCAAACTTTTTGATTTTTTGATCTTACAGTTTGGCAGTGCATGTTGTTAAGAATTAATGTGAACATAAATGTATCTGATTGATTCACGATCAGTCACTCACTCACTTTTTGACGAATTGGAATAATGGAAGTAGAATGTTTACTTGCCTACTGTTTGCTGCTTTTTGACGGACTCAAAAGCATATATATCCATATTATAATGTTATGTATTAGTATATGAATCCAATAAAATAGGGGATTGCTATTACAGTTTTCAATTATAATTTTATTTATTTAAGAAGGATATGCAATTGTGCGTTTTCATTGAATGGTAAGCAGTGGTTGTATAAAATTAAAGCAGAAACAAAGGTGGTGGAGACAAGAAATTAAAGTATAAAAAGACCCGGCTGATACGGAGAGACGGCGTCCTACATTCATATTTCACGCGTGCCCTAACTCCTATTCTTAGTCCTACCTAGCCTTAGACTTCTATGACAGACTCACTAATGGGAAATATTTTAGTAATGTATAAATAATGGGATCACATAATTGAATTTAATATTTAGTTAGTTATTGTTAAAAGTATAATAAGTTAGAATGATCATAGTCTATTACTAATAATTTTTATTTAGTAAATTTCTCTCTTTCATTTTCTTTTTAATCAGTGGCGTAATTTCATAACAATAAACTGAAGAAAATAAATATCAAGTTAATAGAAAAGGTTGGATCAATTTAAGATAAGACCAATTCATAGAAGCTATTTTTATGGTTAATCATTGGTTATTAAAAACATGTATACAAGAGATTAATAGCATGTTTGGTTTGACGTTCTACTTTTCAAAACCACAGTTTTGTATAATTGATTTTAAATCACTCCCGTCCAACGTGTTTCGTAAAACGTGTATCACTCATCTCAACCATTGATTGTTAGAATCAATTCTACTCAAATATAAACCAAACGGACGCTAATCTATCAAGTTAGCTAGGATCATATGGATCGAATCCCTACAATGATTCTCAAATTCACTACTGAAATAACTTTTAGAATACAATTGATTAATATTAACAAGATCAAATAACCACCAAATCTTATGTTAATTAGATCTTATTTTATAATCGTAACCCAGTTGAAGTGATTAATTAAATGCAAACCTTAAATTCAATTACTTACTCTATGATTTTCAATTGTTGTATGATGATTAACCAATCAAGAGTACAACATATACCAATAACAAATTTCACAACCAAAAAATATGTTAACCAATCAAGTTTTGATCAAAAAAAAAAATGAAATGAAAGCAAATGGAGTAGAAAAGCAAGTTAGAAACAATTCAATATGCTTACAAGTGAAAATCAAACCTTAGAACCAAGATGATAATAAATTTGAATCCTTAAAGTGAAAGTGAAAGAAAGACAGGGTTCACAGGTTTCTCGGTGTCACTTTCATAAACAATTGCTCGGTGTCTGTGCAATTGTGTATTGCCTTTGAATACCCTCTTGTTTGCAAAATGCAAGAAAATTTCCATCTGTATATTCTCCTCCATTATTTGTTGTTAAGGTCTTAATTATTTTCCCAATTTTAAGCTCCACTTATGCCTTGAAGTTCTTGAATGCTATAAGCACATTTGACTTCTCCTTGATTGGATACACCCATAATCTCCTGGAGTAATCACCAATAAATGATACGAAAGATTTTGCTCCTTCTAGGGACATTTTTGGTGACTCCCACACATAAGAATAAATCAATTCTAGTATGTACTTGTTTCTAGTAGTTGATATTAGGGCTGTTCAAAATAACTTTTGAACTGTACTAAACCATAAAACCATACTTGAACTGTGCTAAAAAAATTGAACCACCAAAACGGTTCAGCAATTGATTATACTTTCTTAAACACAGTTCACTAACTTAAACTTTTTTGTCAGTTCAGTAAACAAACGAGTTCGAACTGCAACCTCTAAAATTAAGGCAATGTGTCTTGCTTTCGTTAGCTTACGGTTGTGAACGGGAAGTTATCAAAACAAAGTACCAAATCCAGCAAAACGACAACACTTCATCATCAATATTAATGCCAAAGCTCCACGTGTTCTTCAACGATCTCCCTTCCAACGATTTCAACACTCTCTTCAGCAACTTGCCTCCTCAACAAGATAGGGAATACTTCGCAGCTGGTGTGCTTGGTTCGTTCTATGATCGGTTGTTTCCAGAATGTTCAATTCACTTTGCATGCACAAGCTACGCCCTTCATTTACTTTCAAAGTCGCCGGAAGAGGTGCAAGCTGTTCTTTATGACGATTGGAGAGACAAGTAGTGAAGTTTCAACATGCAAGATATTTTCGATTTTTAAAATTTGAAAATCGGTACAGTTTTTGTGTTTGGAATCGGTACACCCTATCAAAAAAATAGTTCAGTTCGGTTCATCCAAATTAAAAACCGGTTCAGTTCAATTCATGTGAACCGGAAACCAGCTCAATGCAATTCGCTGCAGTTCGGTATACTGAACTGTATTTTGAATAGCCCTAGTTGATATACCAAACTTTAATCTATATTGCTTGCTTATCATATAGTGCTCACATAAAGGTAAATTTACCTGTTTGAGGCCAAGTAAGAGATTATGTTCTGTTAGGACTTTTAAGCCTGGTTCCAAGTTAACATATGGCCCAGTTTGCGATACCATATCATCATTGTTACTTCTTGATTTGTTGGTGCAACTGATGCATATTGGCCTCTTGTAGTGTATCTCCCAGAAGCATGTTTATATAGATTAACAGTGATCTTTTTTACTTTCATTACCACAGTATCACCTCTAAAAACTTTCAAAATCCCACATTTGATATGGGTCTTGAATCCGAGGTTAATTAATTGCACAATAAAAAAAAGAGTTTTAAGAGTAATGAAAAATGAAGTGAAAGTTTAACGAGTTTATTTATCAAAGAGATAAAGCCTAGAAGGTTAGTATATATAATCTTGATCATATACAACATAAAAGATGGTTAAGCTTTGATTTAAGTAAAGTAATTTTAACAAATCTATAATTCTATACGTAATTATATAAATTCTCTTAATTCTTATGTTCTTATTAGATATGTCACATGTATATATGTGTGTATGTATTGTACATATATTCACACACATATAATTTCAATATCATATATTTTAAATTGTGTAGTGGGACAAATATTTCTTGAATTATGTTACATATCTTTATTTTTTTTTTCTAAATATAAGAATTGATTATGACCAAAATCATTTTTTGTTGATAATTTGAATTTTATAGCCTGCTCACATACATGCATGCAACTTCATTATTATTCCACTCAAAACTCGAGCTCAATTAATGATACTAGAAATTTGGCCATCTCAAGATTGTATGTGCTTTCTAACTTGTTTGTTTTAGGGGGTACATACTATTTTCTCTATCTTTTTTCATTTTGGGGATCTTGGACAACTAGAAGAAAACAAAATAGAGGCACTTTTACCGATCTTAATTTATCTTTCAAATATTTTGACCATTTTTTTTCCAATTCTTACCCTATATCATGTATAGCGTTTAATTAAATTAAAAATTCAAAACATAAGTGCATATTTGAACTGTGGTTTTTGTTTTAATTTCGTTTAGCTGTCATTAACCTTTGTTTAGCTTTGGGCTTGGTGTTTAGTAGATTCTGTTAATTTCCAAGTTGGGTTGCCTTCAGGCGCTTCGCTGGACAAACCAAATAAATAAAAAATGGGTTAAATATAATGTTTTTATTTATGAAAATATCACATTTTACATTTAATGTATATTTAAATTATATTTATTTTTAATCCTCATATTTAATAATAATTAATAAGAAGCTTTAATTTCTATATATTTAAAAAATTAAAAGTAAATAAAATTTAGTGACTAACTATATATAAAGAAAAGGTGATATTTTTAGAAATCAAATACATATTTAATCCATAAAAAAATTGGTTTAGCTATTGTCAATAAGTATCTGTTTGGTTTGCATTTTTTGTTTTCTGTTTCTGAAATTTTACAAAGGAAAAACTGGAAATGTTGTAAATAAAAAAATTTTGTTTTTGGTATTTCCAGTTTTTCCTTTTTAAAATTTCAGAAAATAGAAATTAGAATAAAAACAGAAAATGAATACAGGAAATGAAAATACAAACCAAATTTACCCTAAATTACTAAAAGTCAATTTAGATTTTGCATGTTGATTCAAATCATACCTTGCAGCATATTTTGTTCATGAAAGCATCAGACAGATGGTATCTATGAGTTTTACCATAAAGATCGAGTAGTTTAGTTATTTACCAAATGTTATGTTACCTTCTTAATTGGCGTGTAGTTTAGTCTTGCGGAGTTCTTAGCAGCTCGATAAGGCATATATGAGTATGACAAATTACTTTTAATTTTATTTTATCAGATATCTTTAAAACACCATTTATTAAGATCCTTAATTTAGTACTACATCTTTGACTTTCTGTTTTTATTTGTGCAAGACAACTGTAAATAATAATGTTTTAGATTGACAGACTCTTCTCTTTGAGTATTTAACGTGATTGAATATGGGATTCAAACTCAAGACCAATGATCACTACCAAAAAAAAATATATGATCACTACCAAAAAAACTCAAGATTTAAGAAAAACCAATCTCTTAATAACTGATCCACATGTTAAGTGGTGATTAATTTTTGTTTGTTTTGGTTGTCTATACCAATGATCTAAAACTCATGAGTTATGACTTTGAAGCTCTAAATCACATATTCATGTTGTAAATCGATCATATCCTACTATATATTGTAACCATCAATCTTAAATGTTTCATGTGCATTGCAATGTCCTATCAAGCTTTAAAACACTTCAATTCAAACTTAAAGCACAAATCTCAGAATATTTCAATCTCCACCATGTGTTTCTCTCATTCTTAGAACAAAAAACTAAAATGATAGCTGATTAAAAAAGAAGAGGAAGAAGAGTTTTGAGCCCCTATTCGAAAGACAATTACCAAAGACATAAGGAAAGACGAGTTGCTCCCCTTTTCTCCAAATCTCTCAATTGAGTGGCTTTGTTGTCTTTTAGTTTATGTTCCCACATCTTAAAAAGAAGATTTACATGAAACCTAGTCAACCTAACTCAGTATCCCTGTCAGTCTCTATTGTGATCACAACCGTCCAACATAGATCAAACAATGTGCAACTTTGACTTTCATAATTCCCGTGCTACTCCCTCACACTTAAAATATATTAACAACTTTAAACCTTTCTTTATGAACTTTAGCAGACAACCAGTTCTTTTAAAAACAAAATTTGGCTTAATTCACATGTCTTGATGGAACTAGATTTATCTCATAAGTATGTTGAAGCAGCATAAAGCATATATAAGACATTAAAAATTAGAAATTACACAGACTGCTATACTACACAATTTAGCAGCAAATGCACTTTGCACACTTTACTGAAAAACACACTGTTGTGTCTAAGAAACAGAACACGAGAAATAAAAAATTCAATTATATCCCTATAATATAAAAAAAGGATTTAGCTATTGTAAAATAATGAGAAGTACACTCTAGAGCATAAAATACAGACATATAATCTTTAATCTAAAAATCAAATTTCATAATTCATTTCCCCAATTTCAACTATTAATTTTTGAATTTATTATTGTTGTAAGTGTATTTTATCTTTTAATTATATTTTTTTAACACTTCACTCTATTACATTTTCTTATACCCCTTTCTATTTCCTTTCTTATTATATCACTTATTATATTTTTCATTTTCTCATTCTTCATTTCTTTACTCTGAAATTGGAGTGTCATGTGTCCCTCACTTTAGACTAATCAAATCCTATGTAAACTACTCCCTCCGTTTCTTTTTAAGTGTCGTTTTAGAGTTTAAAATTTGTTTTTAAATAAGTTTCGTTTCCACATACCAAGACAATAATAAATGCTAATTTTCCCACTTTATCCTCTTCTAAATTTATTAAATGGTGGAGTATTTATTGTATATTATTAGAAATGGTGGAGAATTTTAAATGCTTTAATGAGAGAGAGAAAGAGTATATTTGTAAACAATGGAGCTAAAAAGACACATTTATTGCATTTCTTAATCTATGTGCAAAAACCTTAAACGACAATTAAAAAGAAACGGAGGGAGTAATATATAGTGTAGCAAATATTAGTGAAACTAACATATTGTCTGCTCCAAGACCAAAACTTTGAAAAGTGGTTGCTTTTACGCATGTCTTTATCTCTCTAGTTTATTTCTTTATTAGCACAAAAAACTAGGCCAAATCAAAACCGACCAAACCGCATTATAGTTCAATCTCACATTCCCTAAATTCAAAGAAAAACACAGGAAGCTGAATTATAAATAAATTGGTCTAATCTATGATGCCCACAAAAGCAATACAAAAAAGAAGAGGTAAAAGACAAAGATTTTGGCACTAGATTAATCAGTTAATGGTATTATAAATGCACACGGACTCAGAACTTTATGGTTCAGAACCATATCAGAGGTAAAGTTTTCAGTTCAGAGGCACACAGAATCATTGAGAGGCGTCTGGAAGTGAAATATGGATGAGGACATGTCAGGCTTTTGCATTAGAAGTGGAAGTGTTCGTGGTAACAATAGTGCAAGTACCGGCACTAAGTGTGGGCGTTGGAACCCCACAACTGAACAAGTTAAGCTTTTAACTGAACTGTTCAGTTCTGGACTCTGTACTCCAAGCACTGATCAGATTCAAAAGATCTCTACTCAGTTGAGTTTTTATGGTAAGATTGAGAGCAAGAATGTCTTCTATTGGTGTCAGAATCATAAGGCTAGGGAAAGACAAAAACGTCGTAAGGTTTCCTTTGATGATAATAAGGATGTGATTCGTAGAGAAAATTCCAACTCCAAGTCCATCAATTCTTCTTCACAAAGTAAGTACTATATATCAGATCTTTATGTACTAATGGTCTCTTTAAGTTCTAGAATCAATGTTGAAAATAAAATTATGTATGCTTTATGAAGATTTAAGGGTCCGTTAGTTTACAGTTGAATAAAATTTATTTTAAAAATCAATTGATGAAAATGAGTATGTACGTTTTACGAAACACGTTGAACAGAACTGTTTAAAATCAATTCTATAGAATTGATTCTGGATGTTTCAAAATTTAAATCAAACAGGCATTAAAATCAATTTTGTAGAATTGATTTTGTACTAACCAAACGAGCTCCAAGTGTCTGTTTGGTTCTAATAGTCAAATTGATTTTGAATCACTTGTTTCATAAATCCTGTATGATTCATTTTCTGTTATTGTGGTCAATAATGTATGACTTGATCTTTTCTTTTAATTTCTTAAATTTGTTTGTTTTAGCAGATTTTGCAAAGCTCTATCAGGTTTCAGAGCCAGAGAGGGTGATTGAGACTCTTCAACTCTTCCCTTTGAACTCCTTTGGTGAATCAGAATCAAAGAATTTTAGAGTCCATGCAAATGAATGCAGGGATAATACAATATTTTCATACACAATGGGGGAACAAATGGATCACCCTCCATTAGATCTTCGCTTGAGTTTTCTGTGAAAATGGGAATCTTTTTGGGTTTGGAAAAGGGGAGGGTGTGTTCTTTTAATAAATACATTTTTGTTAGGTTTAGCATTTAAAAAAAATATTGGAGGCTGTAAGAGGGAAAATCAAAATTAAAAAAAAATGGATCTTAAAATTAATGTTACCTAGCTAGTGATCATTGATTATGCTTGGACATTCTCCTCTGCATGCTCGTGCAACTTGGTTTTTTTCTCTGTGGTTGGATTATTTTTGAATGCTTGGGATTCTAATTCACATTATGTAATGATAGATGTCACCTTGAAATGCATAAAGGATACCTTAAATACTTTTACTATATAGTACATTTACAAATGAAGTCATGCCTCAGGTCTGCTCCAATCTTTGAATATCATGAACCATTCACACATACTACTATATAATAATTGGTGCGGTATCTAACCAAGTTGGAAAGGTCATTCACTCTGATCCAAATTATTAAGAGAATTTAGTTGGACAAGGATATATAACTTCTGAAGAACAGTGGTATCATCACTCTGATTCGCATGCAAGGGATCTGGTCACGTGCAACGGTAAACCAAATAAGAAATTCCTCGACCATAATTTCTATGGTAACAACATTGTGAAATCGGGGTAGAAATAGAATCATTATAGATCAGAGGTCCTGTATTTAAGAAATTACTTTACCATAATTTTAAAAGAGGAAGAACCAAAAATGTTTGGGAAGGTTAGATTGAAACATGAGCGCCCTAGCCACATTGAGAATGTGTTGATGTTTTCTTTCGACGCGGCCATTTTGTTGGGGGTATAAACACAACTTGTTTGATGTAAAATGCCCTTTGATGAAAATTAATCTCTGTGAAAAAATTCGGGCCCATTGTCAGAACGAATACACTTAATGGTGGTATGAAATTGATTTTCAATTAAGGCCATAAATTTTCGAATGTGCTTTTGGACTTCCCCCTTTGATTTTAATAAGACAACCCATGTAAAACGACTAAAATCATCAACAATAGTTAAGAAATATTTATGACCGTGAATAGAGGATTTAGAAAAAGGTCCCCAAATATCCATATGAATTAAATCAAACAAATTGCAAGATCTATTAATACTTGGGGAATATGACAAACGTTTTTGTTTAGCTAAATAACAAATGTCACAATTATCATCAACATGCTTAGAAATAAAAGGAAAATTCATGTGTAAAACATTGAGACGTTTTCCGGAAAGGCGTACTAGCCTAAAATGCCAAAGATTGGTGTTGTTGATAGGAGGGGTGGTGAAATTACTGATGAAGGAGGCTTTAGGTGATGCCAAACTCGCATGTTTGTTGATATCCAAGTGATAAAGGCCTTGTTTCAATTTACCCAAACCAATCGTCTTCAATGACCCCATTTCCTGTATATAACAGTGGACATTAGAAAAGGTGAGAGAGTAATTTTGAGAAAGAATAAGTTTAGAAATAGAGAGCAAATTAAAATTAAAATTGGGAACAAAAAGAACGTTATGAATTATAAAATTCGGGGAGAATTGAACAGAGCCAGAAAAATGTGCAAAGACAACAGCACCATTGGGTAAATTGATTTGGACAGGTTTGATTTTAGAATAATTAAAAAATGAATCTAAAGAGGAGGTAATATGATCAGTTGCCCCAGAATCAATAATCCAAGGAATGTTATTTTGTGAGTGTGTTACAGGGACAATGTGTGTATTGGACAAAAAATGATGACTATGTGGCGGGATGTGGTGCAAAAAACAAACGAAATACCAAGCTTAGAGCTAGAAACATGTATTGGGCCTGTTGGTGAAGACACTTGGGTTAGGTTGGCCCGTGAGGGCTGGACAGAGCTTGTACCATCAGTATTAGGAGGCTGTGGCTGGAGGAGGTTGATTAGGGTTTGATATTGGGCCTGGGTCAAGTGAAATCCGGACCCATTGGAGGAGGATCCCTCAATAGAAGTGTTGGAGCCATTGTTACTGGTCTCTTGAGCCGCACTGTTGACAGAGGCTGTGCCATCATGTGGATTAAAGCGAGGACGACCCGGATATCGTGGATGACCCGGTGGGTAGCCATGCTTGCCATAGCACGTTTCAACAGTATGGCCGGTGCGGTGGCAATACACGCACTTCTTGTTGGAAGCATTACGTGTGTTGTTGCCTGCAGGACCTCCGGGAGGAACTTTACCGCTGCGTCCCTTACCGGAAGAGGTGAATCCGGAGTTAATGAAGGCATTTGGTTCTTCTTCTCCATGGGGAAGCAATTGTTGACGCTCCTGTTGCACAACCATAGAGAAAACACGGGATATCGACAGTAAAGGGTCCATAAGAAGGATTTGGGAACGAACAACGGAAAAGCGGTCCTCCAATCCTTTGAGAAAACGGATAATAAAGTCCTGTTGATTATATGTCTTGGCAGAACACTGGCATTCTGGAAAGGGGCGATAATTATCAAGCTCCTCCCAGAGAGATATGAGGGATGTGTAGTATTCAGATACAGGACGAGAGCCTTGCTTTATGCCATATATTTCTTCTTGGAGCTCTGCAATACGGAGAAGATCACTCTAGGAAAAGCGATCTTTAAGATCATCCTAGATAGCAACAACACTTTCAAAATAGATGACACTTTGAGCAATAGGTGGAGACAGAGAGTTAAGGAGCCAGGACATGATTAAGGTATTACAACGTTCCCATGGAGTGCTCAAAGGATCAGTAGCAGCAGGTTCAACGATAGCACCGATGAGAAAACCCATCTTGTTTTAAGAGATTAAGGCCATACAGATGGTATGGGACCAGGAATGGTAGTTTGAGCCGGTGAGAACAGGGGTAATGGTAACGGAACTAGGCCCTTCACTGGGATGAATGTGAAATGGGTTGGAAGGGTTAAGACTAGGATTTGTGTTACTAGGATTTGCATTACCACCATTGGAGGTGGTTTCAGGTTTAGAGTGAACTTCGGACATGATGAAGAAGGGAAGGTATTAGCAGAGCTCCAATGGAGCTCTGATACCATAAAAGAGAACAAATGAAATGGCAGACAAAGGCTGATAACCAATGATTGAGAAAATGATTTCTTCTGTATATTGATGAAAGCAAAGCAGAATATTTATATACAACCTATTGCTTATGAAAGGACAAAAAAGAATAATAGAAAATTACAACAGAGGGTACAACAGAGGGTGAGGTGTGTGGAACGCCTCAATATTATGCAGAATCCTCTAATATGTACTGTCTAACAGAATTTACAGCTATATCAGAAAAGGACAAAATCTGTACAATATGGGCTTATCTATTTCTATTCAATTGGGTTGGGGTTGCTGGTTTGATTGAGCTGTTGTGGAGCCTTTGGTTCTTCCTCTTTTAAAAAGGCTAAATAATAGAATTTGGGCCTTATAAAAGATATTGGGCCTTACAATACATCAAACTAAATTTACCCAAATAAAAAAATGGTGATTTTAGGGTAGACCCTATTAAGTTTGGGTCTACCGTAGACCCTTAATTTTATTACTATAAAAGGTAAAATTATTTTTATAATATATATTATTAATTATTTTAATATTAAATTTATATTATTTATAGTAAAGGTCTACCATAGATATTTTTTTTTTGTGGTCTATCCTAAAATTCACCCAAAAAAATCATAAGAATGTGGTGAGAAATTAGACATAGAAAGATTTTTTTTTTTTGGTCGAATAGAAAGATTGAATAAGGCATTTTTTTTTTGGGTCAAAGAATAAGGCATAAATTAACAGATTTTTTTTTTTGGTCAAGGCATAAATTAACAGATCAAAACATGTATTGGGAATTTCAATTTAAATAGAGGGCCACAGGCCCAATTCGGGCGAAAAAACTGGGCCTTTGAACATTTATTTGGGCCAGCAAAGTAACACGACGCATGTGCAGGTCTCGTGTTCGTGTCCAACACGAAAAGAAAAGGAAAAGAAAAAGAAAAGAAAAGAAAAAAGGAGGGTGGTGAGGTGAGTGAGGCAGAGGGAGGAGAAATTGAATTGAGAAAGAAAACTGTTGATACTGAGAACCAGGGAGAGAAAATCTGAGTTTGTGAATTGCGATGGATGTTATAAAGACGCAGCAAATCTCATCTCGACCGATCGAGAAAGTGGTGGTTCACCCGCTAGTGTTGCTCAGTATCGTCGACAACTACAACAGGGTCGCCAAGGACACGCGCAAGCGCGTCGTCGGTGTCTTGCTCGGTTCCACTTTCAAAGGCACCGTCGACGTTTCCAACAGCTACGCCGGTTCGGATCTATCCTTCTCATTTCCCCTTTTCCAACCACCACATTAGATTATTTATTTATTTATTTCACTTACTGGCAATGCTGTGTTGTGAGAATTTGTGCCCTAAATTTAATTAGGAAAATTAGAGCACCGTCTTTTTGTTAATTTTTTTTTTAACTATGTTCATTCTAATTTAGCTGATCTGTATGAAGAGCTGATAGGACTTTCTTTAAATTAAAGTAACATTGGTATTCAGAGTGAACAAACCAGATTTCTGACTTAGGAGTAGTATATGTATAAAATAACCTTCATTCTTTGGTGTATATGATGTGATATGATAATCAGTACTTTCTTAACATAGTCCTTTCCCGTTCCATTCCACATGTTAACTATTTCATGTAATGCACAATGTTATAAGAAATTTATGAGGCAGAGATTAGCATGAGATGACTTGTTTGTGAAGAAGTGTTATGTTTTTTTCACTTTAGTTTCATTTTGTCTATAATTTCAAAGAACATGCTTTGTAATATAGCATGTATAAGGGGTAAGGGATAATCTTGATGTTTCTGATAACACTAGTTGCTCCTTTGCTATGTTATGTTTACTATGTTGGATATATGAGGTTATGATTTCCGACATAATTTTGTTCATATTATTCTATGTGTGATTTAGAAATATCACTGGCTATTAGGATTCCATTTAGGATAAATGCATTGGCTATTATTAGGATTCCATTTAGAAATATCACTGAAGTTTTTTTTTTTTTTTTTTTTTTTTAAAACTTTAGTTTCATCTTGTCTATAATTTCAAAGAACATGCTTTGTAATATAGTATGTATAAGGGGTAAGGGATAATCTTATGTTTCCGATGACACTAGTTGCTCCATTGTTATGTTTACTATGTTGGATATATGAGGTTATGATTTCCAACATAAATTTTGTTCAGATGATTCTATGTGTGATTTAGAAATATCACTGGCTATTAAGATACATGCATTGTCTATCTCTCACTAATTGGTTATTTAATCAACAGTTCCCTTTGAAGAAGATGACAAGGACCCTAGCATCTGGTTTCTTGACCACAATTACCATGAATCAATGTTTTCCATGTTCAAAAGAATAAACGGTATGAATTGGTACATATTTCCTTGTATTTTTCTTTCTATTAAATATCTTACCTAATGAAACATGGGTTTTTATCTTTTGGTTTACAGCAAAGGAACATGTTGTCGGGTGGTATAGCACTGGTCCAAAACTGCGTGAAAATGACCTCGACATTCATGGGTTATTTAATGAGTACGTTTATCGAACTGATATCCTGTATAGAGTGATACTTCAATAGTGTGTTTTTACTTTATTCAATCATTAATATTTTCCCAAATATGTGTTTTTTTTTTAAAAAACTTTAGTGGCTTGGCATTGTCTTTACCCTTTTACCCTTGTGAATATAATTGTCATGATTTGATTGAAAACTTTTGAAGATATATTCTACATGTTGCTCTTATTCTCTTTGCCTCTTTCCTGGCTTTAGTGTTTTCATCTGTGTCTTTTGTATCCCTGATTAATCTTTATCCAAATTGAGCAAGCTTGAAACTGTTGCAGCTATGTTCCAAATCCTGTTTTGGTTATAATTGATGTTGAACCTAAGGAGTTGGGAATTCCAACAAAAGCATACTACGCCGTTGAAGAGGTTAAAGAGGTAGAACTTAAGTCCTTTATATTGTTTATAATTTTGTTCATACTTCTTTTTTATTGATATTATTACAAAAGTGATTCTGCGGTATATGATGGTGGGAGTGGAGCTAGTGTTTGTTTGAAACTTAATCCGTAGGCATAGGAACTGACAGATAGTTTATTCTGAATACAGAATGCCACTCACAAAAGCCAAAAGGTCTTTGTGCATGTGCCATCAGAGATTGCTGCTCATGAAGTTGAGGAAATAGGTATGTCATTGAATGTAAAACTAATGCAATTTTTCTATGGCTCATTTCTATTTTTTGTTTGGTTCTACTTAAAATTTTGAATTTTATCCTCACAGTTATCTAAAGTCTAAACAATTTCTCCTGCTGTTTTAATTTCTTCTTACCCTTGTGAAGGAGTGGAACACTTGCTTAGGGATGTGAAGGATACGACCATTAGCACCCTTGCAACAGAGGTGTGTTTTTTACTCATCCTTAATTATTAATTCCTTTCTCTTTGTTTTCTTTTTTCTTGATGCTATTTCCTTTCTATATGTTGCTTCCTCTAATACTTTTTTGGTTCTTTTCAGCAAAAGAATGAATGCTGAGTGCTGACAATGTAGTTTTTTTACACAGGTAAGTGCAAAACTCACAGCCTTGAAGGGTTTGGATGCAAGACTTAAAGAGATAAGGAGTTACCTTGACCTTGTTATTGATGGAAAGCTTCCCTTAAACCATGAGATCCTGTACCATCTGCAGGTTTGTTCGTGATATTCTTTCTTATTAAATGTCATCATTGGTTCATGAAAGTAGATCAAAGTGTTTTCTGCTGATCCACATCTCTTAGTTTAATTTAGAAGATAATCTTAACAACACAACTAATCAACCTTGTAACATTAATGGCTGGAAATAAGAATTGCTTGGAATAATAGAAGTTTTTTTTGCTCCATTATTGTTATTCACCATTTCATTTCTTATTGCTATTTGTTAGGACGTGTTCAACCTGCTACCAAATCTCAATGTTGCTGATCTTATCAAGGCTTTTGCAGGTTAAGATTTATAATTTGTTTTGTGAATACCTTTTTTTTTTTTTTTCCTGTGATGTCCCTTCTAGAATATTGATCCCTGTCCTACATGAACAGTGAAAACCAATGATATGATGCTGGTAATATACCTGTCGTCCCTCATTAGAAGTGTAATTGCACTCCACAACTTGATTAACAACAAGGTGAGATACACTATGCTGAATCTTGCTGCAAGTATTATTGATGTTTACTGATTTTGGCTTCATCTTTAGGATTCATTAGTATATTTTGAAAATAACTAAATAACAATTTTGGCAAGGTTGGAGAAAAAATCAAGTTAGTCCTCCTTAAATAGCTTTAAGTTTAGTATGCTAGTCGTTTGATACACACATCCTCTGCTTACTGGTCTGGGTGCATGGTTTTTCTTCACTCATAAATGAGATAAGCTTATCAAGTGAATCACTGATACACTGTGATTTATGACTTTTAATATTGGAATGAAATTTCAGATGCTCAACAAAGAACATGAAAGAGCAGAAGACTCCAAATCAGTAGCAGTGCCAAGTGCAGCTGTATAAGGTTTAAGGGGTTGTGATGGTTGCAGCTTTAAAGGCCATATTATTGAATACATGGACTGAGATTGTTACACCTTCATCACTTTTGTCGATCTTCCTGCGCATTTCTACTAGGATTAGAGAACCACACGTAACATGGCATAATGATCCCTTTTCACTTTTCCCGTGCTTTATTTATGTATTTTACACTTCAAAACTCTGCTCATTTACTTTCTTCCGTAGCTTTGTTAACAACCGTTCAAGAACTCACTATTATAAACAAATTGATGAGAATATAAGAAATGAAACATTTGTCCCGGTACTTTTTACTGATTCTTACCTGTCCACCAAGAAGCAGTTTAGATTAGTTAAAACAATCTATGTTGTGGGTTGCAACTCAGAATAAATCATGCACACACCATTGTGTAATTATGAACAAGGCAATAGATTGTACTTTGCCGGAAAGAAGAGGCTTCGGTATGGCTTGCAAAGAATATGAATACGCTGGTATCATTACTGTATGTATAAGAATATATATTTTAGTAATAACAAATTGACCAAATTGTAAATTACTTGGTTAAATTGTAGAGTTTTCGAAAATTATCTCGATATGTTTCTGGTGTGTGACTTTTTGAACTTTTTTTTGGTTACATTGATTGTTTTTGGTTACAAGTGACTTTTGAATTTGATATTGGGAAATCATTTTGCATTTTAAGTAATTAAAATTAAGTCAGGTAAACTTACTTGAGGGAAGCAGTGTTCTTAGAATTTGTTTTAATTAATTTATATTCTGAGAATCTTACTTTTTAAATTAATTTACAAGACTTGGGTTCGAAACAATGCATAAACATAATCGAACTTTCTTTGGTACTTGGACCACGTATGGTAATAATTTAATTTAATTTTTGTAATATAGCTGCACGAATTTTAATTCATTACCAACTCGCAATTACTTATTTAATAAAAAAATATAATCCTCTAAATTTTCTACAATTTTACTTTTTGACATGCCCTGGCAGTTGGAAAATTTAAAGCATAGCTTTTTTTTGACGAAGTAAAAAAAAAAAAACTAAACATAATGACTTGTTCAACATAAAAAGTATTATAAATAGTCGATTGAATTAGAAATAGCCCCATTGTTAAATGATTGAGTCATGGTAGATATTTGTTTGCTAGGGATATTTCTAGAGAGATGCATCCCGTCTTGGGTGTGAGGAGAGACACAATAAGAACTATAATGGGATATAATGCGAAAGAAAACAGAAGTAGAAGAGGAGTTGTAAGGGAAAATTGATGAATGGAAATCATTACTTTTTTTAAAAAATTAATAGGAAATAATTTTTTATCAGTCTAAAGTGTAGCCTATAATTTATAATATAACCTAATTAATGATGATATATCAATTCAATGATTTTAGTGTATTCAGTTACGAAGAATTTGCATAAATGAAAATGATTCTTTATTTCTTTTATACCCTACTTTGGAGTGTGAAAGAAGTAGATAGTTGAGAGATAAAAAATGAAGAAAGAAAGCAAAGAGAAAATAAAAGATGAGATAAAAAATGCTGTAAGTAAAGAAGAGAGAAAAAAATGGTGAATGGAGATGCCAAATAAAAAAAAAATTGTTACACAAATATTCATGGTATGTAAAAAAGGAAAATGGTGAATTCACACTTAAAGAGAGGTAGGAAGAGAAGAAAGAAAAATAATAGATTTGATAAATATGATATGATAAAAAATGAGATGGGGTAAATTGAGTGATGACACTGTGGGTGTGTGAAGGATTCATTACTCTCATTTAAAAAAAAAAAAAACACAAATACACATCTTCATAAGAGTGATCGATGTTTTATCAAAGCAAAGTATCTCTCTTAAAAAAATGTTTATATCCCCAAACATGATAGATTTGCTTAATCAGTTTCGAGACATGATTGAGCTTCTAGTGAATAGTGACATTAACTATTTTGTTTAAAAGATTTCTACACAGAAAATCGGAAACCAATTAAGTAGGATATCTTTTGTGAACAAAACATCTACCTATAGAATATACATTACCTTCTTCAGTATATTGAGGCGCATGGAATTCAAATATCTAATTTGCATGTGTAAAAAAGGTACTAAGATAACTTTGCTATCTTTCCATGTTTGCCCTCAAGCCTTTACATCATTTAGAAATAAAAAAATGCATGTTTTAAGATTCGTACGTCTGAGTGTGTTGTTGTAACTGCACTCTGGCTAGCTATAGGTCGGTGCATATGTTGCACATGAGATAAATTGTTAGCTGTTCGATTTCGATCGATAGAATAGAAAACTGCATTGGCTGGAATACCAAAACCGTTAATATGACAATAAAATTGGTGTGCGGGATTAATTGTCATGCACCATTTCTATTCGACCACAAACCCCATGTGGTTCATTGTACGGATCAGCCACTCCAAAATCATAATTCTTTTTGCATATAAATGGTATGGGAATGACAGTGAGAGTGACAGAGAACAACTTTGCGTCGGCATGCATGGCCAATCAGTAATAGTCAACGGGACCACTATGCGGAAGCAAGGTTTTTTTTTTTTTTTTATCCCTATTTTGAATTTTATGTGCTTTCTGATGCGCATAGCCATATGAATCCAGACATTTAAAATGAAGTATTGTATTTTGGACGCTTAAGAAAACAGGCATTTTATGTGTCATCGTATACAAAAATTATTTTGCACAAATTGCTTATTTTGTCATCTTAATTATTTTTTAATAATCTGAAGTGACTCGTGTAATTTAATGAGTTGATTTTAATAATTAAAAAAAGTCCAATGTAATGGTTGTTACGTAGAGTTAGAAGAGATTTTTTAAAATTTAAAATTCCTTCAAAGAATGGATTATTGATTGTCAAGCAACCACCTTGGGCTTGAAGCGTGAATAATGCACACAAGCTTATCTATCTTGTGCTGAAACTCAGGACTGCTTGGTCATAAAGACTCTAATATCATATCAAGAAATCAATTATCTTAAAAGTTTAAACTAGGGGTGAGCAAAACCCAGTATGTCCCACATACCCGTCCCAACCCAAGCTATTCGGGCCGTGTTAGACCCTGTCCCACATGAAAAATTAGGGTTTAATCAGGTCTCATTCAATAACCTGATATCGGGTTGATGACGGGTTCAGGTTAATCTTTGGGTTACCCAACCCATCCCATATATGTACATGTATAATATAACATTTATAATTTTATATTACTTAAAGGCTTAACATCATTTTAACTTTCTAAAGATTTTTTAATTTAACTCTTCTCTATGATACATGCTCTATTTACTTTGAAAACACATTCCATACATAAAGTTATATAATAATATAGTTATATTTTTCTCTTAACAATATTTGAAAGTTCATAAGAAAGTAAAATATTAGAATTTAGAGTTTGTGGAGGGGTTTCTTCAGGTTGTGGACGGGTTCGGGTTTCAAGTAGTCTTATACATTGTCGGGTTTATGGACGGGTTCGGGTCTAAAAATTTAGTGTAATAAAAAGTTAGGGTCGTGTATGAGATGGACAAAACCCGTCCCAACTCGTCCCACGCTCACCCCTAGTTTAAACTATTGGATGGAGGTATATTTCTAACATTGATTAGGTGGTAATTTTTTTGGTTTATCATATCATCAACAAGAACATTTTTTAAAATTTATAATTCTAGTAGGATGCAAATGAAAAGAAAATTTTTAAAAGAATTAAAACCAAAACTTACTTATTTTAGAGAGGTCAAACACATATTTTACCCAAACTCTAATTATAAAATCTAGGGTTAAATTAAATTTCCTTCTCTCAATTAATCTATGTTAACTATTGAATTTTTTTTATATATGCATGCATTATTTCTATATGTATGTGATCTATATGCTATTGGAATCCTATCATAGGACTGACTTGTAACAAATTGTAACAAACCTCATCTTTAAATTTAAATTGTCATTGTATATATATAGTCATATTTGGATGTAACAAATTGAGTTTTTGAGATTAATAAAATACAATTACTTAATTCTCTTTATGGTATCAAGAGCTTCTCAAGCTTAACTAGCCTTTTTTTCGATCCTCCAATGGCTTCTGAATCATCCGACAACACCACCGCTGCCAATACTTCTCCCACAATGACCTCTCCCTCTACCGACCTCATTGAATTTAACATTGTCACTCAATTACCCATTAAACTTAATGATACAAATTATCCTGCGTGGTGCAAACAATTCAACTCTCTCCTCGTTGCTCGCAACCTTGAAGGCTATGTCACTAGTGCCACTCCTTGTCCCCCCTCTACTATTGGCCAAGGTGCTGAGACTCGTCCCAACCCGGACTACACTCATTGGATTCGCCAAGACAAATTTCTTTATCTTACTCTCCTTGGTTCCTGTGACTCAGAAGCACAGACTGTTATGTCCTCTGTAGACACATCTGCAGATGCTTGGATCAAATTGCAATAATGTGCCTATGCAAATCGTTCTCGCTCGCGTGTTATGTCTCTCCGAGAGCGCCTCAGCACCCTATCCAAGGGCTCTGCCTATGAATATCTTCGATCAGTTCGGAGCACTGTTGATGAACTTGCATTAATTGGGCACCCATTAGATGATTTTGATCTCGTGATCTATGCCCTCAATGGCTTGTGACCCTCTTTTCGAGAATTTACAACTTCCATTTGGACTCGTGACACTCCCATTCGCTTTGATGATCTTTTTGACAAATTAGTGGACTTTGAATTATATCGTTAACGTGAAGATCGTGCTTCTGCTGTGTTTCCTGTTACTGCCAACCATGTCCATCGTTCCTCTACAAATTGTGGGTGACCTCGCTTCAATAATCGTGGGCGACCTCACTTCAATAATTCTCTTTATATGGAACTATGTCTTTAAATTATTTCCAATTGCAGGATATATCCGCATGTAGAAAATATGGGTTGTTAGAATACTTTCATGTCTTTCGCTATATATATATATATATATATATCAATGTTAACAAGTTTTGTGGGTAGCTTGCTATTGTATTTTGTGATACAATTTCAGCAAAATTAGTTTATATTTCACTATTTCAATAATTATTTTATTGAAAAATGTTGAATGGTTTATGTATTCTAATTTTCTTTTATTTCTATTGTTATGGACTAATCCCTTAGGCCCATTAATTAACATGACCCAAATCAATCTTAGTAGAATTTGTTATGTCATTATTGACTTACTACAATTATATATCTGCCCATTTACGACAATTATATATCTACCTACTTACTACAATTATGTATTTGTCCACTTACGACAATTATATATCTGGCCATTTACGACAGTTATATACCTGCCTATTTACTACTTTTATAATACTTGCTTACCATATTTACACACGCCCAAGACCCGCACTTACCCTTTTATAATGATATCTGCTTACCATATTTATACATGCCCAAGACCCTTATAAATAGAAGGTATCAACAATTCACAAGGTATGCAATCTTTACTCAGTCAACCACATTGGCTGTTTAATATATCTAACTTGGGTGTCGCAATGCCTTTGCAGGTACACCCCCCATCTGAGGACAACCCGGATCCGCTCCCTGACGCTGCCCAGATTCGAGTTTGACATCAGGCGCCCGAGTCCGAGTTCTACAACTAGAACATTTGGCGCTAGAAGGAGGGCCCCCCCCTTTTCCAGCATGACCGTTAGCACCCGCCTCTAGACGAGGAGTGCTCGCCCTCAACAAAAACCTAAAGGTTGGATGGACGACTTGGATAACCACGATGACGAGTTCAAGGACGTAGGCATCTCTCAACCCCCACAAACCCAACCAGCCACCATTCACCAGTCCGACACTCGAGATGAAATCATACGCCAACTTGAAGCTCGACTGAAAGAGCTAGAAGAACAAAGTCTGAAATCACCACCGCATCTCAACCTTCACCATCTCTGAACCAGATATGGATTTTGCCAACCTTAGCAACACGAGGAGATATAAGATAAATGAGTATGGTACATTCACTATTTCCATATTCATACTACGATTTGATATTTCCATTATATGGTTGTTACGTCTTTGAATCTATACTAAGTGTTCCAAGGTAAACTCAGATCCGATTCAGGCATTCATTTCCAAATGGGCCAACTCGGATAGAAGAAGTTGACTGGAGCTGTTAATTGGAGAAACACCAAGGATGATATTCGAATATATTTGAAGTGGTCAAATATAAATTTCCCTTGTTGAAAGCAAATGACTAATAAAAACGGGTTGTCTTGGCCGGTTTATTTCCTCATCCGGATATGTTCTCTTGGGAGGTTATCAATAAAGTTCATCACTCAGATTTCTCTCATTTGGTTGTCAAGCCGAGATGCCAACATGGTCGGCCGAGACGCCAACATTTTCAATTAAGCGGTGGTTAACCATTTCGATTATTATGCCTCGGAGCATTCCGAGATCGCGCCGAGATCGACCGAGTCATGTTAACATTTTGAATTACCTGGTGAAACTAGCTATCAATCACCACGAATTAATCCCCATCTCGGACATAGTTCCTTGATGCTTAGACCTCGACTTGACCAACTATATGTGGAGCCATCTTGGCCGCCTTGGTTCCGAATTCTGTTCTTAGCCGGATACATGTGCGTCACCCAAATTATTTTCATGACCAGATATGTCTTAGACGGGTCAACTTCGCCGATGGGACAAGCCTTTTCACACGGCAAAATTATTCTCCTTACCGACCAACTAACGAATTCAAACAGGATGCAGAGCGTTGAATACTTCTAAATCCGAGCTCATAAGCTCGGATAATATTGTGGGTAAAAAATATGAAAAAGACGAGTTGAGATCTCATCAACTTAACCAACCGACCATGTTGGTATCCCAGCCAGCCAACCGTCTGGATCAATTCTCTAGCCGGCTAATCATCCTAGCTAATTCTAGCCGACCAGTCCTCCCAGCAATGTTCCAGCCAACCAATTTTCCCTTGACTTAAGAAATCCCCTCGGCGAAGATCATTTGGAAACATTTGATAAACACTTGGGAATCCTTCTTCATCTCGAGTAGAAGACAAAGGCGAATAAACACTCCTACACAAACTCCGGACATCCCGAACGATAGATGCTAGCTAAGTGTGCCTAAGACCTCTGGGTCCACCCAATTGCACCTATTCGACCATACAGGCATGAAGTAATCTATATTCTGAGGGTCAACCATCTTGACAACTGCAGAGGCCATGTAACAATCATCCGAATCAGAATCACTATCAAAGGAATCCGACTCGGTCCTAATCACTCCAGACTTAGTCACATTTGTCTCAGAAACTCAATCATCCTAGAACTAAATTCAACAAAAACCGGATGTGAAGAGCATCTCGGATGTAAAGAACATCTCGGCTCAACACTAACTGGATGTGGAGAACATCTCAGATTAGCACTAATCGGATGTGAAGAGCATCTCGGATCAACAATAACCGGATTTGAAGAGCATCTCAGATGTAAAGAACATCTCGGCTCAACACTAACTGGATGTGAAGAACATCTCGGATCAGCACTAACCGGATGTAAAAGCATATCAGATCAGCATTAATCGGATGTGAAGAGCATCTCAGATCAACACTAACCGGATGCAAAGAACATCTTGGCTCAACCAAAATCAAATGCGAAGAACATCTCGGATCAGCACTAACCAGATGTAAAAAGCATCTCGGATCAGCAATAACCAGGATGTGAATAGCATCTCGGGTTAACAATAACCGGATGTGAAGAGCATCTCTCTTCTTCAATAATCACTTGAGCTGGGGACATCTATTACGAACCAGTACCATTCGGTCCTACTCAAATCAATTCAAGTACACAAGTTGACACAATAACAAACCGACTAGTCGTAACCCATATCGACTGAATCACCAATAAAGCTCAAGCTGACTTTACCAAGTCAACTTAAGTTGAGGGGCATTTGTTAATCAACATGACCCAAATCAATCTTAGCAGAATTTGTTATGTCATTATTGACTTACTACAATTATATATCTGCCCACTTACGACAGTTATATATCTGCCTACTTACTACAATCTGCCCACTTACGACAGTTATATATCTGCCTACTTACTACAATTATATATCTGCCCACTTACGACAATTATATATCTTCCTACTTACTACAATTATATTTTTGCCCACTCGCGACAATTATATACCTGCCTATTTACTACTTTTATAATACTTGCTTACCATATTTACACACGCCCAAGACCCGCACTTATCCTTTTATAATTATACTTGCTTACCATATTTATACAGGCCCAAGACCCTTATAAGTAGGAGGTATCAACAATTCACAAGGTATGCAATGTTTACTCAGTCAACCTTGGTTATTTAATATATCTGACTTGGGCGTCGGAGTGCCTTTGCAGGTACACCCCCATCCAAGGACAACCCAAATCCGCTCCCTGACGCCGCCCAGATTCGAGTTCGACATCAGGCGCCCGAGTCCGAGTTCTACCACTAGAACATCTATTAAATGGAGTGTTGTGAAATATTCCCTTCATTTTATTTAATGACATATAAGGTTATGCACATAAATTAAAAAATTATTCATAGTTTAAGGTGTTTATTGAGAAAATACTTTTTATTATCATTTTCTCATTTTTAATTTTAATTATAGATCAATATGAACTTGAATTTTGAACTGGAAAAATAAATCAATACAAAGATGTTTTCACCGTTTTTTATACAAAACTTTGAATATAAGAAACAAAATAAAAATAGTGTGATATTTTTATGACCAAAAGTGAAAGTATTTTTATAATTAAAACTAAAAAAATAGGAAATGGAAATTAAAAATATTTTTTTGAAAATAAATGGCTCATGGAATAGTTTATTTTTAAAAAACATTTTCCGTTTTTATTTCCTATTTTGTAGTTTTAATTACAATAATATAATGGTAACATTCATATACTATTATCATATTTGTATATTTATATATATATATATATATTTTGTACAAAGTTATGCTTTTTTCTTTTTCAAAATTTAATTTTAAAGGTTATATCTTATATTATAGTGTTTGTAAAAATGAATAAGCATGTATACTAATGTGATCTTTTTTATTACTATTAATATTGTAGAGTTAGACCGGTCTATATGCAAATTCAAATCCTTCGATGTCTCAAATTTCTTCAAGTGATTCAGTTTAAAAAATGAAACAGAGAAGAGTGCAGACATACGGGAATAAGATTGAACGTGGATATTGGTATCTCATTCAATTTCATGTTTATTATTTTATTTTATTTATTTACATACAAATTTAATTTGTTATCTATCTTTTTTTAAAAATAATTACAATTAACTTATATTAATTTTTTTTGTGATGGGACGACTATGACAGTACCCATATAATATTATCAAATTTGCAAGTTTGTACAAAATTATATTTTTTTTTCTTTTCAAAATTTAATTTTGAAGATTATTGTCTCATGTAATATTTTTTTCATCCTACTTATAAAAGAAAATATGAACAATATACAATGAATTTGGAACAACTCCTAGCACCAAACAAATAGAAGGAGAAAGGTGTTGTCTAATACATAAAGGGGACCATACATGAGGCTTTATTCAACAGGAGTGTTGATGGAAAATTGAAAAAAAATGGGAAACTAAAATGGTTGCATTGATCCCAATTTTCAATTTCTGTATGTACCGTTCAATGTATTTAGAAACAAACAGATAATAAGGGAATATATGTTGATGTGTCGAATAAATTGAAAGAAAATTGTGATCGGAAGTGAATTTAACTTGATTTTTCTCAAATTCATGAGATTTTGCTCAAATTAATGTGATCTTTTTTTATTACTGTTGATATCGTAGAGTTAGATGATGACCTCTATGAGAATTCAAATCCTTCAATGTCTCAAATTTCTTCAAGTGATTCAATTTAAATAATGAAACGGAGAATGATGCAAACAGGAGAATAGGATTGAATGTGGATATTGGTATCTCATTAAGTTTCATGTTCATTATTTTGTTTTATTTATTTACATAAAAATTTAATTTGTTATCTATCTCTTCTCTTTTTTCAAAACTTACAGTTATCTTATATTAAATTTATTAATTTTTTGTGATGAGATAATTGTTACAGTACCCATATAATATTATCAAATTTTCATATTTGTACCAAATTATGTTTTTTTCTTTTCAAAATTTAATTTTGAAGGTTATTATCTCATGTAATATTTTTTTTCATCCTACTTACAAAAGAAAATATGAACAATATACAATGAAATCAGAACAACTCTTAGCACCAAGCAAATAGAAGGAAAAAAGTGTTGTATAATACATAAAGGAGGACAATACATCAGTCTTTATTGGAGAGGGGTGTTGATGGAAAATTGAAAAAATGGGAGACTAAAATGATGATATCCCAGATTTCAATTTATGTACATATCATTCAACATATTTAGAAAACAAGTAGAAAATAAGGGTACATATGCTGATGTGTTGAATAAATTGAAAGAAAATTGTGGTCGGAAGAGAATTCAACTTGATTTTGCTCAAATTCATGACATTCCTTTTTATCAAAGGACAACTATTAGATCTTTTGATTCTGCATTGAACATTAACACGAGTGCATTATTTAACTGGCTAAAGTCAGAAGTCATATGAAGACACTCATGCTATAAAGTCTTTGTTGAAAGAGGAGAACAAAAGAGCTAGATTGTAATTTTGCATATCCATGTTTGATAGTGCTAGCATACCACATCATCCCATTTTCTTGGAGATGTATAACATCATTCATATTGATGAAAAATGGTTCTATATGACACAGAGATCTTAGAATTATTATTTTCTACAACATGAATAGGACCTAAAATACGCACTTGTAAAATAAAAAAAAATTCATTGGTAAAGTTATGTTTTTAGTTGCTATAGCCCATCCAAGGTTTGATTCATAAGGGAATGAACTATTCTTTTACAAAATTGGTTTATTTCCTTCTGTCACACAATATTTAGCTAAAAAAATCCAGTGTCAATAAAATCCGCGAGCACATTAGACACTAAACCTATAACTTCAATTACAAAGTTGTGAGGACATCCTTGTTTGATAAAGTCTTACCTGCCATCAAGGCAAAATGGCCAAGAGAGGAAATATGCAATCTGATATTTATCCTTTCAGACAATGAAAGAACACACATTGGTTGTGAAGATATGAATTTCGCCGACTAGTTTCACAAGATGGATTAATTCAATATTCGGTTTTTTTAGTGTTATTCAAGTTTTACAATATAAATAAGTCACCTAAATCTATTGATGAGTTTATTAGCGTCGCTGAGAGGTCATTTGAAGCATTTTCTACATTGAAATCAAATCATATATTTTTAATGTTGTAACTGTGAATGATTGGAATCATGAAAGCAAGAGGTTCACACAAGTATAAAATTCCCCATTTTAGAAAGGGAAGGACAATTGTCTGTCCAACTCAAATGTGGTCTTAGATTGGTGAAAAATGTTCTCCAATATTTAGATTGAGATTTGAAGTTCAAATGCTCAAGTAATACATTATGTTTCTATTTGTTATTCAAAATTTCATTATTTTCCTTTTCATGTAGCTTTGTTTATATATCTTTTTTGATTTGTTTTTATCAATTGCTAATAGTGATATGTAGGCAAATGGATTAGTGAAATATTTTGTCATGATTAATTACGAAATTAAACTTCTGTGGATATTATGAGTTTTTACAAATAAAAGTATTTTAAAAGGTTTCACGTGATTCTTACGACTTAATATATTTATGAATTAAACTATAAAATAGTGACAATGCTACATAAAACATTTAATTGTAAACTTTTTCCATTTAAATAAAATAATTTGTCATTCCTTTAGATTGGAGTTGTATAATCACAAAAATTGCAAATAAAATTTTATTATAATAAAAGCCAAAAATTCAAAAAATTGACATTGCATCACTACAATGACTAAGAATTAATTACAACACATTTCTATTCTTCGCATATTTTTCTAAGTAGATAAATTTTTAACATGACACAATACCAAGAAAAGACAAAAATCAAATTCAACATGACAGCACCATGAGATTGCCAAAAAAACCAGAAGCCTCAAAATCCCAAACAGAAATTTGGAAGGGACCCGGAGAAATGACAAGCACATTAGGAAATAATTCTGAACTGAAAAATCAAATAGCTTGCAGAAATTGATTCAGAACAACAACCTACACAAACTTCAACTATACAAAACTCATGCAGTCTAAAGGCACAATGGCAGCCTAGCCAAAATTCAAACATACTGCAGGTAGGGTTAGCCATGAGAGAAAAGGGTGGGAGAAACTTTCATTCTTTGAAGGAAGCCATTTCCAAGACCGAAATTGAATTAGATGCAACAAAATTTAAGGAGAAACCACATTATTTTCAAAATACTGCATTATTCCTAGCCAGCCATAAACTCCATAAAGTATTTAACCAGATGAGATCCCAACTTTGACATAGTTTTGAGCTACAACTTGGAAGCCCTAAAAATTGCTCAAAATGATCACAACAATTATTATGTTGGACATATGAATAACCAAACCAGTCGAGGCATGACATCCAGGTCTGATGTGCATAGATACACTCAAATAAGATATGAGTAGTGGCTTCCAAACATTGTCCACACCAAACAAATAGCACATCAGTATGCATAATTATATTCCTCTTTGCCAAAATCTGCTTTGATGGAATTCTACCTAGGATAGCCCTCCATGCAAAGTAAGACACCTTTGAGGGAGCAAAATTACACCATAGGAAATTATGTAATGAAAAGTCTGCAAAAATAGCATCATTAACTATAACATTATACACTGATTTAACCGAATAAAGGCCTACAACATCTGCCATCCATCGCCAAGAATCACCGCACCTGTCAAGCACTTTGAACACATCCAGTTCCAATAACAACGAAGACAACAAGTTTAATTCCTACTGGAATAAATTTCTTCGCCACCACTATTTCCAATCAAGAGAACCTTTTTTTATCACAACCATGTTAGCAACGGATACCTCCTTATTTTGAGCGATAGTGAATAAATGACTATAACGCTCACACAAAGGAGTTGTACCACACCAACTATCTTTCCAAAAGGAAATTTGCTTCCCATCCCCCAACACCCTAATACAAGTACTAGAAAACCAATTTGAAACAATGTTATCACAGTTCTCAATGGACCACAAATCTAACCATCATGTAGACCCTTTACCCCTCACACTATCCCCACTCACACACGTCTCACCATAAATGGAAGTAATTACTCTATGCCAGAGACTATCCCTTTCAACTAAAAGACATCATCTTCATTTCCCAAGAAATGCTAAATTAAAATCCCTCAAGTCCCTTAAACCCAAACCACCATGCCTCTTATCCCTGCAGACAACATCCCAAGCAACCCACGAAATTTACTTATGGTCCTCATTCCCACCCCACAAGAAATTAATAAATAAATATTCGAGTTGAGAAATGATACCTTTTGGAGCCTTGAAAAAAAAAAAGAAAATAGACCGGGATTGAATGAAGAACAGATTTCAAGAGGACAAGTCTTCCACCAAAAGATAATGACCTACTCTTCCTCTTTAACAATCTCTGCTTAACCTTTTGGATAATTGGATTCCAAGTTTTCAATATCCTTGGATTAGCCCCTAAAGGTAATCCCAAATAAGAGTACGGAAAATTTCCAACTCTACAATTCAAGAACCGGGCCATAAGCTCTAACCAGTTGACATTAACATTTATCCCCATGAGATTACTTTTGTGAAAATTGACTTTGAGGCCAACCACTAATTCAAATAGCTGTAACACTGACTTTATTGCCCAAACATTAGAAATAGTAGCACCACCCATAATTATAGTATCATCAGCATATTGGAGATGTGAGACATGGATCCTCTCCGAACCAACCGAATAACCAGTGAAAACATTTAACTGCACTGCTTTTACTCAACAAAGAATTCAACCCCTCATCAAAAGTTAAAAACAGAAACGGAGCCAAGGGATCACCTTGCCTCAACCCTCTACCAACCCCAAATTCACTAGTTGGACTTCCATTAACAAGAACTGAGATCCAAGCAGTGCTTAGACACTCTGTTACCCATTTCTGCCAAAGTAGTGGAAACCCCATTTTCTCCATCACAAATTGAAGAAAATTCCAATTAACGGAGTCATATGCCTTTTCAAAATCAACCTTAAAAGATAAACATTATTTCTTCTCCCGTTTAGCTTCCTCAATGACCTCATTAGCAATCAACACACTATAAAAAATGGACCTATCTTTCACAAAAGTAGATTGGCAACTAAAAATCACCTTACTAATAACTTGTCGTGATCTATTTGCCAACAACTTTGTCAATACCTTATACACACAACCGATGAGAGAGATAGGTTGGAACTCCTCCACTCTTCGAGGATTGTCATTCTTTGGTACAAGTACAATAAAGGAGCTATTGGAACCCTTAACCAGCTTCCCATGAACATGAAATTCATTAAAGAAAGCCATAAATTCAGATTTCAAGAGGTCTCAGAAATCCTTAATGAAAGTGAAGTTGAAACCATCTGGACCTGGACTTTGGAACCCTCACAATCCCACACTGCAGCCTTGATTTATTCCTCAGTAAAAGGTTGAACCAAAGATGAGGCATCAACATCCGATAATGATTCAAAAGAAAAAAAATCCTAAAGAGAAGATCTATTCCAATAGGACTCTCGAAAATGCTTCTCAAAATACCCTCTCTGACTGCTCTCTTAACTTCTAAAGTCTTAGAAAAGCTTTCATTGTCCACCTTCACACTTCTAATGTCATTCCTCAACCTCCTTTTATTGATACAACCATGGAAAAATCTTGTATTAGCATCACCTGCCTTTATCCATTGCACACAAGACTTTTGTTGCAGTAAATTATTCTTCATAGACATATAAGAACATAATTGTGCTCTACGGTCCTTCTTTTGTCGAACCTCTTCTAATAGTAAGTTACAATCTTCAGCTTTAAGGTCCAATTTATGTATATTATCCCAAGCCTCAGAAATTTTGCCATCCAAATCACCAAAAGTATCCTTATTCCATCTTCGCAATTAGGGGTGTTCATATCTAATCCAATGCAAACCGCTAATATCGAACCGAAAAAAAACCGAAAACCGAAATCCAAAAAACTTAAAAACCGCAAAAAACCGAAATTTTTTATTGGATATATAGGATTGGTTTTCGGATCCTATGTTGAAAACCAATCCAATCCAATCCAAACATATATATACATATATTATTACTTATAAAATAATTATATATTTATACTCGTATACATATATATATTTATAAAAATACTTATACTAATATATTTTTTGTGATTTTATTATCTAACATCTTGTTAATATTTCTATAAATATCACAATATAAAACTAGTTTTAAATTAGTTTTCATGTCTCATGTCATTTTTTTTAATATAATTTTATGTTAATTTTAATAAATATAAGTTCCAATAAGAAAATATTTAATATTACTTCATTATTTTATCAATTTTATCAAATATTTATTGTCGTTTTAAAAAATTGAAAACTGATCCAATCCAATCCAATTTAAATTGGATCGGAATGGATCGAATTTGAAAAAATATCAAGACCGATCGGATGATGAAATTACAAAACCGCAATGATTGGATCGGATGGTTTTTTGCCTCAAAACTGATCCAAACCGAACCGCGGACACCCCTATTCACAATCTTTGTTTCAGCTCCTTCAGCTTTTCCTTTAATACAAAAGTCGCACGCCCTTCCACACAATTCCCCCCACTGCTTATAAACGAAATCTTTATATCTTGGATCATTCCTCCAACAATCTAAAACCTTAAAAGGTTTTGGACCCCAGTTGATAACCTCATGCTTGAGCAAGATAGAACAATGATCTGAAATGCCTCTCTTCAAACCCCACCGTGAGCATTGTGGCCACTTTGCTAACCAAGAATATGACACCAAATACCTATCAAATCTACTGAGAGATGATCCATCAGATTTGTACCATGTGAACTTCCTTCCGATTAAAGGCAAATCAACCAGTTCAACGTCCTGAATAAACATTTCAAAACTGACCATATCTTCATCTCTCCAAAAAGAAGCCACCCTCTCCTTTCGCCCTCCGACCTCACCGCATTGAATTCACCCCCAAAACACCACAAATCACCCCTTGACTTGCCTTGATTTCCAACAACTGAGACCATAATTCTTTTTTCTATTGTAGGTCACACAATGCATAAATATTAACAAGACAACACTATGTGTTATCCTCCCCCCATAGACCACTAACACCAATATAATTTTCAGCAGTAAACACTTCATTCATCACAAAAGTGGACAATTTCCATATAGTCAACAAACCCCCTGACAGACCAGTAGAAGTTGCAAACAACCAACCATAATCACCTCCCCTAGTTAACATATCACAAAACCTATGATCAGTCATTTCTTTCTTTATTTCTTGTATGAATAAAACATCAGCCTTTTCACAAGTAAGCAAATTCCTCACCTTTGTTTTCTTTAGCCTACCCCCAATTCCCCTTATATTTATAGAAGCTATTATCATCAAATCAAATTTACTCCTAGCAAATCTCCCCCTCTGGTCAAATCTCCTACACATTTTCCCCCTTCCCAATAGCTGATATGTCTCTACATTCTAAATTTGATATTTTTTGACCATAGCTTCATCACTAACAGAGCCTTTTATCCCCAATTTGACGCCAATTTCCCAAATTTGTTCAACAACACTAGCAACATCCAGAGTTACCAACCTACTAGCATCAAGTAGGTCTAGTTCAGAATTGCTTACCAGACCATTATGTTGTTTACGCGGCCTCCCTCTCCTACACCTTTGGCCATCCGCTTTGGTAGTCATCTGAGCTAAAGGCACCACATTAAGCAATGACTCAACTTGAACAATAGGTACATCACACAGTTCACCTTAAAGTACTCCAGCCTCGTTAAAAGATTACCGTGTTGTGATTGATAGTCACCACTGCGCCCTAGCTCATCCAAATTTGCCATTGGAGAATTATATCTTTTTTATCTTCAGAAAATAAATCTCTAAAACCATGCTCCAATTCATCTGCCCCATTTTTATTCAGACCGTACCCCACAAATAATTAAAAAAATTAGAAAAAATTTAAAAGGTTATAGAAAAAAGAAAAATTTATAGAAAAAAATTAGAAAAAAGAAAAAAAAATCAAATTTATAGATACTGGTTATTTTTCTTTTACCATTTAGACTTCATAAATTATATAAACATGTAGTTCCATGATTTTGACACTTTGGCCATATAACTATTTCAAAAAATTTATAAATTAAAACTAGAAAAAATATGATATATATTTTCCACACACAATTTAATTCAAATATTTAGCACAACGCAATACAAAGATGTCCCGAATAGGATTTCCACAACCATAAAAGTCTCAATCTCACAAATTAACAAACTAATGTTCTATTATGGCACCAAATTTTAATTAAATTTTATTTTACTATTACTAATTTTAATTGAAATAAGATAATTATTAATAATATAATTTTTTATATAGGAGGTTGGGTTGGGTACATCGGGTTGTATTTATCTAAACTCACTACCCAACTCAAATTGATCGTGTAATTCATACTTACCCAACCTAAATAGACCCGATAATCAAATTCAACCCACCAAATAGTGATTGAGTTGGGTTGGGTTGGTCCGGTCGGCCGAACCCATGTGCAACCCTAGGTGTCGTGTCCAATCTCTTTGTCTTTTGTTTTTTTTAAATAAAAAAATTTATCACTTACAATTTAATGAATCCATATTTACTAGTTTAATGGTTACTCATTTCAGGTTATTACATTAATTTTTATATATATATATATATATATATATATACACATATATATGTCTCATATGTAGTATATTTGGTTATATTACTTATCAATCTATAATTTACAAGGATGGCTGGAAAAATCACTTTCATTAAAGATCTTACTAATATCCAAATTAATAAAAAAAACTTATAGTTTGTATTATATATTTGGTTATGGTTCGTATTAAACTTTAAAATTTATCGGTCTAATACTCCAATTACAATCATCCTCCGTGCATCGCAAGAGCACCAGACTAGTTATAATTATAATAGAAACTAAACTTGTTTTTCAGGTCTTCAAAAGGAAACTACCAATAGCATAGTATTTCCCCATACTCAAATATAAGTAAAAATAACTAAATTCACACTTATTAAGAAAGTTAGTTAAACTCATTTTATTTTCTTGATATCATCTAAAAAGTGCTTGCATTGCCTAAATTACCTTACATTCAATTTTATTAAACTTTTTTCACGTAGACATATTTAATATCTATTGACATGTGATTCATTAAATAAAGTGATTGAAAAATAAAATTTAAATTAAATAAGGAGTAATTTAAAATTATGTCATTAAATAGAATGAAATAAGTTAAGTTTTCCTTATATTTTAGTCAGTTTGATATGCCTAATTTTTTTCCTTATTTTCGTCCCGAGGGATTACTACCCGGCTAAAATATGTTATTGGTCCACCAAAATATCCCGATTTTCCCATTTGGTCCCCCAATTTTTTTTCCCAAGTGGCCCTAATTTTTTTTCATTCCCATTTGGTCCCTCTGTTAGTGCACCGTTTATTATCTCTATTAAATGCTTGCGTGACAGCTTAGCTGGACAAAATAATCATACATGACATGCATATGTGTCTTCTTATGTGTCCTACATGATAAAATAAGCCCATAGATGGTGAATCAACGCCTTTTTGTGAGTCACATTAATGAATCTATAATTGTTTTTTTCATAAAAGGTGGTGATATAAGTCATGTAGGACACATAAGATGACACATATGCATGTCATGTATGCTTATTTTGTCCACCTAAGTTGCCATGCAAGCATTTAAACGGAGATAATAAACGATGTACGAACAGAGAGACCAAATGAGAATAAAAAAAAAAATTGGAGGACCACTTAAATTTTTTTTTAAAAAAATTAAATAAAAAAATCGGGATATTTTGAGTTAAAAAACATAATTTAACCGATTAGTACCTATGTACTATCTACTACTATTCAACTAAAACAGCACCATTCAAAGGGTACCGTTACGGCGGCATCAGAAAATACACACCCTTCAAGATTCTGACATGTGTCATGCCTGAGCAGACGCAAAAAGCATGAACTCAGGGTCAGACTCGAGCCGCGCCATCGTTTGCGGCGCCAAAACCATCTCCAAATCGACGGCTCCGCCGCCTTTCCTTCCCGGGAACGCCGAGATCTTCCCATCAAACTTGTTGGCTCTGCCGCTCCGCACCGCCAAGGGCTTCCCCCATCCAAAATCATTGTCATACATTGGGAATCTCGGCGAGCTTCCTATCTGCAAACGTTGCACCGTCGTGGTTCCCCAGCTCGAAGATCTTCGGCTCGCGCTCCCAGTTCTCTACAACGCGCCGCACCATAGAGCTATCATACGCCTTCACGTTCTTGTTCAGCTCCTCCGCGCACCACCGCAAATCCCCACACACCACGTCTCCAACGGCAGCACATGTGGCGATGCTCTGAATCGCGTTCCCGAAGTAGTACTCTCCCAACTTTGGCTCCAAACGCTGCCTAACATTCACCGCCATTCTAAACGTCGTCGTTTTCGATCCCTCTAAGTTCCTCGCACGCGTCACGCAGCGCCACGTCAGCGCGCACAGTGACTGAAACGACGAAATCTCTGTCGTTTGGACGGTTACTTTTTCCGTAACCGTTTCGTTGCTCGTAACTGTTTTCTGTTGAGGATCGTTGCTCATCTTCCCCACCAACTCAACGGTGTTGTCGACGTTCTCCGGAAATGTCCGGTGGTTCACTCTGGCTTTCAGCTTCTGAATTGATTCGCGGCTGAAGCTGAAAATCCTTTCACGCAAGGGCTCGTCGGCGTTGAACTTCACCTTGAGTTCACCTTCCGGCAACCGGAGCGCGACCTTGGAGACCAGAATCGATTCTCGGCGGAAGTCCGGGACATTGGAGGCAGGCGTGACTCCCCTGGAAACTTCAGCAAAGGTATTGAAGAAGTTCCAGAGGGAGGTTCCGTCGATGACGGCGTGGCAGACAGCGCAGCCGATGAAGATTCCGTCGGCGAGATCGGTGACCTGAACGGCCATGATAGGGGAGGAATGCGCAGTGTAGTTGATTTTGCGATGGAAAGGGAAGAGTTCCTTGATGAGGAATTGAGGGACATCGGGTGGGGACAAGAGGTCGGCGATGGTGAGGTCGGTGGCGGCGGCGTGGATGAAATTGACACCGGCGTCGTTGCATGTGATGTAGATGTAACCGTCGGAGTCGGTTATGAAGCGGCCAGCGAGTGGGGGGAAAAGAGAGAGGGTGCGAGAGAGAGAGGTGAGGAGGTGGGGGATGAGAGTGTGAGAGGGAAGTGATGGTGTGGTGAAGAGACAACCCTTTTGGATGTAGTGACAGCAAAGCATGTTAAGGTCTGAGATAGAGAGCTTGAGGTTTCCCAAAGTGGATTTCTGATGAGGGGAAACAGTGCATTTTTGGATGATAGTGAGTGCACAAGAAGAAGCAGAAGACATTTTATTGGTTTGTAACGTAATATAAATTAACACAAGTTCCCTCTCACTTGCTGCTACTTGCTTCTGTGAGATGCTCAAGCAAGTGAGATGGTAGAGGAAGTTGGGTGAGGTGTGTTTATATAGGCCAGCAGAAGGTGCCTTGGTTCATGCACGCAGACGATAATGTTCATTGTTCAGGTTGGTGCTGCTTCCATTCATTTTTTTTTGGTGGACTCATCCAGAACTTTTTGTAAGATATGCATTTTTTTTTCAAAAAAATTCTGGATATCTACTAATTAATTTGAATTGAGTAGACCTAACTAGCGAGTGAGATATTGTTTAAAGAGAATCAAATTCTATACTACTCGTACCAACAGGCAATAGATATACTGGGAATAGTTTTTAAGATTTTTATATAATTGGATGTTATGTTCTATATGGATAGAGGTTACTCTCAATCAGTCAATCATATCAAATATCATGTCTAATTCTTCTCTCACTTTTTGTTCGATCTCTCTATCTCCCATCCACATAAGTGCATACACACCATAAAGGTGTGCGCATTAAGTATTTTCCAGAGAGGAAATTATGAGTGCATTTATTATTTGCCTAAAATGCTTTGTATTCAAAAGTTACATTGAATTTCACTAATTTACATAAAGCGAGATATATCTATTTAAAGAAATAAAATGCTTTCAATGTTTTTTTCCTTCTATTTACAATACCCGAATTTGATATAAGGGAGTTATACCAAATTTTTGATATATACTTAAATTAACAAATGTTGGTAGGTGCATATGTGTGATTGAATTAATACAAATAAAATGATTTTTATACTATTATGAAATGATTCTACCTTCTTTTATTGTATGTAATTAATTGTATATATTAAATAAAAAAATTGACAATTAAGAAAATAAAATTATTTCATCCATTTTATTTTGATTATCATTTAAGATTGTGGGATAGCAAGAAATTAAGAAATACAATTAATATTTTAATTTCGTGAAAGTTATTAATTAAATTTTCTATTGGATATGCTAACTAGTGTTTTAAGTTCAGTTACCATTAACTAACAATTGCTCTAATTTTTATCACGACACTTGTTACCATATCTTTTTCTTTTTCATACACGTTATCTCTTATATAGTATATCGATCCCTCCATTCTAAAATGCATACAAATTAATTTTTTCAAATATATTTAAATTTATACAATTCTTACTACTAAAATAGAGAGAGATAGTATAATCAAGAGTATTGAAAACGTAAAGAAAGAGAATAAATATAATAAAGACTGAAGGTACAAACTTTAGAGTGAGAAATATAATTATAGTTGTTAATTGAAATAATTATAAATAAGGGTATAGTGGGGGAAAAGAATTAATTAGTATTGGATTTCTATAACAAGGATTTTGAAATAAAAGTAAAAATAAAATAAAAAAACAAGAGTTTTTGAATGGGGGAGTATTAAATAATTTCTTACTCATCTATTATTCTCTTTTCAATTCCTCTCTTATTAATTGTTAGTGGTAAATTTGAGAAAAATTATTTAATTATTCATTAATATTATAAAGAAATAATATTACCAAAAAAATAAAGAAACAATCAAAATAAAACAAAAAATGCTAAAACAACAATCAAAATAAAGCAAATAGTGTTGTTGATTGGTCTTGCTAAGCTACCATTTTCTTGTTCTAATTAAATCTGTGTGGGTAGAAGACTTTCCTACATGAATAAATTTCCCGGAAATGATGTATATTTGGCCTTTTTGGCCTTTTACTTAATAGTAAACCCACCCTTAAAAAAAGCAATATAATCAAGATGAAATTAATAATCTTTTTCGACCAAAAAAAATAATAATCTTTTACATACTCCAGTGAGAAAAATATAAAAAAGGATAAAATTGAATAATTATAATAAATAATGTAACAAAATAAGAAATAAAAATATAAAAAAGGATAAGATGAGATTAAAAATAGATGTGAAAACATCATAAATGTTAAAAAAAAAGCTCTAAGCAACTAGTGGAATGAAAAACCACGTTGTCATTTTTATTACTACCGAGAACCTTTAGATTTTGTTTATTTACAGTTTTTAAAAATTGTTTTCTATTTTTAAAAGCAGAAAATTGAAAAACCTATTTGAAAGACAATTTTTAAAAATTGTTTTACAAAGTTCTACCCTTTTTTAGTTTTTAAAAACAAAATTCCGAAACTTTTTTAGGTGTTATGGAAAACTATTTTTTATTTTTCTGTTTTTGTATTAAAAATCTGTAAAAATATAAATCAATATAAAAAAACTATTTTTAAAAAATAGTTTTATAAAACATTTTTCAAAAATTGAAAAAATAAAAGTAAATCAAACAAGCTCTTAGCATGCTTGTTTTGTTTTTGTTTTTTATTTATTTACATGTAACTAGATTTAAAAGATGTTTCAGATTCGAACACGATTGATTGACTTCTATTGAAAATACACGTGGCTTTGACAAAAAAAAGATGTGAAAGACCACAAAAGACATTAATTTATTCAACTAGAGAGGAAGTTAGCAAAAAAAAAAAAGAACACTAGAGAGGAAGTTTAAAATTAGCAATGCCCACTAAATATCCTTTAACATAATATACAGTGAATTCTATCATATAATTGAATTATAAATGTCAAAATATGAATAAACTAAGTTCTAACTTAATTAATGGTCTCAAATTCAAATTATGTGTATGTAATTGCATTAAATACTAGGAGGGAGAGCTTTAATTTGCCACCCATAGAGTTTCTATTTAACTCGAGTGAATTGCCTCCATAGAGGATAACTATAATCTTGAAAAAAAAATAAGGCACTTAATGAGGAGCATGTAACTTTCTAATAAAAGTGATTTTCAACATTTATGTATTTTCTTTAAATTTATTGAGCTTAGTTATGTGGCTAGTGGTTGGTTTAGCGACTGGTGCAATTATCCTCTCTGATTTTTTTTTTTCAGAGCAGTAAAACAACCTAGTTCAACTAATTATTAGTTACTTGCATTTTTGTCTATAAAGTATATATAAATTAAAATTGTAAGCTCGATTATATTGTCTTAGTATTTCCTAATATATATATATAATATTATAATATTATTATATTATTTTTGAGTAAACTAGCAATCTAGTCCTCGACTTTTATAATACCTTTCAGTTTGGTCCCTGACTTTAAAAAATATATCCGTTAGTCCCTCAGTTTTACATCTGTCATGCATTTGGGTCCTGAAGTGTAAATGGTGTTACTTAACTGCTGAGTGGGAACGTTATCTGACATGTGGCTTCACTGTGGAAATAAAACGTTGTCGTTTTGCCTTTGTATATGACACATAGGAAGAGAAACAATTTCACATTATTTCTAGAGTTGTATTTCCTCCTCTCCCGCGCGTTTTTCTGAGAAACATCGAAGCTGAGTTTTCTCCATAGGTGGTGGTTTTGCAGCGGCATTGAGTGTGCAGACCGTTCTTTGGCTAGAGTTGCAATGGATTCACAGGTACCGTAATGTGATTCCAGCTATTTGTATTGTTTAGAGTTTTTACTGGGTTTAGGGTAGGGTTTAGAATTTTGGTCAGGTGTGCTTCTGTTTCATGTTTTTGTGTTTGAGGTTTGTCCCAAATGTTGATGGCGATTTTGTATAGCGTATAATGGACAGAGAAAAATTTTGTTTTATGGTAAGGGTGATTAGATCTAGTGACTTTAGTGGTGGGGTAGTGTGTTAGGAATCTTCTCTGATTTTTAGTGCTATGGGAAGAGAATAACTTCAGGGGGTGGCAGTGATCCCCCATTGTTAGTCTTTGTAGGTTGGACCCATGTGAGTTCTCTGTTTCTGATGTGAGAAAAGTCTGGTGAGAATTGTTTAATGTGGCTTGAATTAAATATAGTATATGATGTGGCATTTTATTTAATATTATAAAAAAATTATTATTGAATTAATTATTCATGAAATCATGTATGATGGAATTTATTATGTTGCATGCAGAGAATTAATGTACACATACACCATGGTGGTAACTTTGAGGAGCAAGGGAATGGGGGAAGGGTCAGATATAAATGGGGAAAGGTGGATATTTGGCCTGATTGTGATCCAGACATCCTAGATGTGTTTAGTTTTCTGAACTTTAGCAAAGAGTTGGGTTATGATAAGGTGAATAATGTTTATTGGTTGGATCCCTCTGTGAGGTTTAGGGATGGGTTAAGGGTGATGAAGGAAGACTGTGATCTTCTAGAGGCTTTGGAAGTGGCAAAGAGAAGTGGAGGAGAGCTTCATTTGTACTATGAACATCCAGTGCAGGAGGCAGAGATTGTTGACATATCAGCAATTCTGAAAGAAGTAATTGCAAGTGTTCATGATGAAGGAGGTAGTACAATGCAGTAGGGTGTGGTTGAGGAAGTAGGAAGTGTGGGTAAAAAATGTGGGGCATTAGAATTATTTGTTGATAATGGTGATGGATTTAGGCAGAAAAAAAGAGAGGACAAGGAAGTGCAAACTGCAAATGAAGGCCAGGGGAATAATGTGACTTCAGTATAAGTTATCAATAATTGCTAATTTTTTTCCTTACAAAAGCTAATCTTAATTTACTTGACAGGCTTCAATGTGAATGAAGTTGGACAGAAATCTGCTGACAAGGTTGGTGCAGTTGCTGCTAGTGAAGGACAAGAAGGTTAGTATGGATTAGTTTATTTGTTGTAGTTAATTTATATTATGTTGTTATTTATGTAACATGATGTTAATTTTTTTTTTTTGCAGGTAGCCCAGCAAAAAGGGGTCCTAGAGTGAAAAGTCCAGCCAAGAGGGTAATAAGGGTCAAAAGTCCAGCTAAGAAGGGGCAAGGGACTATGAAGAGTCCAGTAAAAGAATTAGGCAGTTTGGAAAAAGGCAAGGAACCAGTAAAGGAAAAAGACAGACAACACAAAGGCAAGGAACCATGTCAAGGTTCACATAACATAACCACAACAAGTATGAGTCCAGCTAAGAAGGGGCAAGGGATTGTGAAGAGTCCAGTAAAGGAATTAGGCAGACAAGACAAAGGCAAGGAACCATGTCAAGGTTCACACAATATGACAAGAAGAAGCATGAGTCCAGCAAAGGTAGGGACTGCACAAGAATGTCACTTGAGATCAGGGAAGAAGATATCTAGGACAATTGTTGGACAAAAAAGTGGAGAGGATGTGGATGGGAGAGATAAGGGAAAGGGAAAGGCTGCTCAGAATGAGGAGGGGCAACAAAAAAAACCAAAAAAATCTAAATAGAAAGGGAAAGAAAGGGCCAAGAGTTGTTCATGTTGACAGTGACTCAGATGTAGAAGTAGAGGAACATATTGGGCATAGGACTAGCTATGCAGTTCAGACCAATGTAAGGGAGGCAGTAAATGTTGATAATGATGGTTGGCAATCTGAAGACTGTTAGAACCACAGGAAACACTAGAAAGGGGGGTTGAATAGTGTTTTAAACTTTTTGATAGTTTTTGGAAATCTTTGGTTAAAACATGAATATGGGCACCGTTAAAAATAGTCTTAAGATCAGAGATAGTTGAAACATGTGGAAGATAAGAAAAACAATGTTTCTTCTAAAGCTTAAGATTGTTTTAAACAGAGGCTTCTCAAAGTATCTTCTGAAGATTATTACAAAGAGTATTTTCAGCACAATTTCTAAAATACTTCAGACTACTAGAGGTTGTCTGAAGTCTGTTCCTGATTTTTGTCCTGATCTCTTTCAGACTCACTTCTGAGATTTTATTTCAGAAGTTCTTCAAGGAACATTCTTTGTAAAGCTTCAAATGATATAAGAGATATCTCATGTTTTGTTCATATGAAAGATCATTTTATTGAAATAGTTATGTTAAGTTTATTATAGAAAATACTTTTCAAATTCCAACTTAAATATGAAAAACTGGAAGTAAAGAGATTAAGAAAAAGGAGAACTTAGGCATAGAGGTTTCAGACAGGCTTTTAAAGAGGTTGTCTGAAGTTTTCAGACGGCTGGTAAAAACTAATTCTAAAAGATGTTTTGTGCCCTTTATAAAATATCAGATTAATTATTCTGACCCCTTGATTAGTATAAACAGAATTGATAAGAGATAAGGGTAAGAAGACTTAGACAAGGAATTTATCCTGGTTCACCCACAAACCCGTGAGCTACATCCAGTCCCAGAGGCAAACCACCATTGGATTTTCCACTATCTGAATCCACAGATACAAGTATTATTCACAGCCTCTTCAGGCCTACACAAGTATTACTTTGTTTTCAACTGCCTCTCCAGGCAACTCATTGCAATATTCTTTTACAGACAAGCCTCTCCAGGCTCAACAAGTATTCTTTTCTATCAAGCCTCTTCAGGCTCTACCACAAGTATTCTTTTCTATCAAGCCTCTTCAGGCTCTACCACAAGTATTCTTTTCTATCAAGCCTCTCCAGGCTCTACCACAAGTATTCTTTTCTATCAAGCCTCTCCAGGCTCTACCACAAGTATTCTTTTCTATCAAGCCTCTTCAGGCTCTACCACAAGTATTCTTTTCTATCAAGCCTCTCCAGGCTCTACCACGAGTATTCTTTCTTCCACCAAGCCTCTCCAGGCTCTCAGACACTTATCCAAGTGTAGAGTATTCTTTCTTCCACCAAGCCTCTCCAGGCTCTCAGACACTTATCCAAGTGTAGAGTATTCTTTCTTCCACCAAGCCTTTCCAGGCTCTCAGACACTTATCCAAGTGTAGAGTATTCTTTCTTCCACCAAGCCTCTCCAGGCTCTCAGACACATAAAGTGTTTACAAGTAAAACTAAGTTTAAGTTTCCACGAAACATAAACTTAATCTTTTCCTGTACTAGAGGTTAACTGAGTACTACTCAGGATACAATGGATAAATCTAAGTACAAGGGTAAGACAGTGATACAAGTATATAAGTTTAAGTACAATCCCTGTCTCTGATATGAGGAATAACATCCTCTGAGAATTGGCTACATAGATACTGACTTTAAGCTCCAGCCTTGTTCTCCAGCCATTGGTTTCCATGGGTTACATTCTCACCCGTATCATTGGAAAAACCAAGGCATACTTGCAGCTTCAAACCATTCTTGGTTCATATGAGATTAAGCACAACCTGGTTGGTTGTTCAACTGAACAACTACAATTTTGACTAGCATAGTTGATTCAAGTAAGCATGGTCAACACCAATAAGATTTTTCTGATACATCTTGATCAACTGATTGAACCAAGTGAATGAGTTCAACATCTTCAAATTCTTCCTTGAGGCTATTTATATGTTCTGTTGGAATATAGCCGTTTGAAGATGATTCATAATACCGTTGAGATGTTAATGATGTGGCTCATATAGTCGTTATGTAATAGTGTCTCAAACGGTTGCTTCTTCTTTAGCAGATATGTGTTCAGACAGTCCTGTTCTGACACTTCTGTAGATGAGCTCTTTAGAGAGATTTTCTTGATATTATTTTGCATGTTCTCTCTCTTGATATCCTTTTACTTTTCTTCAGCTGACTTCTGATTTCCTCTGCTTTTCTTGGGAGTGTATATGAAGAGGTATCCGTTGGATTTGTCCTCTTGCTTATTTTGTATATGCTCCTTTTCTGTTTGCTTCCTGACACCATTTCTCCTTTCTTCTTTGAGTGAGGTGTCTTGTTCAATGGCTGTTTCTTGCAGATGATAAAATATGTTTGAATTAAAATATTTCATTCAAACATTTCTCTTTGTTGCTTCTGCTTAGTCTCCTGAGCTTTTCTTGTGCTTTCTTTCGGATTGATGATGATGATATTTCCGTTGTGATACCACCATTTAGAGATAGCATTGAATGCTATTCAATCCATCGTGAGACACGCTTCTGGGTGTCTTCACAATTCTGACAAAGTACAACGTTGGTGCTGCTATAAAGCTGCCATCGTTGTTGCTGCAATTTCTGCGTTGCAAAGATTTCCTCAGTGGTGTATGAAATTCAAAATCACCAGGAAAGGTCTCTGTGTTCCTTGCTATAAACGTGTTTGAAAAGGTACGTGCAGCAGAGGTTCAGAAAAGTCTTCACAAGCTTCAGCAGAGGGTGCCACGTCATAAGTGAGACTTCAGACAGCACTGATACTTCAGACGGGTTGAACTACTTCAGACAGCTTCAACTCTTCAGACGAGTTCTGCTTCTTCAGACAGCTTCGTTGCTTCAGAAAGCTTCTTTGCTTCAGAAAGCTTCCTTGCTTCAGACAGCTTCTTTGCTTCAGATAAGTTCAATCTTCAGACTGCTTTATATTGTCTTCATTCCTTTCAGACTGCTTTATGTTGTCTTCATTCCTTTCAGACTGCTTTATGTTGTCTTCATTCCTTCGAGTCTTTATGTCTTCAGATGGTCTTCACGTCTTCAGAATGTTTGCGCACTTCAGACGAGTTCTGCTTCTTCAGACAGCTTCTTTATATTAGATCCTGCATTTGTTCTTCTGATCCTAATCTTCTGATTCTGATAAATATTTCATCCTGAAACACAATCAACAAACCAATACCTTTCTCAGTAGAATCTGTTTATATAATCTTATTTGTTAATCATTAAAACTAAAGGATATTAAGTCTTTGAGTCAAGTTTGAATGCTCAAACTGATTAATAGACTTCACAAAGACTTGAAGACTCCAACTGCCAGTGATGATGAGGGACATGGATAGGATGTGTTCCCACAATTCAACAAGGATGCTACTTTTGGTCATATCCAGCTAGAACTTGGAATGGAGTTTATTACATTGGATGCCTTCAAACATGCAGTGAAAGATTTCAATATTGATCTTGGAAGAGAAATTAGTTGGGTGAAAAATGATAAGGTACGTGCAAGGGCAAAATGCAAAGTTAAGGAGTGTGAGTGGGATGTGTTATGTTCATACAGCAATGCCAGAAACTGTTTCCAGATTAAAACTTATAAGAGTGAGCACACATGTAGCAGAACATTCAAGAACTGTCAAGCATCACAAGCATGGGTCACAGGGAAGCTAGTAAAAAAACTGAGAAAGTCTCCATCAATGAAGCATGTTGAGATTATTGACCATTTCTAGAAGAAATATGGTATACAATTAGAAGACACTAAAATATGGAGAGCAACTGTAAGAGCAAGGACCATCATAGAAGGAGGTGAAAAGCAACAGTTTGCAAAGATGTGAGACTATTGTGGGGAATTGTTGAGGGCAAACCCTGGCTCTACTGTTAAGATGGACACCATTCCCCAAGAAGATGGACCCCCAATATTTCACAGAGTCTATATATGTTTAGAAGGTTGCAAATCCGGATTCAAGGCTGGTTGTAGACCCTTAATTGGTCTAGATGGTGCTTTCTTGAAAGGATATTATGGAGGGCAACTGTTATCTGCTGTAGGCCAGGATGCAAATAACCATATTTTGCCAATTGCGTATGTTGTGGTTGACACTGAAACAAGGATAATTGGCTGTGGTTTTTAAGCTTGTTACATGCGGATTTAGGGGATTACAGACAACACAGGTGGCACTTCATTTCAGACATGCAGAAGGTACATTGCAACTAGGGACTTAAATGCATTGTTATTAATTAATTAAAGGACTTAATTGCATTAGCTTTAATTATTTCAAGGACTAAATTGCAACTTTTTAATTAAGTGAGGGACTAATCTGAATTATTTTTCCAGGGACTAATTCCAGCTCTACAAGAGGTTATGCCAGGTGCCCCACACGGGTTTTGTGTGTGGCATCTGTGGCAAAATTTCAATAAGCAGTGGAAAGACAAAGAGCTAAGGAGTTTATTGTGGGAATGTGCCAGATCAACCACCGTGAGCCAATTTAACAGAATGATGCAAGCAGTGAAGAGGGTCAATGAGAAGGCATGGCAGTATCTGGACAAGTGGCCCAAGGAAGCATGGAGTAAATCTCATTTCTCTGAATGGCCAAAGGTAGATAACATCTGCAACAATAATTGTGAGGTTTTTAACTCCAAGATTGTAGTTTCCAGAACCAAGCCAATCATCACCATGCTAGAGGAGGTGAGATGCTACATTATGACCACAATCACCACCAACAAATCGAAACTTGAGAGGCACAATAGGCATTTGGCACCAGTTCAACAAAGCAGGCTAGAAAAGGAAAAGAAGGAGAGCAACAGATGGACTCCAGTGTGGTCAGGTAGTAAAATTTATATAATTATCTTTTGTTATTATATTATGCTTAAATTGTATTAACCATATTACTCACTTCCTTGTTAAGGTGATAATGATGAGCACAAATATGAAGTGCAATGTTATAATTCAAAGGTGACTGTTCGTTTGGGCATGGGCACCTGTACCTGCAGATTTTGGCAGTTAACAGGTAAGTTGCAATGTTATGTCTTCTAAATTCCTATCTAGGATTTATTACTAATCATGGGCTATTGTGTTTTTTTGGTAGGGATGCCTTGCATGCATGTTATTGCTGCAATAGCTCACAAGAATGGCAAACCAGAGGACTATTGTCATGGTTGGCTGACAATGTCTTCAATTTATGCAACTTACAACCATCATGTGAACCCTTTGCAGGGTGAGGAATATTGGCAGAAAACAGACTTCCTTGCACCAAAGCCACCACCAGTAAAAAGAGGCCCAGGGAGACCAAAGAAACAGAGGAGGAAGGATGGTGAGGGAAGGAAGGAACCTATCAAAGGAACCAAACTGAAGAGGAAGCTTGCTGAATTCACATGCTCCTGTTGTGGAGGAAAAAATCATAACAAGAAAGGATGTCCAATAACCAAAAAGCAAAGGTTAGAAGAGTTTCAAGCCCAACAGAAAAGTGCACCTGCTGATGGTAGTGGGCCTTCAAACATACAACCACAACAAGCCCAATATGGACCAATTGCAGCTACTGTTGAAGTGATAACAACAATCCCAGATGAAATTGAGGTTTCACAATCACAGCCCCCACCCATCATTCCGAGCCCATCAAAGACCCACACCAACTGTAGCAACATCCTAAGGTCAAAACTGGCAATAAGAGGAAAAGGGACATCAGCTGCACCAAGGTCCACTAGACAAAGCAGCCCACCACCAACTACTGCATCTGAATCAGTTGATGAATCCTCCAAAGCCCATCAATTTATGCCCACTCCTGGCTTGAAGTCCAAATCAACATAACCTCCATTCTGTTCAAATTGGGGCCCATTTGGATGTTGAAATTTTTTTGCTGAGCTTAAGTTGCTGGAAAACTGTTGTTATTTGAAGAATATGGATCACTTTTGGGTTTAAGCTATTTTGCTGAGCTTATGTTGCTGGAAAACTTATGGATCTTGTTTAAGCTATTTGTTGTTGTTTAAGCTTTTTGGTGTTGTTTATTAAGTACTTCTTTAAAGATTATGGTCAGATTTAGACAATGTTATGGAGTTTGGATGCCAAATTATGGCTATATTATGACTGAATTATGGATGTTGTTTTAGTTATTTGCTGTTGTTTAAGCATTTTGGTGTTGTTTAAGAAATTTTGCTATTTAAGTTAAAGCTATTTGATGTTGTTTAAGCTATTTTGCCCACCCTTTTTCAATCCTGTACATAACCCAAACAATAGAACATAAATTCAATCTAATTAAGGAAAGGATATTGATTACATAAACAGATTTCAGTACAATAGGTCCCCAACAACACATTTCCCCCTTTTCATTGTCAACATTACAACTTAAAAAACCTTAAGTTTTCCATAACAATCCCAACACAAAACCCAACACCAATGAACATAGCATCAAGGTACACAAGAAAAAAAATTCCCCATCTTAATTTCCCAAGTTCACAATAAACTTTCATAAGCTTTTTTTGAAACAGAGTTCCTCCATTCTTCATGTTCAGTAGGAATGAATGGCACACTTGAAGCAGATTCACTTACACTATCTTCAACACCAGATTCATTCTCGACCCATTGGAAAAATTTGCATCTATCAACAACCTGCAAATGTCAACCATAATTAAACATTCAACCCCACAAAATGGAAAAAAAAACATAAAATTACCCTAAATTTACAGAATAATTGTAGTCACTCACCCTAAGTTTGGGACATCCATAGAATAATCTTTCAGGATTTTTTTCGGTTTTAGATACCCTAATCACTGCTCTTAGATTGCAGTAACACAATAAGCCACTTTGGCCCCTTTGCATCAACGGAGACGACTTAGATCCATGACTGTGGTGCCTCATTTCATTGTTACTGTTCATGGCTGCGTTGTGATGAAGACGGTGAAAGGGAAAAACAGAAAAGTAAGAACCAACAGAAGAGGAAGAAGGAAACGAGAAGAGGAAGTCGCAACAATGGAGAAGAACGGAAAAACAGAGGGTGAAGGAGAAAGGAGAAGAAAGATGGTTTATGACCGTTAGGGCTGAGAGATTAAAACACCCCAAAACGACAGCGTTTTATTTCCACAGTGAAGCCACGTGTCAGATAACATTCCCACTCAGCAGTTAAGTAACACCGTTTACACTTCAGGACCCAAATGCATGACGGATGTAAAACTGAGGGACTAACGGACGTATTTTTTAAAGCCAGGGACCAAACTCAAAGACACTATAAAAGTCAAGGACTAGATTGCTAGTTTACTCATTATTTTTTAGTGTACAACTAAAGCAATGAAGTGTGAATTTTAAATCTATAACTTCATCCTAGACTATTTGAACCCCCACCATTAGTAACAGGAAATTTTAATAATGAAGTTTCTTTATTATCTATGTGGTTTTATTTAAATATACACGTCTGTAATTATTTTTTATAGATATCAACTATGCTTACCGATAGGGCCGAGATAGCTAGGACTGGTTCAAAATTTATATTGCAAGTATGTCATGAACAAACTATCCTAAAAACTAGCTTAAGCTATTGGGTGGACGACATATGAATGATTTTGTACAATATATTTCCAACACACCGCCTCATGAGGCAAGAGTTCTTTCGACTTGAAGCATGAACAATGCACATACCCACTTAACTTGTGCTGAAATTAAACTTTTTTATTGAAATAATAGGGCCAACAATGATTGAACTCTGGATTTCTTAGTCATAGAGGCTTTGATATATAACATGTCATGAACCAACTTTCCCAAAAGCTTAAACTATTGGGTGGATGACACATGAATGATTTTATACAATGTATTTCCAACAAGGTAAATTTAATAGGAAATTTATTAGCAAGAGACCGATTTAAAACATAAAAGTGAAAAACTCTAAATTAAATAATAAAATATCTAAATATTATCTTAAAAGTACAATAAAATATAATAAAAACTATTAAATATTTAAAGTATTTACTAAAATATTAACTACTTGTCAAAGAGAGGAGGAAACAAATTACATAAAGGTAAGTTACGTCAATTATTATCCATCGATAAGAAAGTCATGTACAAGCTATTTAGGCCCAATTTGGATATACTTCTGCAGAAGAACTTCTAGAAGATAAAAATAGAATGAATTAAAGATATCAAATGAATTTAACTTCTCCATAAGTTGAAATTAGTTACTTATGTAGAAGTTAAATGAGAGAGCTTTTGGAGTAGGTGAGCTACAAAGACTAATTTCAACTTATGTGGAAAGTTAAATGCATTTGACATCTTTGATTCATATTCTATTTTTTTTACCTAGAAGTACTTCTATAGAAGTTTCATCCAAACTGACTCTTATTCACTCTAGGTGTGTGATTGGTAAAACTAGTCGATAAGCTAGCTACTAGCTGATAAGATCTTAGTTTATAAGCTAGCTTATTGAATTAAAAGTGTTTGGTAAAACTAGCTGATAAACTAGGTAATATATAAATGTAAAATGACATAAAAAGAAAACAAAGAAGATTGTATTAAAATATGAGGGATAAAAATGGAAAAATAAATAAGCTACCTAAAGTAGCTTGTAGCTTATAAGCTAGAAGCTCCTAAAATAAGCTGGTAGCTGCCTTACCAAACACTTTTATGTTGGTCAAACTAGCTTATAAGCTAGTCAAATAAGTTAGTAGCTAGTTCAGTGGCCTTACCAAACACACTCTAGTGTGGGGCAACCATCTCATGTTGCTGAAAGTTTTAAATGACTTCAAAGGGAGGGGTTTCTTGGTTCTGGGCACTCAATCTCTTTTTTCGGACTTTGTTGGGCTCCTCCCTTTCCTTTGATAAATTTCCTCCAACAAGCTCTTGAAAGTCTTTGACTAAGCCTTCTTCCCGCACTACTGGAAACTTTCCAATATGCTTCAAGTGCCAAATCTTTCATATGAATAAGAACAAAACTTGTGAAAGTCTAGCCCCCCCCTCGTTAATTAAATTTTGTCCTCAAAATTTGTGATCGGGGACTTACTAATCTTTCATGAATTGGATGCATAGTTTTAGGCTTCTAACCCTATCTTATCCCAGCATAAGAACAAAACATTATTCCTACCATACCAAGGTCCTTACAGGATTATCATTTGGGCTACGAGTAACTATGGCTTATTAAGAATGAATGCCTACTCTAACTCCAATCATTCCCTACAATACTAGCTTTGGATAGGTTCTATTGCGGTTAGGGTGTTATTATAATTTGGCTATTAATCTTATGGTGATCATTGGTAAATCAACTCTACTAAAAGTCTTACTAACGGTGTGTTAGGTGTCTTAACAATCCCCTAACCACATGGTTTACTAACTGGTTTGATAAGGAGTTTTAACTTACACTTTCAAGGAAGAGTTTAACTCAATGAAGAAGGTTCACTTGGTTCCTGAAGTAGAAGGTTATGTAAGGAAAACATTCTAGCCAAGTTTTCTATACCAACAATTGGTTTATCATTTCAACTCACCTACCCTAAGTGTAGGCCGATTCTAGGTTGTTTATTCCAACATCCAAATCACTTTTGGACATCAAGTTGAACAAACCGAATCATCAAAATCAAGGCCAAAATCAGGGTATAACCACACAATTTCACAATTAGATGGACAACAATCAAGTCATCACTTGATATTCAGATCATAGTTAATCAGTGTAAAATTTTATATCTTATCTCCTGGTCGAGTAATTAACTAAGCGTTCTCTCATCTGATTTAGTTGCACTTCCCAAATTAGGGATGACTACTCTCATCTCTTTATTCCTCATGTATTAATGGCAAGACCACATAATTCTTATTCTTATATTATCTCAGCTAATTTCAATGCATAACAGACTCCTAATTCAAGCTTCAAACCTACAACAACAACTAGCACATCCATAAAGAGTATTAACAATTCTTTTAGTGGCTTTCTTCAAAATCATGCAAGTTTATTACACCTCCTTTTTCTAACAGAACGACTTCTAAAACTGAGATGTTTAATTTAAGTTACCTATGTGATAGCACCATGATTCCCATATCTAGAATTTAAGCAAGGGACCAAAAACACCATTAGAATTCGGTCAAATTGAGCAGAATAGTGCAAAATGGCAGCGGCCAAAATGAAAGGAAATTGAAGAATAAAAGAGAAAGTTGAGAAGGATAGAGGTGGAGGTGAACGCCACTATAGTAGGCAACTCCCACAGCAGATAAGTTTGATGTTAGACGCCACTAATTAAGGGGAATCAGATAAGTCTTCGGTTGGTTTGAGCAAGAACCACCAAGCCTTCTCTACTCACAAGATTGAGGAGGAAATTTAGCATAATGCCTTTACTAATTCAAATCAAAGTTACAAAGTGAAGAGATGTCCCTCCTGTTTATAGGAGAAAAAAGGGGCGGCCAATATTAAGGAAAAATAGAGGAAGGCTCAATTCTATTCCTAATGGGACTTGAACCCATGACCTCCTAATCAATTAGCAAGCTAACTCTTAGCCAATAAACCCTTAAAAAAATAGCACCCAAAATAAGAGTGGAAAATAAGAAAATTACAAACATGTCCTATTACAATTAAATCCAATTTAAATCCTAATTAAATGGAGTCTTTTTGTTGGCTTGGGTCAATTGGTCAAAAGTTGACCATGAGGGGGGTTGACCAAGACTTGATTCAGCTCCAAGCATCCCATACAGGTCCAAGCTTGCCATTAGCTCATCAGCTGCCAACTGCCAGCTCAGAGCTCCATTGACGGTTGCCATCACTATGACTAAGCAGAGTATACTCTATACCATAAAAACATAAAATCCTAATATGGAATTTGACTTAAAAGTTTCATCTAATTCCAAAATACCTAGTTAAGCAAGGGAGTGTGACTATGTGTAAGATTATAGAATCAGTGACTTAATCCCAACATGCCAACTAATAATTTGAGGTGATCAAGTGAGTAGTGCTAACACTCAAGATAACTGATGATTATAAGTTAGCCTCCAAGAAGACAAGATTAGAAAACAGCAGTCAAGTTTTGGTGTGTTCAACAACCAGCTTGTTATCAATGCATAGCATAACCAATTCAATGCTGCCAATATATTAGAATTTCAAATACATAATAAAATCAATTATGCACTAAACAAGACCAATGAAATGGAATGTTAGGCAACTTGTAAGATACTAGAACACAACCTGTAGCTCACGTACTTTTTACCATGAACGCGGTCACTAGGCTAAAAACATCCTTCAAACATTATGCAGTCATAAAGGAATCAATAAGCTAAGGTCAACCAATTTGTTTACAACAAAATAAGCAAGTTTCCTATCTTAAGATCAGCAAGTGAAATACAATATCTAGGATCAAAGATCTCGGGTTAATACAATTCCATTCAACTATTAGCTAGGGCTGAAAATTGGGTGATCTAATAGTGAAGATAGAAAAGTTGTAGGGAAGGCAACTGGGACATCATGCTACAATATAAGCTAGGGTGAATTCATTTTAAATTTCAATCTAAGACAAAGTGTATCATGAAATTGTTATCTTCAAAATTTTCACAAAGTAAAACAGAAATTGGACCCAAAGTACGTTTGTAAGTTTAAACAAAAGGAAAAGACTAGTAGTTGTTCAAACAAATATTCCGTTTCCAAAGGTTCCAATGTACCTTTTCCTTTCCTGATTATGACCTTTAGTAGGTTCCACCCATATTGATTCATAGAGAACTCCCCCTAGAGACTAAACCTTGCTTAAGAATCAAGACTAGAGCTCCAGGACTTCGTATTAGCAAAAGCAGAACTAAGGTACTAAAAAAAGTAAGATCACAATTTCTATATTTTGAAGTCCACATGGTGTCAAAATGTTTAGCACTTAGCTATCATCAAAAGAAACTCAAATTCCAATACGATTACCAATAATCAGATACATTAGAATCCTATTATCGTGATGAAAGAGAACACATGCAAGGTGGCCAGCTTAGACAAATTATTCTTCCCTAAAAGTATTCAAGTAATGCCAACTAGGAATCACGTACACATGTATCATTTAAGCAATAAGAGGACAATTTGAAGCCTTGTGAGTTTTAGCAGAAACTTGCAATCCTACAGAAAAAGTCATGATAAATTCACACCTTTTTAGTTGTAAGCTATATATAAAAAAGGAATGAATATTCAAAGCGCAATCTATTCTAATGGCGCCAAGGTTTGACCTCCAACTTGATTTTTTGTGAACTGGTTCCTACTAATCCCTCATTCTAACCTCAACTCATATTACATATCTCATCCCCCCATTTCTTTTTCTATTCTCAATCATGGCATACCACATGCCCGAGGATTCAGCAAACATACAAAACATAGCGAAATTGAAATGTGGCATGCAAATTTCAAAGTCATAACATGCAAATAGCAAGATAATTTTATGAGGACTTGCCCTTAGGGACTCAATTCTCAAGACAAGAAGTATAAAAGCGTAAAGTTATGGTTTTACAAGTCTTCAAATAATCTATAATACAACTTACACACTGCTAATTTATCTTCAAGAAAGTCTCATGTATTCCAATCTACCAAGCAACATGGGATAATCCACAATTCCTAACACATTCGGTTTCAATCAACAATTAGATCAAAACACATACTCCCCTCTAAGTTTTCTTATGAGATTATCAATTCCAAATTCAAGTACACAACTATCTATCTGTATAGTTAGGTGGATTACTTATTTTAACTTAAACAATGGAAATCTTAATCTTAAACTTCAAATTCAAGTGATTATTATTATTATTATTATTATTATTATTATTATTATTATTCTATCATTTCCCTTAATTGGGTTTTGCGTTCATCGGGTTCAAGGGGTGTCATCCTCTAGGGTGTTCTTGGGTGGGCTCTACATTAGCTTTCTTTCCCAATTAGGTGGTAAGGTACTAACTTTCCTAGGGAACTTGTGTCCTGAACTCACTACCCAAGGCCAACCTATTCAAGTCAGGGTCCATTTCCCACTCACTATAATTCTACATACAATGCACACAATATGGGCATGATTAGGGAGAGTCCCTATATTGTATACAATGTATTATGGATTTATAGCAAGTCACAAACAATTCTATTATGGACACACTCTTACCACAGTTCAATGGATTGAACTGCTCTGATCAATAAGATAATGTTACGTCTCAATTCCTGAATTCAAGAATAATGTCCGTTGGAAGCAAAATTCCCGAATTTCTGAAATTATTTCGCGCCATTAAGGATATCATTAACGAGTTTAATTATTATACATTGTCAGTGTAAAGAAGTTATACACAGTCATCAAATAATATTTTGCCACATCAATTAATAAATATGACATCTCACGTGTTCTTAAATTCATTCAATGATGTGTCAACACATCATTAGATGGCTGCGTAAAATTATTTTACACTGAAAGTGTATAATTATTAAATTCTATCATTAACATACACACATAAAATCTTTCTTAGGTAATCCAACGTTGCTTAAGCCTTACATAAACACATAGAGTGACTCAAAGATAATTGCCATCAAGTGACTCAACCTAACAATACATTGTGTACAAACGTAATCTAAAGTACATTAATCTAAACATCAAGATAACATAAACATTCAGCAACTACATGACCATCAGCGGCCGCCCTAAGTGGGGTCCTGTGCATCTAAAATATAGCCACAAAACATGTGATGAGACTAATGTCTTAGTGAGCATAACTATGCATACATGCAGTGTAGGAAAACAGGCATATGCTATGCATTAGAGAAATTCACAAGTAAGCTTGACATACTAAATCTCAACTCATAACATGACTTGATATCTTAAGTGTTAATTGGGGCCGAAGTCAAATTCTTTTTCATCAACTGGGAGTCGAAGCTCGGAATACATTTTTCATCGCACATGTAACATGATTCTTAGTGTAAATAAACATTATCATACCCATAATAAAAAAACCCTAACATGTGAACCCTACATCAAAATCCCTAGTCATCAACAACCATACTCATGGGCATAATCATAGTGAACACATACAAACAACTCAATCACAAGCAAAGGAGAGGGGAAAGAAGAGAATAAGGTTCATAGGGCAGTTCTCATACAAAATGGGGGGTGGAGTATGTGAGCTATACTCACCTAAACCAAACTCAAGTAAGAGAAAGGGGAGGTGAGGAGTGGTGATCCTAAGCCCTTCTCTTGGTTAGAGTCCTCAAACAGGCTCCCTCATCTTCTTTCTCTTTGTTCTCCTATGCAAGGGCAAGAGGGAGATGAGGGAAATGTATTAGAAATGGGTCAAATGACCCTATATTTCGATTTATAATTTTTCATATAATCCACTAAGGGTTTTCTCCAATCTCCTTGATCAAGAATTTCAATATCAAGGATTTTGAATCCCAGCGTAGGCATATACCTCTGTAGTTTGATGATCCTTTCGAAATTAGGTTTTGTGATTTTATAACCTGAAGCAATTTGAGCTAATTCATTCGTAACTTCATTATTCATTCGAGAAACATGTTTGAATTCAACTTCATCAAAATGTTTAAGAAAATTAAAAGCTCTTAGCAAATTTTTTAACAATCTGGGATTCAAACACTTATATTCTTTAGTTCGTTGCTTAATGACTAACTATGAATCCCCTCGAATGAGAACTTGCTTTACTTTAAAAGAAACTAATATTTCAAGTCCTAATATCAAAGCTTCGTATTCAACCTCATTATTCGAATGATCCATTTCAAAATTCGAAACTTGGCCTTAGTTGGTAATCCTTCAGGGGAAATTAATAATATTCCAACACCAACCCCATCCTTATTTTTTGAGCCATCGAAATAAAAAACAGTGTACATTATACAACTAAAAAACAAAGTAAATTGCAGAAAGTATAAAGTGTACAAGAAATTAAATGGTGGTATGCAGTCCTTACTCGCTCTCTGTAACAGGTTGCCTTGATCTCTAGATGGATGATGTGGCTTGTGTGCTTGAGTCTTCAGTTTGTGGACTTTTGCTTCTTCGTTCTGATCCCATTTATAGGCCACTTCTTAGAACTGCTTTTAGGTAATTGCTTATAACTGCACATGGGTCCCTTTTCAAACATTCCCATGTTCCACGTTCCATGTCTCCTCGATGAAAGCTAAAAACCACTAGTAATTGGCTTCTAACGTGGATAAGTGACAAAGCAAAGGCCACTTTCGAGTCTAGTTCCTGCTTGATTGCTTCGAGTTGTGATGCTTCGAGTTGCGAAGCTTCGAATTGTCTCTTGGAATTCGAGCCAACCCTTTTAATCCACATGTACCTCGAATCTTTGGCCTTTGACTCGAACCAACTCTGTCAGCTGAAGATGCTCGAAGCACTACCTTTTCAAGCTCATTCTCTCGAAGCTTTTACAGTTTAGACACACTAAGATATTAACATATATTCTAGAAGGAATATTATTTTAGGTTAAATTAAAAAGCATACAACATTTTCCGGTAGCAAAGCGTTATGTAGTGAGCGATACGTTGGATTGTCTTTTGTTTGGATAACCCGAATGAAGAATGGATGAATATGCCTTGGGCACTTACCCACTATATTTATATCATGTGAAAAATAAATAATAATAAAAGAAACTAATACATGTGATGGATAGGGCCGATCCAATATATCCATAGGCCTAAAACAAATTATAAGATGTGGGTCTATTTTTTAAAAATAAAACATCTAAGATAATGTATCTATTAAAAAAATTTGGGAGTCTATTTTTAACAAAAGAAAATTATGTTAAACTGAGAAAACTAATTTTATTAAAAATATTTTTACTTATTATCTATTAACTAAGAATTAGTAATATTTGTATATTTAATATAAGAATTTTATAAATTTTAGGGTAAAATATGTTTTTGGTCCCTATAAAATTAGCGAGTTTTGCTTTTAGTCCCTATAATTTTTTTTATTAAAGCGTCCTCCCAAAATTTTTTTGTTTGCAATTAGTCCCTCCCTTCTATTGATGTGTGTCAGATGCTGATGTGGCGCATTTTCTCTCTCCTACTTGTCCATTTTTGTAGTTCTGGCGGTCTTAAACCGCCAGAAAATAACTTATGCTTGGCCGCCACAAATCTCCCCACCTTTCCTCCACTCCATCTTCTCCCCCACCCCCAGTAACCCACCCTCACCGTTTTCCCCCATCCTCAAAGATAGTTTTATTCAGGTTTTGGCAGAATGAAATGAGAAAGAGAAGGGAGAGTGGAGAGTAGAGATGACTAACGCCATGAAGGATTGGAATGGATACAGTGGTGAAGGTGGAAGAGTTGTTCAGCTGGAGTCCAAATGGGTCCCCTCGAAAGTGCAAGATTAGGCGATGGAAGAGTTGCCGGTAGTGGTGGTTGGTGGTGGTGGTACCCTGTCTATCCCATTTTATGTTCCTCTCTTCTCTTGTTGGTGTTTTGTAAGACTTAGAATCAAATCAAATGGCTAGTTTAAAAGAAAGGAAAACGGAACAAAGTAAGCGGAAGAGAAGAGAGTAAGGAGTTCGGTATGGTCTCTGGTTGTGCATAATTGATTTAAAGGTTTTTTCCCTATTATTTTTAATTTGAGAGTTTATACTAAAGAGTTTTGCCATTTTCTTGATAAAAAAACACAAAGAAAGCTGAGGGAAGGAATGAAGAAAGCGAATCAAAATTACGTTATATGTTGTTATGCAAATCAAAACATTCACAATGTAATGACAATATATAGCCCTGTATTAGAGCAGAAAATCAAGAGGGATGATGACAAATTAATCATTTTCAACTTACAACGTTGTCAAAGTTATTTTAAAAGACATGTAATATATATTTTTTTCCGAAAGGGATAAGCAAAGCAAATAGAAGACTCATCATTGATTTGCTTTACCCCCCTGTTTGTTATAGGTGAAATACCAAAGAGAGAATTGGGGGAGAGTGATTTATACAACCTCGTTTGGTTTGAGGTGGAATAGGGTGAGAGAGAGAGAGAGAGTTGGCAGTGGGGCCCCGGAGATGTGTAATCTCCTCTCAGATGAGGTGAAATAGAGGGTGGAGTGGGGTTTGACAATGAAATGTCTAAATTGCCCCTTTGTTATTACTCATGAGCTGAACCCCTTTCCCCATTTCATTCGACCAAGCGCCCAACTTGAGAGACACACCGAACAGCGACACAAGCAGCAACCATGGCGTCCGGCGAAATGTGATTCGATCGGAGAAGTGACACCGTTTGTTGCCGTTCAAGATCGCCGTTGGTCTCCGTTGAAGGTCATTGGCCGCAACAATATGCTACGGAGGCGTCCTCGTCACTTACCCGGCCATCGCCGTCGCTTGCGCAGGATTTCTGCATCGTCGCCGCTGCTGTTCCGGTGAGCTCTGGGCGAATTTCTTCTTCTATTTTATTTTCAACTTTCTGGCTCTGTTTTCTTTCTCTGTAACATTAACCCTTCCTTATTGGTTTGTTTCCCCTTTTGAAGATTATTCGTCTTGAACTTGCATTGTGAACTGAAGATTAACGAGTGCCCTCATTTCTTTCTTCCCGTGGCGGGACTTGGAAGCTGGTATGATGATGAAATTCAGCAATGAATTTTACTTCTTTAAAAGACTTACTAAAATCGGTAAAACTAGTGTTGTATACATTTTTCTTGTGCTGAAAATCGATTCAAGTTTTGTATTAATCGATTAATATTGTAATATGTAGCTTCTTTTTGGTCAATAATCGATTTGGAGCACTGTCACAATCGATTAAAGCCATGATTCAACAGGTGCAGGTGATTCTTATTGAATTATAATCGATTACTTGCCTATTTAAATCGATTACAATTCTATTTGATACATTCTGTCTTGAATTATAATCGATTACTTGCCTACCAAATCGATTATAATTCTATTTGATACATTCTGTCAATTTGGATAACCGATTCCCCACTATGTAAATCGATTATTATTGGGGTCAGTAGCTGAAGCACTTTCTGTTTTGATTCTCAATCGATTAACACCTCAAAACAATCGATTATTTTATACATTTATGTTTTGAATTATGTTTTTTATTCCAAGGGTAATTTTGTACTTTAATATTCTTACACATATCTCTCTCTCTCTCTCATTTCTCCACAACCAAACAACTACCATAATTAATTTCTCTCCTATCTCTCTCCTATTTCTCTCATACCAAACAACCTCTATTTCTACTTTATTTCTCTACTATCTCTCTCTTCCTTATCTCTCTCTTCCCTATTTCTCTCTTCCCTAACTCTCTCCTCAAACCAAACAAAGCATTAAAGATGAGTTTCAAATGACTTTATTTTACTTCCCATTCTTGACCCAATAACACAAGCTGGTAGCTGGTACGTGTGCAGGTAGTTGGAGAAATCATTTTTGTGTTAAAACCTTTTCGAGGAAGAAGAGGGAGTGGGGAAGATAAAGGATGGAGGAAACGATGAGGGTTGGTTACTGGCGGTGGGGGAGAAGATGGAGTGGAGGAAAGGTGGGGAGATTTGTGGCGGTCAAGCATCATTTTCTGGGCGTTTAAAACCGCCAGAAACACAAAAAATACAACTAGGAGAGAGAAAACACGCCACATCAACATCTGACACACACCAATTGAAGGGAGGGACTAATTGCAAACAAAAAACTTTTGGAAGGACGCTTTAATAAAAATAAATTTTATAGGGACTAAAAGCAAAAGTCGCTAATTTTATAGGGACCAAAAACATATTTTACCCTTAATTTTAATATATAAGTTATATATCTATAAAAAAAATTTGAAGCTTTGTAATAGGTGAAGCCTAAAATAATTGCTTTAGTGCCTGTTTGGTTTAAATTTTCAACCATCCAGAATCAATTCTGCAGAATTGATTTTAAATCACTTCCGTCCAACGTACTTCGTAAAGCATGCATCATTCATCTCAACCATTCATTTCTAGAATAAATTCTACTCAACTGTAAACCAAATGTACCCTTAATAGCCTCCCATTGGTCCGGCCGTGGTGGTTATGGAATTGCTAAAAGTTTGAAGATCTTTTAGAATTTATTTAGTTTAAGAAAATATTTTTATTTTTACTGATAATTATTAAAAAATGTCTTATTTTATTTTATTATAAATAGGAAATAGAATAAAAATACTATTGTAATTATTAATACGAACAAAAAAAAAATCACGTGAAACATGTCCTTAATTATTTTTCTTTTCATTTTCTTAAATTCAATAACAAAGATATCCTTATGAGTTATGACCCTATCCCTATCACTTAAGTTATCAGGTCCCCTGATCTTTAATCCGATCGACTTGACTGACAATTCAAAGGCTGATCCGATTTGTCTCTTACTTGCGTATCTCTTTTTCTCCACTCCAAAATCATTATAGAACAATCCAAGTGGATGCTGTACCCTAGTTCTTATTTTAAAAAATAAAAAACAAAAGAAAAACGTAAGAATTAAAAGTTCCTCAACAGCATCATGATAAGGAGAATAACCCTGTTAGGCCATAACTTTGGCCCATTGCATGGCAAAATGATGTGTGAGTCGAGAAGGTGTCCTAGCTGCACAAAATATATATACAACATGATTAGTGTGCAAATTGTAAGTAAACTTTTAGTAGAACATATATACATGTATCTGTAACTGGAGGCTACATAATCATTATGTATGTGGTTATTGCTCCACATATATACAAGCGACAGCATGGCAGCATGATATTCTAGACGCCCTATTTTTCGCAAGAACATCTTAGTTAAATTGACTACATATCTATCAACGTCCTTTGACAATTCAAAGAGTGCATATGCTTCAACTTGTGACTAATCGGGTCCATCCATCAACATCCCTCTTATACTTCTCCAATAGTTGTTGTATCATATTCATCGGGTAAATATTACTACCCGCCGGTACAAAAGCATTAACTGCATGTTTATTTACAATTACAAATTGTTTTTTTTTTAAAAGAAAATTTAAAAATCTTTAAAAACAGTTTTGAAAAGTGTGACTATTTTTTCATTTTTAAAAATTAAAATTCTGAAATTAATGTAAAATATTTCAGAAAATTATTATTTTAGTTTTTTTTTGTTTTTGTGATGGTAATGTTATAAATAAATTATTTCATTTATAAAAAATAATTTTTAAAATTTATTTTACAAAACGATTTTAAAAAACTAAAAATTAAAACAGAATCAAACAAACCCTAAGCTTTTGTCTCACAAACCAATTGGAAATGTAAAACTTCAACACTTTGTGAGTACTATATTCAGACCTAGCACACATTGGTGGTGGGATCTCCATCATCTATATCTATATATACAAAGTATTCGTATAGGGATGTCAACAGAGCGGAGCAAGACGGGGTGGATAGTATCCAAATTCGTTAAAATTAACAGATACCATGTAGATACCGGGTATCTATGGGTATTTAAGAATTTTAAATTGTAGAAACATTTTAGATTATTTCAAGATGATGGGAACTGTGATAGATTCTGCCTACAAGGTTCTTTTCCAGAATTGCAACCCAACCTTGTGGAGCTGCTTAATAAACAAGTTTCAGATGAAGAAATCAGAAGAGCCTTATTCTCAACGGGTGGTCTTAAAGCCCCTGGTGCTGATCGATGGTATCCATGCAATTTTCTATCAATCTCAATGGTCTACGGTTGGTAAGGACATTTGTAATTTGCTTAAACAGGTATTCCTGAATCCTTCTTATGTGGCAAATATTAATGACACTTACTTAACTTTAATTCCTAAAGTTGAAGCTGCTTCAAACTTAAAGCAATTTAGGCCTATAAGTCTATGTAACGTATATATCCTATAAGATTGTTACTAAAATTATTTCTTTAACATTAAGGAAGATTATTAGTAATTTAGTTGGACCAAATCAAAGCAGTTTTATTTCGGGATGGCATAGTAGAGATAATATCATCATAACCCAAGAAATAATTCATTCTTTAAGGCTGAAAAAAGGTAAGAAAGGCTGGATGGCAATTAAGATAGACTTATAAAAAGCATATGATAGGTTAAACTGGGATTTTATAAATGTTACTCTTCTTGATATTGGTATCTCCCAACCTACATTAGAGACGTTATTTACTACTGTACTTCAACTCCACAAATGCGTGTTTTATTTAATGGGGACACTCTTGAGCAGTTTCATCCATCTAGAGGGATAAGGCAGGGGGATCCTATTTCTCCTTACATTTTTGTCCTATGTATTGAAAGACTCTTCCATTTAATTAATCTTGCTGTTTCTCATAAATTTTGGAGAACTTTTGAAATTGACAGGAACTTAATCCTATTTGCAGAAGCCAACCTTGGACAAGTGGAAATCATTAATACTATCCTGGATTTATTTTGTTCCAGCTCTGGCCAAAATGTTAGTAGGGAAAAGACTCGTGTATTTTTTTTCTAATAATGTTGGTGCGCAGGTTAGAGAGGAAATTGCAGGTGCTCTGGGATTTCTTAGAACAACTGATCTAGGAAAATATCTTGGAGTTCCTATCATAAATGGCAGAGTTTCAAGGTCCACATTTGGACATGTTCTACACCATACTAAATAGAAGTTATCAAATTGGAAAGCAAGAACTCTATCTTTTGCTGGTCGACTGACAGTTTCTAAATCTGTCCTAAATGCCATTCCAACTTATCTCATGCAAATAGCCTTTTCGCTTCCAAAATCTACTTATGAGGAGTTGGATAAGATATGCAGGAATTTTTTGTGGGGAGATACTAAGGACAAAAGGAAAATCCACTTAATTGGATGAGACAAGATTTGTACCCCCAAATTGTTCGGTGGGCTTGGATTGAGGAAATCTAGAGAGGTTAATAAAGCCTTTATGATGAAAATTGGCTCGGAGATGATTCATAAACCTCAAGAGCTTTGGGTTTAGGTGTTACGGTCTAAATACAACTGTGGCAATGAATTAATTCCTAACGTCAAACAGAAGCAAACATCATCTAACCTGTGGCATGGTGTTTGTGCAATATGGAAGCAATTGATATCTTTCTGCACATGGAGAATTCAGAATGGTACCTCAGTTAAATTCTGGACTGATGATTGGTTCCCTGATGATGGTCCCCTTGTCCAATTTGCTCAGGTTCAACTCTTAGCTGAGGAATTACAAAAACCAGTAATTGAATTTATTTTTCCTATTGGTGCCTGGGATGAAGCAAAGTTTAATCAAGCTTTACCTGCAATTATTTGCAACAAAATTAGGGGTGTTCTACCCCCAAATCAAAGCTCAAATGAAGATAAATTAGCTTGGAAGTTTTCAGTAGATGGGTGGTTTAATCTAAATTCAGCATATGAGCATATTACCTTAGTCAATTTGGCTACCCCAAAAAAATTGATGAAAAGGATTTGGGCTTGGCAAGGGCCCCAACGTATTAATATTTTGTTGTGGAAGATTGCATCTCATGGTCTTCTCACCAATGTGTAGAGACAAGTTAGAAGAATGACGACAAATGATCAGTGTCCTGTCTGCAACAAAGAAGCTGAGACTATCTTACACATTGTTAGGTATTGTGAAACGAAATCAAACCTATGGTGCTCTCTATTAGATCAATATCACATTAGGGTTTTTTTTTACAAGCAAAACTTAAAAGAGTGACTTTTAGAGGCACTGAATACGAGAAGGAATGGTAGGCACGACCTTTACCAGCACCTCCTTGGTTACACCGTGGATTGCCTATGGAGAAATCGAAATGATATTGTTTTTTATAACATTCATGTGACCCAGAATGTTCTCCAATTCAGAATCCAATCTCAAATTCAAGAAGCTTTGAAAGCTTTTCACAAGGATGCGATCTTACCTGGGCGCTCGAATAGTAACAGTGGCCTTGGAATCAGATGGTGTCCCCCTCCTTGCAAATGGATGAAAGTGAATACAAATGGTGTTGTCTCTGTCGCGACCTGGCAAGCCCCTTGCGGTGGGTTGATTAGGGATTTCTGGGGGAGATTCATTGTGGGGTTTTCGATTAATCTAGGGCATTGCTCTGTGCTTGCTGCTGAGCTGTGGGGTATCTATCGAGGTCTCTTAATTGCTAAACAAAAGGGCTTCAACAGAGTAATTTTGGAAGCGAATTCTCTCACGGCTATAAAATTTTTGGAGGATGGTTGCTCGCCCACTCATATATACTACGCTCAGGTTTAGCAGATCCAAGAGATGGCTAAGGATTTTCTGGATGTGGTGTGGAATCACACTCTTAAAGAGGCAAATGCGTAGTAGCTGATAGCTTTGCCAAGCATGGTCTAGAGTCTTCTTTACAGTTCAAACTGTTTGAGTCATTACCCCCTCTTGTTGTTATTCCTTACATTTTTTATTGTTCTGATACCCTCTTCCATAGTGGGATCTAATTTGTAGTTTTGTCCTTTTTGGCCCATAACCCATAAAAAAAATTGTAGAAACACTACCCCAAAAAAGGGAAAAGATTGCGGTTTCGCGTCACAAAGGAGTGTAGTTAAAACTACAGTCTCTTCCGATGCTATCCTAGTATGTGTTCACTTGGAGTCATACTCCAAGTGTTGATCTGCCACGCTGGAGCTCGCTGCCACGTGGAAGAGCACTTGGAGTGCGGTTATGCAACCGCTCTCTTAGTAGAACCTGGAGTGCGGTTATGTAACCGCACTCTTGTAGTGGTTTATATAATTTTCTAGTCCAACTTGGAAAGGAGTATATTATAACCACAATCTTAGTAAATTTCTATTTTTTAAAAAAAAAATTGTATCTTTGTTTGGTACATCTTGTGCCTTTCAAAGATTTTTTTTCGTCTTATATTATTTAAATTATTATTATAATTAGTTATATTTTTATTTAAAATATTTTAACTATTATATATTAATATATTGTAAATATGAAAATAAATAGGTAAATTATATAAACCTGCATAATAATTCTGGCAAATTAAGTTTTTTCTTTTTCACTCAGCTTCCCCGAATATAGACTATCTACTTATTAAGATGATATAACAAAAACTAAGATTAAAAAAATGGCAGATTTTCCTCTGTTTATTCAAGTTCACCCAATTTGAGCAGACAACACAGTTCAACAGATAATGCATATCAAAACTCAAATAATACATGAATATATGTAATGATAAAGTGCAATATATCTATATATAATACTTTTTTTCATAATAACTGTCTTGAGAGTTTTGCGTATTTTGTGATTGGAATTGGGTTGTGGAGGAGAATGTCAGAACAACAAATAAAGGAGCTATCTGTATAAGAATATGACTTGATGCAGCGTAGCACCAAGAAAGTTAAAATCAATGACGTTCCCAACAGTGATCTCGGGCTGAATGTTGGATTTCTGAGCCCAAAGAAACCTTCCTACTGGGACCAGGTTCTTCAACAGGTAGGATTTGTCAATTCTCCAATTTTTGATTTTGATGATGTGGTGGTTCTTGCAGAAGAATCAAGTGATGAAGAACGATCATTGCATGAAGGAGAAGATCATCCTGGACATAAATTAAACACACTCAGACCAAGAGTTCCTATCGAGGAGGAAGAATATAATAGGTGGTGTTTACCTTGGAAACAAGCGTTGGTCATCTAAATGCTGGGTAAGAGGCTTTCTTTGAAATTCTTGGAGTCCGGACTGCACAAACAATGGGCCTGCAAAAGTCCTATAAGTTTTCTTGACATTCCTAATGGTTATATCATTGTCTATTTTACTGAAAAAGAGGATTATCTTCATGTTCTTTTTTATGGACCTCGGATGGTCCTTGATCATTATATAATAGTCCAAAGATAGAGACCTCTATTTCTTGAAGAAGTTAAAAAAGTTAAAAAGGTTGTTGTTTGGGTTAGGATTCCTAGACTCCCAATTGAATTATATAATACAACTTGTCTTGCTAGAATTGGTAATTTATTAGGATCTATGCTTAAGATTGATAATCTTACTTCTCTCCATTCTAGAGGTAGGTTTGCACGTATTTGTGTTGAGATTGACCTTTCAAAACCATTAATTCCGGAACTTGAAATTCTGAATTTAGTTTTACAAGTGGAATATGAAGGTCTTCATTTTATATGCTTTAAGTGTGGCAAATATGGTCACCGTGAGGAATCATGCAGAGAGCTTCCTATAGAGGATGATCAAGAAGTTGGTTTTCAACATGCCCCCCTGACCCTAAAGACTATGGTCCACAACCTATGACTGATAATTCTGAGCATACTGAAATTGATAAAGCTCCAGGCAGTCAAGCTAGATCCCCTGCCATAAAATCTGGAACAACTAGTCCCAGCCCCTTTGGGCCGTGGATGATAGTTAAAAAACCTCAAAGGAAAAAATTTGATCCCCAGGGAAATAAGAGTAAGTCCTCACTAAGCAATAAAATAACTCCATATCATCAAGATTTTCCTCATTGATCCAGATTTTCCTCTTTACAAACTGAAATTATTGACTCTACTGATGAAGATCAGGAACCCATGGCTCCTTCGTTAAGTCAATGTCCCACACCCTCTCCTGAGACTAAAATTCAGAAAATTAGGAACCCAGCTATTGGAAAAAAACCCTCAATCTGGAGTCTCCAAGAAGCAAATAACCAAGAAGCCTTCCCAAACTCCCCCTAAAAAAACTAATATATCCTCTTAACCTAGGAACACTACTAGACTTCCCAATACTAGTAGCAGTACCCCTTTGAGGCCTGCTAACCATGTTGTCCCTAAAGGGGATGAGAAACAAAGTATAGAAAAGTTCTCCTCTGATCAAGAACATCTTCTTATGATGAAGATAATGCAAAAAATGATTGATAAAAAACACTTCATTAGCCAATTTCAGGAAGATGCCCTGGCAGCTACTTTGAATGACCTTAAAGACCCTAAACCCCCTGACAAACCCCATCCCAGTCCTGATTTTACAGCCAAGGTTGGCTCAGATTTAATCATGCAAGATTGCTCAGACTCAACATGTAATCCTGTTTCAAAAAACCCTCATCTTCCAATTAATTTTAAATGAATTTTATTTCTTGGAATTGTAGAGGTATTTTGTCAAAAGGTTTTATCAGTTTGATAAAGGATATCAAATCTATTTACAACATTAAGTTAATGATTTTACTTGAAACTCATGCTAGTGGAACTAAGGCTGAAAAGGTCATTAAAAATATGGGATTCGATTCCTATAAGATTTATGATGTTGTGGGCCACTCTGGTGGTTTTGTGATCCTTTGGGATAATGATGTTTGGACCATCAATTTTCTGAGTTATTCTAAACAATTTGTCCATATGAATGTCCAATTTGAGCAAAACTCCCCATGGCTGCTCACATCAATTTATGCTAGCCCTCAATTGATTAATAGAAACTCTCTCTGGGATGATTTAAGATCTATATCTACCTCTATTTTAGGGGAATGGTGTCTAATTGGGGACTTTAATTCCATCCGCAACTCCGATGAGAAAGTTGGTGGCTCTCATAATCCTAAGTTATGTGGCATTAATCAATTTAATTCTACGATCTCTGACTGTAGTATTATGGATGTTGGCTTCATTGGGAGCCCCTTCACCTGGAAAAGAGGTAGCCTTTTGGAAAGACTTGATAGAGGTTTTGTTAACATGGATTGGCGTATTAGGTTTCCTAATGCCAATGTCACTCATCTCCCGTTTTATAAATCTGACCATTGTCCCATAATGATGAGCTTTGATTACAATAAACCCCCTAATTTGCAGCATAGACCTTTTAGGTTTTTAGCTGCTTGGCTTACCCACCCCTCCTTTAAAGACTTTGTTAGGAATAATTGGCTTGGGAATAGGGATTGGTACTCTATTCTTGGTGACTTTACCACTAGAATCAAAACTTGGAATAAAGAGGTCTTTGGTCACATAGGAAGAAAGAAAAAAACTTTGCTTAGAAGATTAAATGGTATATCCTTGAAACTTGCAAATAAGAGAGACATCCATCTTGAAAACCTCCAACAAGCTCTTTGGAAAGAATATGAAGATGTGGCCTTTCAAGAGGAAATTTTATGGTATCAAAAAGCTAGATGCAATAAAATTGCTTTTGGTGATAAAAACACTAGATACTTTCATGGCTCTACCCTTGCTAGAAGGAAAAGAAATAAAATCCAATGTCTGTTAGATATTGATGGGACCACTGTAACTACTCTACCTGAGATGGAAGCTCTAACTAATCAATATTTTAAAAACCTCTTCCAGGACCAGGATTCTTATTCTCCTTTTGTGCTGCATAATAGCTTCCCTTCCCTTGACCCCCTTCTTCTTGACCAACTTAAGCTTCTGGTTCTTGATGAAGATATTAGAAGAACTGTTTTTGCTATGGGGGGTCTAAAAGCCCCTGGCTTTGATGGTTTACATGCTATTTTCTTTCAATCAAATTGGGACATCATTGGGAAAGATCTTTGTAAACTTGTGAGAGATATTTTTGAGGATCCTAATAAAGTGGCTAAGATAAATGACATTTTAATTACCTTGATTCCTAAGATTGATGGTGCATCTAAATTGTCCCAGTTTAGACCCATAAGTCTTTGTAATGTTTCATATAAAGTGGTCACTAAACTGATGTCTAATAAGTTGAAATGTACTTTAAACTATCTTGTGAGTCCCAACCAAAGCAGCTTTATAGCTGGGAGACAGAGCAGAGATAATATCCTTATCACCCAAGAAATAATTAATTCCATGAAAAGGAAAAATGGGAAAGAAGGGTGGATGGCTATAAAGATTGGTCTGGAAAAAGCCTTTGATAGGCTTAATTGGACCTTTATAAATGAAACCATTCGGGAAATTGGCTTCCCCTCTGATCTTTGTGAGATTATTATGGTTTGTATTTCTACTGCTAATATAAGGATTCTCTTTAATGGGGAGGCTTTGGCCCCCTTCTCCCCTTCTAAGGGTATAAGGAAGGGTGACCCAATGTCCCCCTACATTTTTATATTGTGCATGGAGAGACTTTTTATCCTTATCACTCTTGCTGTAAATAATAAATTCTGGAAACCCTACAAAATTGGCAAGAGGGATCCTAAAATCTCCCATTTGGCCTTTGCTGATGATCTTATCCTTTTTAGTGAGGCTAGCCTTAACCAGGCTGAAATTATTTCCACTATTCTTGATTTATTTTGTGGCAGTTCAGGGCAAAAGATCAGTAAGGAGAAAACTAGAATTTTCTTTTCCAAAAATGTGTGTTCTCAGGTGAGCAATGAAATCTCTCAGTTTTTAGGTTTCCAAAGAACTGATAACCTTGGAAAATACCTTGGTATCTCCATATTTCATGAAAAAGTCAGTAGAAATACTTTCAACACTGTTATCGGCAGAGTTAAAAACAGACCATCTAGTTGGAAAACCAAAACTTTATCTTTTGTTGGTCGATTAACCCTTACCAAAGCTGTTTTGAATGTTATTCCTAATTATACAATGCAATCTGTTTGGCTCCTTAAATCCGCCTGTGAGGATCTTGATAAATTGTCTAGGAATTTCCTTTGGGGGGATACCCAAGATAAAAAGAAAATCCATCTAATTGGATGGGATAAAATTTGTAGCCCTAAACTATGTGGGGGTCTTGGTCTTAGGAAGATGCATTATTTTAATAAAGCCTACATGATGAAAATCTGTTGGGGTTTAATTCACAGCCCTAATGATCTTTGGGTTCAGGTCCTAAAAGCCCAATACAAATGTGGTAATAACATAATCCCAATACAAACTATGCTTCTAACCTTTGGAAAGGAGTCTGTAATGTTTGGAATGAATTTTTTTCTAACATTTCTTGGAAGTTGCATAATGGTTCTGCTTGTAGATTCTGGATTGATGAATCGATTCCTGAGCTTGGCCCTCTCATTCAGTATACCTCAACTCCAATTGATGACCAGAATGCCCAATTAACAGTGGCTAATTTCACTCACACTAAAGGTGGGTGGAACATGGAAATTATCATAAGTTTCCTCCGGGACAACATTTACAACTCAATCCAGAAAGTTATTCCCCCTTCTCCAAATTTGGGGGTGGATAAAGTTATTTGGAAGGGTTCGAGTGACGGTTGTTTCTCCATCAGCTCAGCCAATGATCTAATATATGGGTCCACCTACTCTAGCCCTAACAGATTAATGAAGAAGGTTTGGAATTGGCAGGGTCCCCAAAGAATTCAACTTCTTCGGAAAATTCCCTCCCAAGGCCTCCTAACAAATGTTCAAAGATCTAAACGAAATCTATCTACTGATGAGAACTGCCTCATTTATCACTGTGACAAGGAAACCAATCTTCATATTTTTCGGGATTGTACAGAAACCAAACAACTTTGGGAAGCAGTTTTAAGTCATGAGTACTTACAAGATTTCTTTGCTCCCTCTTCAATCAACAACTGGTTAATCTTTGCCCTGAGTTTTCGCCCCGCGGACGGAGATCCCCTTCGTAGAGACTTGATTTTTGGTTACACTACAGAAGAAATTTGGAAGCTTAGAAACAATGTGGTTTTTAACAACTTCCGAGAGCCTATTGCTAATATCAAACATCGCATATTTGCCCAAGTTAAAGCAGCCATAGACAGTCTCAAGAAAGGTAGCAGAAATACCTTAGGGCTGAATCCAGCTAATCTGAGCAATCCGGGTTGGTCTCCGCCTCCTGTTGGTTTCCATAAGCTAAACACTGATGGTGCGACGGCGGATTGGTGTAAGAAAGCCGTGTGCGGTGGGGTTGTGCGCGATCATTGGGGAAAATTCATCGAGGGTTTCTCGGCTAACCTTGGGGATGTCTCTGTTCTTCATGCGGAGCTCCAAGGCATCCTCAAAGGAATTCAAATGGCAAAGAGGAAAGGAATAAACAATTTGTTGGTTGAAGCAGATTCAGTCACTGCAATTGATCTGATCTCCCAGGGTTGTGCGCCTTTTCACTCTGAGTTTGATCTGGTCGCTCTCATCAGGGAATATTCCAAGAGTTTTGCTCGTATTACCTGGTCCCATGTTTACAGAGAAGTTAATGGGTTGGCTGATTGTTTTGCCAAGAATGGGCTTAACAGCCCACATCCTTTCTAGATCTTTTCCTCTGTGCCTGCTTTTGCCCACTTAGACTATATTTTTTATCACTCTAGTGGTATCCACCAGAGAGTGATTTAATTTTTTGTTTTTGGTTCTTGGCCTTTTTTAGGCCCTTTGTTCATAAAATATATATATATATATATATCAAATGTAACGTATTACAAGAATATTTATAATTAAAAAAACAACAATCTAAGAATCAATTTTACTTCATTGAACATCTAATAATTTGGGGTACAAGTATGGACACCACTCCCTTCACTACGCCAATTTTAGGATATTAGAGCACTATCTTTAGGGCGTTCTCGTGTTAGCTAGCATCTGAAATGATCGTTTTAAAATCAGGGCACTCCAAAATTTGGGCGGGAGCGCCCTTATAGGTAAAATACAAGGCGCTTCATCTGCGCGCCCTCGTTCCCATGGTATTTTTTTTATTTCCCTACAATAGAGGGCGCTCCCTGGAGCGCCCTCCTTTATTTTTTGTTTTTGGTGGAAATTTATTTTTTTCCCCTGAAATAGAGGGCGCTCCAGGGAGCGCCCTCCTTTATTTTTTATTTATTTTTACAGGGCGTTCCCTGGGAGCGCCCTCGTTTCTGGTGGAATTTTTTTATTTTATTTATTTTTTCCCTGCAATAGAGGGCGCTCACTGGAGCGCCCTTCTTTATTTTTCTGATAAATTTTCCAGAGCGCTCCCTGGGAGCGCCCTCTTTTCATTTTCTGCATACTTTTCCAGGGCGCTCTATTGGAGCGCCCTCTATTCTCATTAAATTCATTTTTCCCACAGAATGTTTCTCATTTCGTTCTCACCCGCGTCTCTCTCTTTCTCTCTAAACCCTTCCATTCTTTCTCTCTAAACCCTTTTCTCTTCTCCGTTCACTCATCAAGCTTACACAACCGTCATTCGTTCCTCACTGTGAGCATTCCGTTCACCGTGAGCCGTTGTTCGTCACCACCGTAAGTTCGTCCTTCATCGCGGTGAGCATTCGGCGGTGAGCATTCCGGCCGTGAGCATTCCAGGGAGTCACCACCGTGAGCATTCTGGCGCCCCCCTCAAGCTTCCCTCACCGTCCTCAAAGCTTCCATTCCTCCTCAAGCTCCATTTTCACTTTTCCTACTGTACTTGCGGCGCCCCCTCTTCCCCACACTTTCCATCTCGCGCGCGGCCATAAGGGTAAGGGAAACCCTACCCTAATCTTATTTTTTCTATTTGCTTTTATTTTTTCTTGTGCACCCACTGTTTTACTATCTGCATTTTGTAGGAAATTGTTGTTGGTTGTTAGTAATGTTATATATATATTACTCATATTGATCTCTTTTGGACTGGTAGCTGGTGGTTTGGAGTTAAAATTGTTTTTCCTTAATTATGGGAATGTTAAAAAATTAGATGAAATGCTGCTCAAATTTTTAGGACTACTAATTTTTAGTACGAGTATATATTTTGACATGTCTTTTTTTTAAAAGGTATTGGTTCCTAGCTGGTTATAATTCAACACTGCATATTGGTGACTGACTTTAATCAGGTATATCCTTTATCATTTTATCCTTTTTCTGTAAAGTATAATTATTTGGTTATGTGTATGTACATGAATTAATCTTAGTTTCCTGTTTAAGAAGAAATTGTATAAATTGACTGACATAATATACAATTTAGTATGTTATAGGTGTTAATTAGGCATGTAGTTAGTCATTATATCTAAAGAATGTCATATATACTTTTCGAGTTAATTATTAATGATTTTATGTTATGTTGATAGAATATGGATCGTTCTTGGATGTTTGCAAACCGTCTGACACATGAGTATGAGGAAAGGTTCTTGTTGCATTGAGTCTTAGTGACTTTGGCAAGGTTTACTTTTTGGACTCTTTGCATAATCCGCTTGAACATTATAATCCCATGAAGAATATGATTATTAAGTAAGTATCCTTTGATTTACTATCACATTTACATAATTAAGAGCTCTTATACAATTTACTTGTTATATTGCTTTAGATCTTTTAAAGAATATAGAAAGTTGGGTGGATTCCCAGAAGCACGAAATAGGATTATACCTGATCCCATATGGTACCGCATTAAGGTAATATTGATCTCTTCTGGACATTTTGTTTGTTCATTACTGAGCGCGTAAGCGTCACTTACTTTTAAATTAATTATACTTGTAGTGTCCTACCCAAACAAACAATGACGATTGTGGGCTCTTCGTAATGCGTTATATGAAGGAGATCATTGATCAAAACAGACTCACAATACCTAAAGAGGTAATTATGACTTGTGATAGCAATTTACTTTTTTGAACCCCATTCACTAGTTCATATAATCAAATCAATTTTTGGCTTTTACAGTACTTTGCTCAGTTCCGAAGCTCAACCTACACAACGGAGCAGCTTGATGAGGTTCGGGAAGAATGGGCAAACCATGTAATTACCAGTTATTTGTAATTGATTTGTACATTATATGTGGGTAAGTAAACATATACATATTGTTAAAATGTTGAACAAAGTTGTATATTAATGACTTAACTGACGGGTTCAGCAGAGTAGATATGATCACTATTCTTTTTGCAACTTGGAGAAGAGGTCTGTTTGTAGTTTGTGCACCTTTTCATTATAAATTCCTGACTGGTTATCACTATTTGACTTATGAATTCTGGCTGCTGGTATGGTTTTGTACAGCTGTTTGATAAATTGGGAACTGTTGAATAAACAAAGTAAACTATGCCAAAAAAATTTTAGTTTAGAAGACTTATAGTTGTTAAGCATATATATATGAGATGCATGTTTATTTACCAACTGAGTTGATGCTTGTGAGATGTCATGTGTTTTGGTTATTTCTATATAGTTGTATAGGTACTTCATACTTTCACCACTTATATCTTGCATAGGAAACTATTCATATTATGACAAGTTTGAATTCTTATTTCAAGTAGATATGTGTGTTTGTTTACTAAGTGTTGTTCATAGTATGACTAAGTGTTTGAATTTTAAGGAATTAATATGCATGATTTTGGATTAAGCCATTGGGATCAGACTGAAATAAATATGCAGGTTAAAGTAGATTAAAAAAACAAAAAAGTGAAAAAAAAATAGGAGGGCGCTCCTTGGAGCGCCCTTGTTGTAAAACAAAAATTGAAAAAAAAATAACAAACGAAAGGAGGGCGCTCCATGGAGCGCCCTTGTTTTAAAGAACCAGAGCGCTTCCTTGGAGCGCCCTCCATAAGTACGTCTTGTGCTTATGGAGGGCGCTTCAGTGTGCGCCCTTTAAAGCTGCACGGGAGCGCCCTGGGAACGCCCTCTTTTTGCTTCTGTCAGGGCGCTCCAATGAGCGTCCTCGTTTTATTGACCAAACAAGAGCATATTCTATTAGTGCGCACGAGAGCGCCCTTTAAGGCTGCACGGGAGCGCCCTCTAAGGCCTTTTTTTGGCATAGTGCTTATAAACTGTTGAATTATACTATCTAGCAAGGTAGGACACCGTGACTTTGACAAAAATTGAGACAATAAAATTAAAATAGTAAGTCATCTTACATTATACAAAAAGGATATTTTAAATTTTTTATCAGATGGATTGCTTACATTGATTGGGATCCTAGTTTGTCCATGTTGCAAGATATCCCCAATGAAGAGACCCACGTAATAACCACACTCAATACCTTTCATTTGCTTGGGACATTATGTTCAAGACAAATAGGCAATATGATTAGATAATTATATATGTTATTTATATTTGAATAACACTAAGTTTGAAGGTTATTAGTACATACATGTATGTTCACCCAAGTGCGCGCTTTGATGTATTTTAGTCTGGTTGACCTTGACTCCACAGACTGCTCGGAAAGTGATCACAACACTAATAAAAACCACCAACTAAGCAACAAAGAACGTTTCTAATGAAACCACATGAATGCAGAAATAAACACATTAACTTCGTTTAAATGCTTTCTTATGAAACAAGTTATGAATATCCATTTGCTTCATATAGTGCTGGTAGAGTAGATCCATATAATACACTTATTGAGTCTCAGGAAATTATTAATAATTTCTAAGAGAACTAATTCATCTACCATGTTTTAATGACTACAAATTTAGTTATTAACACTATGAAAAACTGCTTGTGCTACTAATAGTTTATTATGATTTCAATAAAGTTGATCCTCTGAAGTGGCAAATTGTCTGAAAAAGTGAAGCCATCTGAAGGGTCAAGCTTTCTGAAGAAAGATCTATCTGAAGACATCGAATTGTCTGAAGTCTAAAGCTATCTGAAGAGTGAAGTCCTCTGAAGATATTTGACATGGACTTAAGACGCTTTCTGCACCTTCTCTAGCACGCTTTCAGAATACCATTTCAAGTCAAGAAGAACAGAAGCTTTTCATCATGTTTGAAATACATACACAAATGAGGAAAGTTCTGCAACGCAGTTTTTGCAGAGGTCAAAACAGAACTGCAACCTTGTACTGTGTCAGAAAACATTTCGCAATGGATTTAATAACATTTAATGCTATCTCAAAACGAATGTCTTTCAAAGGACCTCACATGATGCTTATAAATAGAGCTTCGCTGAAGATTCAAGGCTGACGAGAATATACAAGAAAAAGAATTCTTTCGCGCAAAATTCAGAAGCTCATACGTTGCCTAGTTTTTCTTAGAAAAACTGAACTCTGATTATTTCTTTGATTTGTACACAACTTTCATATTCTGAGTTCTACTCAGTTACTTGTACAAACTATGTTTAAGCTAAGAACTGGATTGTAGTTCCTAAGCTTAAACCTTTTTTTTAAACATTGGGTTGTGTTTGAGCCTGGAGAGGCTTGTCTCTAAAACAATACTTGGATTTCAGCCTGGAGAGGCTTGTCTATAAAACAATACTTGGGTTTTGAGCCTGGAAAGGCTTGTCTGTAAAAGAATACTTGAAATCTGTTGAGATTAGTGGAGAAATCCAGTTGCTAGTTGGCACTGGGACTAGACGTAGCTCACTGAGGTTGTGAGTGAACCAGGATAAATTCTGGCTGAGTATTTCTATCTCTTACCTTGTTTATTTCAGTTTTAAACTAACGTTAAAGGGTATTGAATATGTCTTTATAAAAACTGAATATAAAAATATCTTTTAGAGAACTTATATTACACTGTCTGAAAATACTTCAGAGAGAAGCCAAAACTTCAGATAACGTCTCAACTATCTAAAATTTTCAGAAAACTCAGTTTTTCAAAAAAGGTTTCCAGAAAACGTTAAGATTTTGTAAAAACACTATTCAATCCTCCTTCTAGTGTTTCTTTTATGTTTCTACAGTTGGTATCAAAGCTCAGCCTCGGGTTGAGCACTTGATCGTGTGAGGAAAAAGATCCAAATGGAAACCTTTACCAGAAACAGTTATTATAGCACAGAAGGAGCGTATGTGACAAGGCCTCCATCGTTCGATGGTGTTGACTACCATTATTGGAGAGATCGTATGAAATTGTTCATTGAGAGCAGCAACATAGATCTTTGGGACATAGTCACTGATGGTGATTATATACCCATGCATGGTGGTGTGCCAATACCTAAGTCTGATTGGCTTATATATTTATTATATTATTCATGAATGGCTTATATATTTTTCATAATTTTTAAATTGTTTTTAAAATTTATAAATAATTTTTAATTCTTTAAAGCTAATAATGTATATGTTTTCCAATTTTTTAAAAATACTTTTTAAATTATTCTATGTCTTTAAATTTATATTTTTACACTTAATTTACCTATATTTAATAATATCTTCTTTCATTCACACAATACAATAATTAAAAATAGATAATTGATCGAAGAATTCTCTCTCTATGATGAGTGTTGCGCAAGATAACCATCTCCGGTCGCCGGAGGAGGAAGATTTGATCTACCGAAGAACAAAGAAAATTAAAGATGGCAATTCGGAGGTCATGGATGTTGAGAAAGAGGCTATTGTCGATGATGCTATCTCCCCTGCAGAGGAAGTCCCCAAATCATCTTACAGAGATAAAGTTATGGAGGTTGATTCTCAATTCGATCTTGAGCCTGCAGAGATTATTCGCATGGTTACTGAAGAGCTTTTCCCAGACCTTGAAGATACCAAGAAAACTGAAAATCTTGGTAAAACATTCAACCTAAATCCTACAGTGAATGTTGCTCTGGAAGAGTATAAGCAATGGTGTAGTCCTTGGAAATTCAGCCTCATTGTTCGATTAATGGGTAGGCGAGTTGGTTTCCGTATGATGAGTATGAAGCTTAAGTATCTCTGGGCAAAGAATGGAGATATAAGGGTCATGGATATTTCAGAAGATTTTTATCTTGTTCGCTTCTCTAATGAGGGTGATTACAAGCATGCTTTATTTGAAGGGCCATGGTTAATTGCAGATCACTATCTTCTGGTTCAAAGATGGCGTCCTTTCTTTACTCCGGAGGACTACAATGTCAAGAAAATTGTCGTTTGGGTTCGTATTCCACATCTACCTGCTGAATTATACAATCCCCATTTTCTTTCGAGAGCTGGTAGCAAATTAGGAACAATGCTGAAAATTGATGAGACTACTTCTATTCATACGTGTGGACGATTTACAAGAATCTGTATTGACGTTGATCTCAGCTATCAACTAATCCCCTATTTTAATGCTCTTGGTCACACATTTAAAGTAGAATATGAGGGCTTGCATATGATTTGCTTTGAGTGTGGTAAGTATGGCCATAAGATGGATTTCTACCCTGATAAAATCAAGTCTTTAGAAGTTAAAAATCCAGATTCTGTTAGTCCTATTAATAAGGCTCAGGAGGTGGGAGGTAATGTCCAAGATTCTAATTGTGGAGGGCAAGAAATCAATGTGACTCCTAGTAATTCAAACCCTCAGAACAAAGTTTCATTATAGTAGAGTCATGAAGATCAAGCTATTTTTGGTCCTTGGATGCTGGTAAAGAAATCTCCAAGAAGAATCACTAAGGTGAATAGCAAGAATCAAGAGGGAGGAGTTGGAAAATTACAAGGAGATCAGGTTCATAATTCTAGTCATTCAGGAACCAGATTTGAAATCTTATCTGCTGATGTTGTTCAAGACTGTGAGGTTAATTTGGATAATTCTCATCCTGGTAAAGATCAAACTCCTAAGGCCCATTCAGGGAACCTTGCTGATCCAAGCCATACAAAAGATGTTATTCCAAAACCTGTGAAACATTATAATCAGAATCAGAAGGTACTCTCAGGTAATTCAAAGAAGAATTACATCCCTTTGAAGATTCAAAAGAAACCTGTTGTGATTAAGGATTCACAAGCTCAGGAAGAATCTTCCAGTAAGAAGTTGTCACCCAGGATAGCTAAAGAACAGGGAAAGAAGAAGGATTGGGAAAAAGAAATCCTTGCTATGATGAGTAGGTACCACTCTAAAAGATGGGAAGCTCACTCTAATGGGGAATATGTTGGTGATCCTCTCAGTCTAGACAAGAAAAACTACTTTGAGATAATGAAAGACTTAAATGTTGATTCCTCTCATGGGAAAAGTGCTATTTTGGATTTGGATCGACCCCCTGATATTACTGAAAATGGAGGGACAATTGACCAATCAACCTATATGGACGTGCAGATTTCCCCTGATCATCCCACTGTTGGGACTGTTGCTCAACCTAAAGGTTACAAATCTCTTAATTCCAAATGAATTTTCTAACTTGGAATTGCAGGGGTGCTGGAGCAAAGAGATTCCCTAGCCTTATAAGGGACTTGGTTAAGCTGTATCAATTGAGAATTTTAGCCTTACTGGAGCCTAGAATTAGTGATGAGAAGGTTGATCTTGCTATTAAAAAAATGGGTTACTCAGGAGTTAATAGAGTTGAAGCTCAGGGTTTTTCTGGTGGGATTTGGTGTATGTGGAAGGATGAATGTCTCACTATGAACATTATTGCTACTACCCCTCAGTGTATCCACCTGAAGCTTATCAATGTTTTAGGGGCTAACTAGATTCTAACAATTGTCTATTCTATCCCTAATGAACATAACAGAAAAGAATTATGGGATGAACCCATTTTGTTTGCCTCTACCTTAACTGTTCCTTGATGTGCAATGGGTGATTTTAATTCAGTGCTTTATGAGTTTGAAAAATTAGGTGGTGCTGATGTAAATAGAAGGTCTATGAAGGCCTTTGTTGATTGTTTGAATACCTGTGGTCTAACTGAACTTCCATCAAAAGGTCCCTTTCTTACCTGGATGAGGGGAAATGTACAAGAAAGATTAGACAGAGTTGTGTATTCTGAGAATTGGAAGACAATTTTTCAGCAATCAACAATTATTAACTTGGCTCTTCCAACAGCAGATCATTGTGGTTTATGGTTAAAATTGGCATCTTGCCAACTCACTCCTCCTTTGATTAAATCATTTAAATTTTTATCTTCTTGGTTATCTCACTCTAATTTCCAAGTGTAGGTTAAAAATCACTGGATTAGAGGGAGACCATGGAATAGCAACTTAGAAGATTTTACATCTAATATTCAGATTTGGAATAAGCTGGTATTTGGTAACATTTTTCAGCAGAAGAAAACTATTTTCAGGAGACTGGAAGGAATTTATAGGAAACTTCTTGATGGTCATAACCCTTTCCTTATTGATCTGAATATTAAACTTTGGAGAGATTATGAAATTATTCTTGCCAGGGAAGAATACTGGTTACATCAGTCAAGAATCAATTGGTTGAATCTTGGGGACAGAAATACTCATTTCTATCATCAAGCTACCTTAATTAGAAGATCCAGAAATCGCATTGAAGCTTTACAAGATGATAATTTGGTGTGGATATATGATGATGCTAAATTACAACAACTGATGTTACATTTTCTACAAAGTCTATATTATGAAAATACTTCAACATTGCTTCTAAGGATGGATGATAATCTGTTTCCTCCCCTCACACCAGAAGTGAAAGAAAATCTGATTATGATGCCTTCTCATGAAGAAATTAAGCAATCCTTATTTAGTATTGGGAATTTTAAGGCCCCAGGGCCTGATGGTATGCATGCACTTTTTTATAAAAGCCAATGGGACATTGTGGCTCCTACTGTTGTAGATCTCATCACTCAGGTGTGGACCAATCCAAGTAATATTAAAGAGATTAATCAAACACTCATTACTCTTGTTCCTACGAATGATTCTCCTACTAGACCTGCTCATTTTCGGCCAATCTGACTTTGCAATGTAAGTTATAAGGTACTTACTAAACTTATTGCAATCTTTTTCGTGATATTATGCCTTTGATTATTGGCCCTACTCAAAGTTCTTTTGTTAAAGGTCGACAAGGTATTGATAATGTCATTGTTCTTCAAGAAGTAATTCATTCACTTAGATATATTTCTGGTAGTAAAGGTTTTATGGTCTTAAAAATTGATATGGTTAAAGCCTATGATAGAATGAGTTGGTCTTTTATTATTGATTCTCTTATTAAAGCAGATATCCTTGCATCTCTGGTTGATATTATTTCCAATTGTATTTCTATTCCTACTAGTAGTATTAACTGGAATGGGAATATATCTGTAGCTTTTTCTCCTTCTAGAGGCTTACGTCAGGGTGATCCTATCTCTCCATACCTGTTTGTCATGTGTATGGATAGATTGAGACATCTGATTGACCAACATGTTGATTCTGGTGATTGGAAAGCTTTTTCTTTTGGCAGGAATGGCCCCACATTATCAAATCTCTTGTTTGTTGATGACATTGTCCTTGTTGCTGAAGCTTCTATGGATCAAGCTCAAGTGATTAACAGTGTTCTGGACAAATTCTGTGCCTCTTCTGGACAAATGATCAGTAGAGAGAAGTCTAGGATTTTCTTCTCCAAAAACACTCCTCAGGATATTATCCGTGATATATCATCCATTCTGACTATTGCTCAAACTGATGATTTAGGAGTCTATTTAGGGATTCCTGTTCTACATGGCAGAGCTTCAACTAATACTTATTCTTTAATCATTGATAAGGTGAGAAAAAAATTAGTTGGATGGAAGGCTAATTCTTTGTCAATGGCTAGGAGGATTTCTTTGGCTCAATCTACTTTATTGAGCACCCCTCACTATGTAATGCAAGCTTCTGTCATTCCTAATGGGGTTCTTGAGGAAATTGAAAGGATATGCAGAAACTTCATATGGGGATCATCTTCAGAGAAAAGAAGCATGCATTTAATTTCTTGGTCTAAGATTTGCCTACCTAAAGCTCAAGGAGGTTTAGGCTTTAAACCTCTGAAATTGGTTTGCACTACATATATGGTCAAACTGGGTTGGAATTTAATTAAGAAGCCTGATCTTCTTTGGGTCCAAGTTCTCAGATCCAAATACAAATGTGGAGGAAATAGAGTGCCTACTGTGACTTCTTGTGCTAGAGAATCCAATGTTTGGAGAGGAATTGTCCAGGCCTAAAAACATACTAAAGCTGGTCTGATGTGGAATTTAGGCAATGGTCAAGATACTAGATTCTGGCAGGACACCTTTGTTCTTGGTTTACAGCCTCTATCTGCATATGCCTTGATAGAAATACCTTCTCAGGAGATAAATTTTCCTACTGCCTGTTTTGCTTCAGATGGATTGTGGAATACTAAAAAATTTAATGATATCTTGCCTGCTGATATAAAAGCTAGACTTTATGAAGTTTCTGCTCCTAGAGAGATTTTGAGTTTGGATTCTCCTATATGGACTGCCAGCTGATGGGGAATTTTCTATGAAATTTGTGTATGATTTAATTGTTGTTCCAGTATCTCCTACAGTTGACCAGGATTTATGCAAGACAATTTGGAAATGGGAGGGTCATCCTAGAATCCAATGTTTTCTTTGGAAGTGTCTTCATCGGAAGTTGCCTACAAATGATGAGAGACATCATAGAGGTATGACTCAAAATGCTCTCCGTCCTAGATGTAATGATTCTCCAGAAACTATTATGCACATTCTTAGGGATTGCCCTATGGTTATGGACATTTGGAATTCTATTATCAAGGAAGATCATTGGGCAGCTTTCTTTAGCCTTGGTCTGGAAAGGTGGCTCAAGTTCAACATGGAGGATCATCAAGTTGGCTGCCATTTGGGTTCTAATTGGAGATTGTTTTTTTCCTATCCTCATCTGGAATCTTTGGAATGATAGGAATAATCTGGTTTTTAATTCTCAGTCTGAGATTTCTGATAGTTTACTTCCCAAATCACTGGCTTATGTTTCCATAATCTCTTCCAATTTTGGAAATGCTCATACTATGCCTGCTGAGAAGAAAAAACATGAAACTCTTGTCTCTTGGAAATTCCCTCCTTCTGACTATATAAAATTCAATGTGGATGGTTCTGTGAGAGGTTTATTTGGTCCGACAGCAGGGGGTGGGCTACTCAGACATGAAGATGACAGATTCCTTTCTAGTTTTATCTGCAATATTGGGGTATGCAGTGTTCTGAAAGCTGAGTTGTGGGCTCTTTATCATGGTATCCAACTTGCCAAAAGTCTAAAAATCCCAAAGCTTTATATTGAGTTAGACTCTAAACTAGCTCTTGATCTTGTGCAGAGTGGTGCTAACCCTTCTCATCATTGTTATGGATTAATTAGAGATATTCGAGAAGCTCTATCTTAGGATTGGAATGTCAAGATAGATCATGTATATAGAGAGGGTAATAGAGCTGCTGATTACCTTGCTAGTATGGGTCACTCTATCCTATTAGGAGTACAGATATTGGATGTCTGTCCCCCTTCCTTAGTTAATTTTCTTAGGTGTGATATTCAGGGTATTGCCTTTCCTAGGCAAGTATTAGTTGTGAAATTGTTTTTCTTGGGCCTTTGGCCCCTTCAATAATAAAAAGATAATATCTCCTTTCATACTCATCTTTTTGTTACATGAAGAGAAACAAAAGCAGAAAAAAGAAAAGAAAAGAACAAAGCTAAGAGACTAAGAACGTGGAATCTATCCCCTAGGGAAATGAAGAACCTCTAGCATCAGCAGAAACTATCTTTTTTTCATACTCATTTGCTTTAATCTTATAATATAGATCATAAAAAAAATATTTAGTTAAACTTATCAAAATAATTTATTATTAGCCTAAAAAACATTATCTTCTCAAATATTCTTTTGAAAAAATCAACTCATGACTTTAATTCTCATTTTATAATTATTTATTAAAGAAATAATTAATTAAAGGGAAAAATATGTTTTTCGTCCCTATATTTTTGGTCAACTTTGGTCTTCGTCCCTGTACTTTAAATCCTTTGTTTTTTGTCCCTAAACTTTTTAAACCCCAAACCATGGTCCCTGACCGTTAGTGAAATGTGTTAACCTGATGAGCTGAGTAACAAAAGTTACATGTTAGCTTCAATAGTAGGCCCCAAATAGATGACTCATTTAATTAATCTTTTTTTATTAATTTTTAATTATTAAAATAACCATAATTATGAAATTAGGTTGTTTATCTGGTAAAATTGCTCAGGTGAAAACAGTAATTTAGCAATTAGGATTATTTTAGTAATTAAAAGATTAATAAGAAAGTTAATTAGATGATTAGTTAGTTATTTGGGACTCACTATTGAGGCTGATATGTAACTTTTGTTAGTCAGCTTATCAAGTTAACAGATCTCACTGACAGGCAGGGATCACGATTTGAGGGTTTAGAAAGTTTAGGGACAAAAAACACAGGATTTAAAGTACATGGACGAAGACTAAAGTTGACCGAAACTATAGGGACAAAAAATATATTTTTCTCTTAATTAAATTATTTACTCAAATATATTCTTCTATTTAATTAAATTAGTTAAATGAAATAATTTAAAATAACCTAATTCAGCTTAACAGATTAAATTTGATTGGTTTTGTTTTTTGTTTTTTTAAAATATATCTTATCCAATTTAATCTATAATTATATGTAATTTGCATAAAAATTTTAAAAAATAAAATCTAAAGATTCAAGTATTATGTTTTGATTAAACTTTCCTATATAATAAAATTTGTTTTCTATAACAATTTTTAATAACATATGTATAATATTAATAAGGGTTAAATATGTTTTTAGTCCCTGAAATATAATCGAGATTTGGTTTTAGTCCTTACAATTTAAAACCAATGGTTTTGGTCCTTCAAAAATTAAAAATATACCAATTTAGTCCTTATCGATAAAACTTTATAGCTAATCGGTAGCAAAATCTGTAGCAAAATAATGCAACAAGGATTAAATTGGTGTATTTTCAATTTTTGAAGGACCAAAACCACCAGTTTTAAATTGTAGTGACTAAAACTAAATCTCGACTATATTTTATGAACTAAAAACATATTCAACCTTATTAATAATATGTATGTTAAAAGTATAATTTCATGTTAAATATTATTTAACATGAAATTATTTTAAAAGAAAAGGTAAAAAAATATTTTCATGTTAAATATAATTTAACATAATTTAACATGAAATTATTTTAAAGAAAAAAGGTAATTAAATTACATAACACGCGCGCGCGCACATATGAAAAAAACTCTACCAACAAGATTTCCATTCCCTCTCTTTGTGACCTAGTCTTCTTGTTTTTGTTCTAGCCACATATGTTCTAAATACTGTACTAGCCCCATTATTGGGTGAGGGTCTGCCACTAAACCAACAAGCAGCTGCTGAAGCTGTGAAAACTTGGATATCTCTGTCCAAAATAGAGAACATGTGGCTTAAGGGGAACGAAAAGTACTTGCTTTTGGTGGCTTGCAACCAACCATTGCAGATCTCAATTTGGTTTGTGAAATAATGCAATTAGAGGTAAACAGGGGAGCGCTCCTATTACATTAACTCATGGAGGATGGTTATGTTTTTTAATTTATTAAGATTTTTGCTTGTGAATTCTAAGAAAATAAATTGTATAAGATACCTTCCCTGTTATGATATATTTCACTGTTATATAAGAAAATAAATTCATGTTTAATCCGTGCCACCTCTATTTATCTCCATTTCATTGACTTCAATTAAAACCTACATATTAGACATGAAATGTGCCTTTGAGTATGAATACACCTTTTGTCCTTTGTGTCTATGGAGCAAAAAAGTACATGCAAATTTTATATTGAAAGATAAATTAATATGGATGAGTTTGACTTTTTATGTGAAAACCTACTCATCTAATACGGTGTTGATTGTCATGATTGCATGACCATTGGTTATTTGGTTCTTGTTATTGAATAAGCCTTCAAGATTGCCAATTGCTTGTGAGCTGCATTGCATATAAGTTATAACTGCTTCCTGCTATGTAACTTTTAGTGCTCTGTACTCAAGTTTCGCTGCTTTAGTCTGCATCACGATTATGATTTTGATGATCTTTATTAATCTCGCCTGCAGCAACAAGCTTGTTCAAGATACTTCTGAAGTACAGGCCCGAGAATAAGGCTGACTTTTGAAATAAGCTCAGGCACAGGCTGAAGGCAAAACAGTTTGGATCCAAGAAGCCTATTGTTGTGAAGTATGGCCTCAATCATGTTACCTACCTTCCTAACCAATGTTCTACTTAGGGATATTCTGTATTGTTGTATCTATACAATATATATTGCAATGAATCTTTTCATATATAATAAGTGTGTCTGCATCTTTCAATAGGTAACAAGTCAACCAAGTGTTATGTGTGAAAGTTAAACATGTCTAATTCTTTAGGCACTACTTAATCATTAAACACCTTTTCACTCTATTTTGATTAAAAATTATTCTTTTTCCATCTTGATCGTCTAAATTAAATTATACTGTTTATAATAGATTTTTTTTATGCATTTGATGCTACTAGAATTTAAGTTGTTAACTCATTCAAGGTATAATAAAAAAGCAGCCAACTGCCTAAAAAAATTAAAGATAGAGACGGAATTTAAAGGCAGATAGTTATGTCGAAACTTCTAGGAATTAGAGACGGAAAGAAAGTTCGTCTCTATTTAGAGACGGACAATAACTTGCCCAGAGACGGAATAAATTGGTCTATGTTACAAACGGAATATTTTAACTTTCAAAATGGTGCAAGAGACGGATTTCTTAAATTATAGAGATGGAAATATTCCGTCTCAAATTAGAGACGGATAGAAAAAAATCGTCCCTATAAAATCAGCAACGCGCAAATCAGCAACCACCTTGATTCCGTCTCTATTCCCTTTAGCGACATAAAGTAGCTTTTAGAGACGACAATTTTCCATTTCTGTTTCTGTTTCTGATTTTTTTGGTAGTGTAATAATATTTTATACAATTTTAAATTTATCATATCATTTTATATAATTTATATTTAGAGATATTAATCAATTATGCATTATTCAAATTTTTAAACTTGATCAATTGTTGCTATAAGTATTAATCCGGGAATATTTATTATTAAATGATAATGACAAGAATTTGAATTAAATATTATTTAAAATTTTAAACTTCATCATTGTTATAAATATTAATTGAGGAATATTTATTATTATATGATAATGATAGGAATTTAAATTAAATAAAAAATTGATATAAAGATTAAAGATTAGAAATACAGAAGTTTAGATTTCATAATCTCAGTTGCTATAAATATTAGTTGAGGAATATTTATTATTATATGATATGACAATAATTTGAATTAAATAAAAAATCGATATAAGGATTAAAGATTAGAAATGTAAATGTTTAGATTTTATAATATCAGCTTTTTAAACGGTTGAAAAAGATTTAGAAAATATTAAAAAGTATTTGTAAGGGAGGTGTATGAACTATGAAAGACACTCTCCAAGTAAAATAGTGAAAAAAAACATCAAAAGTGACACGTGATTTTTTAATTGAGAGAGTAGGAAGAATGAGTGTGATTTTTTAATTGAGAGAGTAGGAAGAATGAGTGTCCGTTTGACTACAAATTTCAAACGGTGAGAATCAATTCCGCTAGAAATTAATTTTAAGTCAATTCCATGTGCTTCGTAAATCGTCCATTATTTATTGTCCATCATTGATTCTGTTTTGGACCTCAGTAAGACCGACAACGAATCGAGATGTTGATTGTACGTATTTGTACAACCTATCACAATCAACTTTACCTAATTGTAAAATCAAGGGACGCATGAGTGTTTTACTAAAGTCTTAAAATTATTATATAGAGTTAATTATTTTATAATGTGAAGAGTAATAAATACATGAGTCATTAACTTCATTATTAATTCCAAAACTTTAATAAATAAAATAAGCACAATAATCACACGTGAAAGAACATTCAAAAATTCATCAGCGTATACACTAACATCAGTGAATCAAACATTCAATCATATAACGAAAGAAGCTCAGCCAGAAATGTCTAACCAGATTGTGGATGGACAGCGTCTTTCCTATCCAAATATCCCATACATCGAACAAAAACTATTCATTGACAATAAAATAGCAGTACAAACTACAAAAGGTAAGGTGGGTGGGAATTGTGGAAAGATGCTATTTTCTTCTACACCTTCTTTCCCTTTTAAGAAAGGGTCACATAGTAACCAATTATTTATTTTCGGATACATTTATTATTATTAAAAAATATTGAAAAATGCTAACGAATGCCCTAGGGCACTTGTTAAAAAATAAAATATAAAAAAATTATTAAAATGTGTAACATTTAATGTTACAGATTCAATTATTGTTACAATTTTCAATAAAAACCTTCGAATCCTTTAATCAGTGTCCTAAAGATACTCGTTAGCCCATTATTATTATTCATACAAAATTGTGCTCTTATATTCTAAAAAAAAGTAAAAGAAAAAAAGAGAAAAATATATAAAATCATTCATTAAAAATCAGGAAGGAAGAAAAAAAAATTGATATCAGTTTCACATAAGAGTTTTCTCTCCATAGGTGAGAAAATGAAAGTTTTGAACAAGAAAATTTTATTTCTTGTAAATTTACTTATCTATTTATCTCTCATTTAGTGTGTAACCCCCTTGAAATATTTCTCATTTTATCAAAAGTATAAAATTGTTACTGTATCAATTATTTATTTTCTTTTTTATTCCTTTTTATTCAGTAAAATAAATGTGGAATTTTTTTTCTCTTCATTCAATTTCAAATAATATTTTAAATTTACTCTTTTTTATTTTTTTTCCTATTTATTTTTTATCATCTTTGTGTACCGTTGGGGATGTGGAGAGGTCATCCCCGAGTTACTCCTGACGACTTCGAGCTCTTTGCCTAGGACAACCTATGCTCGAGCTTGGAGGGCTGTGTACCGTTGGGGATTTGGAGAGGTCATTCCCGACCTAATCCTGATATTTGGGAGATCCTCCCCGATCTGCGCCTAAGACTATTAGGGCGACCTCCTCGCTGGCATTGGGCCACCTAGGTGAGGCCCAGAGGTTGAGGCCTATAAATAAGAAACCTATCACTGACCTAAGGGCATCTGATACATTCTTACCTTGAGGACTTGGCTCGACGCCGCCTTTGGTATTCGAGCTCGACTTCTCAGGGACTTTTGAGAACAATTTTGCTTTCTTTCCATATTCAAAAAATGGAGTGTTAAAGGAAACTGTTTTTCGGTCCATAGTGTTAAAGGAAACATAAAAGGATAAATGGTAGATATCATACAAATGGGCCCATTAATGAGTTGTAATCATTTTGTTTTGGACATATATTTAGGAAGGAAAAGGATTTTTTGTTTGGTCGAAAGGAAAAGGAATCAAGCATCATTGCTTGCACACGGGTCTCTTAGGATCCGGATCCTCTCCAGCCTCTCCTGCCTCTCCAACTAACTTTAGCTACGGAATAACTACGGAATAATTAGGAAATCAAAATTCGTAGTTATTCCATAGCTAATGTTAGCTGGAGAGACTAGAGAGGATCCTTATACTTCTCTTATCTTATAAAAAAGGAAACCATTATATACCAAGGCTGGGACCTGTGGCTTAAAGTTTATGCTAGTGTCCCTTTAGTTTACAACTGAGTAAAATTGATTTTAGAAATTAATGTTTGAGATGAGTGATGCACATTTTACGAAACGCGTTGAACGGAAGTGACTTAAAATCAATTCTACAAAATCATGGTTTTGCATTGTAGCAACGGTAAAACAAACAGGCTACTAGTCTACTAACTATTGGTTTAAGTGGTACAACTTTGATTCCCTTTAAGCAAGGTCTCGGGTTCGAGTCTTGTGGATGAAAAAAATCCCAATTGGGAGAGCTAGCTCCATCATGATGTAGATGTTCTCGACTCAAGGATTATGAGCCTATTTGTTTTAAATTCCAACAGTACAAAACCATGGTTTTGCAGAATTGATTTTAAATCACGTTCGTCCAACGTACTTCGTAAAGCGTGCATCATTTATCTCAACCATTCATTTCTATAATCAATTCTACTCAATTGTAAACCAAACGCACCATATCTCCTGTGAAAGATACCAGTGGTTTAAAAAAAGGTTTAACCTGGTCTAAGTTTAGCTTGATAGTTTGATCAAATCCTGATCATTTTTTTAAATGAAATCGGGCCTAAATCTAGCCCAAGTTGGTCAAGCTAGTCTAGTTCTCTAAGCTAGATTAGGTCTCAATTGTGAATTATCTTTTATTTTTTTGTCTAAAATAAATGTTCTCCACACAACATAATAGTGTTCAAGCTGAGAACATGCCTTCGACCAAAAAAAATGCTGAGAACATACACAACATAATAAAGTTGGCCTTTTTTTATCAATCATAATATATAAACATCCTAAAATTTTCTACACTCATTTGATAGCCTCATCTCTCTACCTCTCTCTTTTTGTCATATAACATTACCCATTACATTTTCACTTCTCTCTCTTGCTTTGATATCTCTCTCCAAGTATAAACACCCAAAGGGTATACTAATCATTATGATTTTTTTTAGATGAACTTACCCACAATTAAAGTGTTCAAACTATCAGTCCTCCGCCTCCAAGAAACCCAACCCTTTCTCAAGAATCCCAGCCTCTCCATCCGTTTTGGATGGCTAATATGTCCCCTACCTCCCGTGAGGAAGAGGATCTCAGGGATAGGAGTACCGAAAAGGTTAAATTCGATGATGCAAAGGAGATCCCCATGGAGGAATTGGCCCTTCCTGACCAATCTCCTTCAGACAGTCCTATAGGTAAACTCTCCTATAAAGAAATGGTTTTGACATCTGAGGGATTTGAAGGAAATCCTGAAGACATGGTGAAAGCTGTTACTGAGGATCTTTTTCCGAAGCTAGAAGATTCTGATGAAGAAAATTCCAGTCCTGAGGATTTTAACCCTTATCCAGAGGTCCAAATCTCCTATGAGGAATATGAAAATTGGTGTAAACCTTGGAGAAATTCACTTATAGTCAAGCTTCTGGGAAGAAAACTCGATCTGCGTTTTTTATCATCAAGGTTACAATCTTTGTGGCAATCAGAGGATAAATTAAGGTTCTTGATCTAAATGATGAATTTTTTATGGTCAGGTTTAGTGACCTTGAAGATCACAACCACGCTTTATTTGAAGGTTCGTGGCTTATCACGGATCACTATCTCCATGTTCAGAGATGGCTCCGCCGATTTAAACCTTATCAAGATTCTATAAAGAAAATAGTTGTGTGGGTTCGGATTCCTAATTTGCCTATGGAACTGTATAATCCACACTTCCTTTTGAGGGCGGGAAAATGTTTGGGAAATATGCTGAAAATTGATCAACATACCTCTATTCACTCAAGGGGCAGATTTGCCCGAATTTGTGTTGAGATTGATATTCGTAAAAATCTAGTTCCCTATATTTCTGCAATTGGTGATACCTTTAAAGTTGAATATGAAGGGCTGCACCTAATTTGCTTTAATTGTGGGAAATATGGTCACAAGCTAGATGTTTGTCCTGAATACCCAGCTGTTCAGAATTCTGAACATCCTCAAGAACCTACTAATTCAGTATCCCCTCCCCAAGATTCGTTCCAGAATTCTACTAACCTCCCTGAGGGTGTTAATGTGGAGTCTACACCCAAGGATTCCATCTCTTCGAAAGATCTGTCTAACCCCTCCCAAGCTTCTTGTTTTGGTCTGTGGATGTTGGCTAAAAAACCCCAAAGGAGAGCTCCTAAGCCTGGTTTTAATGTCTCTACTAAAGATGGAGGGAATATGGTTTCTAAACCTATGGGCTCTAGATTTGATGCCCTTCATTTGGATTCAGAGGATAATGTTGAGCCTACTGGGAATTATCCCTCTAGCAATTTGGAGCAACCACCAACAGCAATTACCGTTCAAAATAATCAACCACAACAGCAACATATTGTCAAGATCAGGGATCCCAAAGGGGGGAAAAATACCCAACAACATAGATCTAATAAGTTTAAACAGGCTGCTACAACCAGTAAGCAAGTCAGAGAAAAAGTTTAGGAAAATCTCAAGGCCAAAAACAAAGATGTTTTATCTAATATCCAGATCAATAAGGTTAATTCTACATATGTCAATTCTGTTGTTCCTAATAGCATTTTTCCGATTAGAGCTAAAGCCATTCCTCCCAGAACCCAAGAACAAAAGAACGTTGATAATGAGTTTGCTCTCCAACTTATCAAGAGATGGGGCTCTCCTCAGGAATTGCAAATTTATCAATCAATTCACACAGATTCTGCAACTCATCAGGAGGCCCTTACTTCAAGTATTGAACCTGAACCCCTAGATAAAGAAGAAAGTCCTAATCCTATGGTTATAGATGGTTTTCAAGATGAGTCAAATCAAGTTGTTGCAGATAGCACTATCGGTCAAGAAGGTGACACTTCAAAATTTAATAAAAAAAAAATCATTTATGAATTATATAGTTTGAAATTGCAGGGGGATCTTTTCTAAAGGCTTTGTGGGGCTTATTAAAGATATCAAGGGTTTGTATAAGGTTGATCTAATCTTCTTACTTGAAGTCCATGCTAGTGGCCAAAAAGCTATTAACCAGGTAAGGAAATTTAGGTTTGATAATTACTACATTGTTGATTCTGTCCGTCAGTCAGGTGGCTTAATTTGTTTGTGTAACAGTTCTGTCCGGAATATTAAAATCATTGATTCTGCCTCTCAGTTTATTCATGCTTATGTTAATTATGGAAAATTTAGCTGGTTCTTAACTACTATTTATGCAAGCCCTCATCAAATTAATAGAACTATGCTTTGGGATAAGATCAAAGATTTAGCCCATAATATTAAGGGCCCTTGGACTGTTTTGGGGGATTTTAATGCTATATCTTGCCATGAGGACATAAAAGGTGGTTCTGGGAGTGTAAGTACTAGAAGCTTGATGGAATTTAACTGTATGATCTCTGATTGTGGGCTTTTAGATGGAGGTTTTGTGGGTGACCCTTTTACTTGGAAAAGGGGTAACCTTTCTCAGAGGCTTGATAGGGTTTTGGTGAATATGGATTGGCGAATCCAATTCCCTAATGCTTATATATTCCACCTCCCTTTCTACAAGTCTGACCACTGCCCTCTCCTGGTTAATTTTGAATTCCAGTCTCCCCCTAATAGGCATAGAAGGCCTTTTCGATTCATTGCTTCTTGGATTCAGCACCCTGAGTTTAACTCCTTTGTTAAGACTACTTGGGATGTTCATAATGATTGGAATTCTTCCTTAAGTTTAAAAATTATGTTCAACTTTGGAATAAAATTGTGTTTGGTAACATTTTTTATAGGAAAAGGAAAATTTTGAAAAGGCTTGAGGGAGTTAAAAACAAGATGACTAGTTGCCCTGATCATAGCCTTCCTCATCTCCACAAGAAACTTTGGAGGGAGTATGAGGAGATTGCTGCCCAGGAAGAGCTCCTTTGGTATCAAAAATCTAGATCAAATAAAATTTTATACGGGGATAAAAATTCTAGTTATTTCCATGGTGTTACTGTTGCTAGATGTAAAAGGAATAGGATTAATAGTCTAAAAAATGATGATGGGATTTGGGTCTCTGCTCCCAGTGATTTGGAACACCTTTGCACTAACTATTTTAGGCAGCTTTTTCAGGAACACCTTTGCACAACTTTCCTAATATTGACCCTGATCATTTGGACATCCTATCTAAACCTATATCAAATGAGGAGATTAAGCAAGTTGTTTTCTTTATGGGGGTTTCAAAGCCCCGGGTTATGATGGTATACATGCAATATTTTATCAGCATTATTGGCATATTATTCGCCCTTCTGTTTGTAATTTAATTTCTCAGGCTTGGATGAATCATAATATTATTGAATCTATTAATGATACTCTTCTTACTATTATTCCCAAAATTGAGAATGTTGTTACTCTTAAACAGTTTAAACCTATTAGTCTGTGTAATGTGTCCTACAAATTATTACAAAACTAATTTCTCAAAGAATTAGGAAATTGATCTCTAACCTTGTGGGCCCTAATCAGAGTAGCTTCATTCCCAGTAGACAAAGTAGAGATAATATAATTATTGCTCAGGAGATTATTGGTTCTATGAGGAGAAAAAAAAGGTAAAAAGGGCTGGATGGCCATTAAAATTGACCTTGAAAAGGCTTATGACAGATTAAGCTGGGATTTTATAAAGGATACACTATTAGATATTGGCTTCCCTGATAAGCTTATTTCATCATCTAGTCCTATATTTCTACTTCCAGAATAAGAGTTCTTCTAAATGGTGAAGCTTTAGATTCTTTTAAACCCTCTAGAGGTATCAGACAAGGGGATCCTATATCTCCTTACTTGTTTGTTCTTTGTATGGAACGTATGTTCCAAATGATTAATCTAACAGTTGAATTTAAATTCTGGAAACCTTTTAAGGTGGGTAGAAAGGGCCCTTGTATCTCTCATCTTGCCTTTGCAGATGATCTTATCCTTTTTTCTGAAGCTTCTATGGAGCAGGTTGAGATCATCCAGACTATTCTTGATGTTTTTTTGTAATAGTTCGGGCCAAAAGGTAAGCTTAGACAAAACTAGAATTTTCTTTTCTCCTAACGTTTGTGTGCAGGTTAGGGAAGAAGTTTTAGATTCCTTGGGCTTTAAAAGAACAAATGATCTGGGGCGTTATCTTGGAGTCCCTATTCAGCATAAAAGGGTTACCAGGGGTACTTTCCAGAATATCATACAGAGAACTAAGATGAATCTTTCTAACTGGAAGTCTAAATCTCTATCATTTGCTGGTAGACTTACTTTAAGCAAGTCCATCCTAAATGTTATCCCTACATATGCCATGCAAGCAGCTTATCTACCCCAAAGCACGTGTGAAGAGATTGATAAAAGCTGTAGGAACTTCTTGTGGGGTGATACAGATGAGAAAAAGAAAATTCATCTTCTTAGCTGGGACAGAATCTGCTCTCCTAAACTTGAAGGAGGCTTGGGTTTGAGAAAAGCTAAAGAAGTCAATAAAGCTTACATGATGAAGATTGGATGTGGCCTCATCAAGCAGCCGAATGATCTTTGGGGCCAGGTCCTGAGGGCTAAATATAATTGTGGTGATGACTTAATTCCTATAGTGAAACGTAGAAGTGGTGATTCAAATTTGTGGAAAGGTGTGTGCGCAAACTGGGATACCTTTATGACCAACTGCATTTGGAGGCTAAAAGATGGTAAGGATACAAAGTTTTGGCTGGATCTCTGGGTTCCTAATCATCTTCCTTTGATCAACTATGTTCCTTTTCCCCTTAATGAGTCTGATATTAACAAGTCAGTCAACCTATATGTCTCTAATGAGGGTGTTTGGGACAGTTCCCTAAAAGTTTTGTTACCATCACATATTTTTGAAGACATTTGTAAATTATCTCCTCCCAATCTGAATAGCTATGGTGATCCTGATGGAAATTCTGATAAAGATACTCTAGCCTGGAGAGGGACCCCTGATGGGTGCTTCACTATTAAATCTGCCTATGAGGTTCTTTCTAATCCAGGGAACTCTAACAGAAATAAGTTGTTCAATAAGGTGTGGACTGGATGGGTCCCCAAAGAATCAAACTACTATTATGAAAGCTAGCTACGAATGCTATATTAACAAATGCTCAGCGAAGGGCCAGACACTTATCAAATGATGATAGATGTACCTTTTGCAATCAAGAAGCAGAGACCAGACTTCATTTATTCAGAGATTGTGGAGAAATTAAAGAGTTATGGCATGGTGTCCTTACCAGAGACGACCTTCGCTATTTTTTTAGCTCAACCAATATCAACCAGTGGATTATTGAGAATTTGCCTAGCAAAAGGAGCAACAAACCTAACTCAGAGAAATCAATTACTTTTGGGATTACCATTGAAGCTATTTGGTGAGCTCGGAATGACATAATTTTCAATAACATCAGAACAACTATTTCTATCCTTATCAATCAGATTCAGGGTCAAGTCAAGGAGATCCTTGGTACTCTAAGTTCGAAGCTTAACCCTAGAATTTGTCCTGAGAGTAATTCTACTCACCTGCTGCGTTGGCTTCCTCCTCCTGAGGGCTGGGTAAAGCTCAACTCTGATGGTGCGGTCCGGCGTGATGAGACTCGTTCAGCCTGTGGTGGTGTTGTTCGTGATTTCTGGGGAAACTTCATGATGGGATTCTCCAAGTTCCTGGGTGATTGCTCTGTGGTTGAAGCGGAGCTGAAAGGAATCCTCCGTGGTTTGAAGATTTTGGCAAAAAATCAATTCGTTAGGGTCATTGTCGAGATTCTCAGGTTGCTATTAATATGATTACTGATGGAGTTATGGATACTCACCCTCTGTCCAGCTTGGTCCGGCAAATAAAATCTCTGAGCTTGCATTTCTCGGCTGTGATTTGTAAGCATGTGCTGAGAGAGTCCAACAAAGTTGCAGACTGCTTGGCTAAGGAAGGATTGGAGATGAATGAGAGATACAGGGAATATGTGTCTATCCCTAGTTGTGCTTTACTTTCCTTTTTCATGGACTTTTCGGGTTCTCTCTTTATGAGAGGGGATTAGTGGGTTGGTTTTCTTTTTGTTCTCTTGGCCTTTTTTAGGCCCTTTTAACCATAAAAAAAATCATTATGACTTTTTCATACATAAAACTCAAACTCAATATCTTATTTAAAAATAATTCAACATATATTACTTGAACAAATCATTCCTTTATATTCTAACAAATTAAAAGTTCTAATGAACCCCTACAACAATATTTTACAGTGGAGTCATCAGAATGCTTTAATGGTAAACTAAATTCAAGAATTCATTAGAAATGTTTTTGGGCCTACAAAAATTCAAAATTCAATTACAACCTCAAATTAAAGCAACTTATTTGAAAAATCTCATGAAGTACAAAAACCTAGGAACCGCTTTTATTTAAACATGATTTCAATTTTCATCTAATCAACCAACAAAACACCATCCAAGTAGGGATGACAATTTTGTACTGCAAGTGGGGAACTCGCGGGGACTGCCCCATATAGGGCCCGAGGATGGGGAATTTTCCCCCGTGGGGATGGGGACGGGGACTAAAATCCCCCCGATACAGATTTGGGGCCACACACACACACACACTCGCGGGGACTGCCCATATAGGGCCCGAGGATGGGACACACACACATGGAGATCGGGTATTTTTTATTTACTTTTTATTATTATGGGGTCCCCGTGGGGACCCATGGGATTGTGGGGAATGAGGATGGTGGAGAAAATTACCCCAAAGTGGAGATCAGGGACGGGGACGGGAATAAAATAGGGAGGCGGGGACAGGGAGGTATCCCCCGCCACCGCCCCGCACGGGTGCCATGCCTACAGCCAAGCGAGGATGTACAAATCATCTCTCCATCTCCCATTGCAAGTGGAGAACTGCGTTTATAACCCTCTAAATTTGAGAATGTCACATGTCTAGTACATTTTTAAAACATTATATATAGACCTGTTCAAATAAATATAAATTTCGACCAAAAAAATAAATATAAATAATATATTATAATTATATATTAATTTTTTTTGCTATAATATCTTACAATCAAGTAATCATTGATTTATTTTAAGACTTACGTATATAGCAACTTAAGCCATATATCATTTAAAGGTAAGTGCGACTTATTCAAACGGTAAATGACAGATTAGATATTTAATAAACTTTCAAAGCATGTTAAGCATTTAAAAAAAAAAAAACAGAATAAACCTTCAAAATTACTAGCATTTAAAATTATTGGTTTAGATTATATAAATTTTTGGTTAACTTGGTAAAAATGCCACAATTTTAAAATAATCAGCTTTTATAGTCAAAATCAATTTTGTAAATTAATTTTATTTAAACATAAATTTGAAGTAACGTGATTTATATTTAAAAACTTTACTTTCAAAATTAAATTTATAGTAAAATTCAATATGAGATTTTTAACTCAACACAAAAATTCTAATCTATCGCATCAACTCAAACTCATGTTTATAACCAAAATTAAATCAAGGAAAAGATAATCAAACATGTTTTAACACGACTTTTTTTTTGTTTGTTTTCTAAAGCATTCTCCCATTTGATAGGTGAGATACTAATATCTCAAGATATTATCATGTGCAAAAGCAGAATCCCATCATAATAGTAATAGTGTTTTTTCATACCCATGAATTTATGGATCGAACTCAGGACCACATACTTAAGAAACCTAAGCATGTTTTAGTGTTTAACATGAATTTGGATTTTAAGCATGAAGTAAAACGTAACATGGATGTTTTTCAGTTTTTGTTTTTGAATTCCTAAAAAAGATGGTAAATTATTATTAATTATATTCACTAATGAAATATTTATAACAAATGACATACATCATAAAATAAATAGAAACTAAAAATAGAAAGTTTTCAAAACATATATTTCGATGAAAATAATCCATGAATTGCTATCAGTTATAAGTGTGTTTGTTTGGAATTATTTTAAAAATAATCACTTTTTTAAACTTTTAGTATGTTTGTTTTAGACTCTAAAAATAATCAGAATTTAAAAATAATAAAAAAATCTTATTATAATCAGAATTTTTTTTATTAAATTTTCAAAATAATCAATTGAAATAAAGTAGAGAAAATGTTAAAAAAATAGCATTTTTGTCATTGTAATTAAGCACAAAATAGCTTCTAATTTTTATAAAAATCTTTAAAAAAAATCATCTTTTTTATATAATCTAATAATTATTTGTTATAATTTTAAACAAAAAGACCCTATGTCAAAACACGACCTCAACCGCTAGGATAAAAAAAATAATCTAGTGGCGAAATTCCGTCTTCAAATAAAAAAGTTTATTTTTAACTAAAATCCGTTTTTTGGTATAAATCTCATATCCTCCACAGATACCCCTGATACAAACCTATTCAAAACCTACTCAAACCATGAACACCAAATCATAATGGACTAACTCTCCCAACGATTTTTTTCACACACAAAACTCATTTAAGATCTTACTTAAACAAAATCAAACATACATCACTTAGATTAATCAACTTAATTAACCAAGACAAATCCTTGTTTAAATTAATTACATCAAAAACTTACTTTTTTAAGCTTATCCAAAGTCGCCTTTTAGAGGAGGGGAATTTTATGATGGACACTCATTTTATATATACGATAGATCTTTATTATAAATGGTATAAATTTAATATTAAAAGATTAATAATATAATTTTATTAATTTAAATTTACTTGTTAGAGTAATAAAGTGAGATCTAAGGTAGACCAAAACTTGAAGAAGCATCTATTCTAAAATTTTGATTTACAATTGAGTCTCTTGTAACTTGTAAGTGAAAGTTTGGGCCTAAGTAACCACAAACCATTATTGACGTCAGTACTCTGAATCGCTTGAGACTGAAAATACAAAAGGGTTTTTAATCTTTCCCAATCATGCACCAAGATATCGCGGAAGGACAGTTCTAGACTTTCAATGGTTTGATACATAAAGGCAGAGCAGGAACAAAGCACGAACATAAACAAGCATGAGTACCGTAAAATAGCAAAAACCATATTAGCGTCATGATCAATGTATCTCAACAACCATAGGTCAAAGTAATAATTCTAATATTTATCTATATTCCCTACATAGTGCCTACTGTCATACCATATATAGCAAGAGTGTTTAGTTGTCCTTTGCTTCCTGAACTTTCAAGAGTGTTTAGTCTTCTGAAGAAATGTTGAAGAGACATGTAGTTGCATATATGGTATGACAGTAGGCACTATGTAGGGAATATAGATAAATATTAGAATTATTACTTTGACCTATGGTTGTTGAGATACATTGATCATGACAGTAGGCACTATGTAGGGAATATAGATAAACCAGTTGAATTTTCCTTCAGCTTCCACAAAACACCAATTTAAAATAATAAATTAAACAAACTTCCTATACAAGACAATCACTTTAAATATAGCACTAGACATAACATCTAATTGAAAGTCCAGCTTTGAATGCAAGTAACAATTTTTGAACCAGTGGTCTACAAGCTGTATCACCTGATGTGCTTGAGAGATCAAGGGGAAGGGAACTGGTTTTACGGGCTGAGGTTTTCCGTGGACAAAGATTATTACCTTAATACCTTTGCATAAATGCCAGAATAGATGATTTTCCATTTAGCCAAACCAAAGAAAGACACAAAGAAACTACCACTGACAGTCAATTTGGATAAACTTATCTATGAAAAGAAAATAAAATGAATCAAGAAGGTAAAATGAGTTTACCTTCTTTCATAAATTAAAATTAGTTTGTACACCTAAACTTTTTGAGAAGTTCTCTCATCCAACTTCTCCATAAACATCTCTAAACTCATAAGGACTCTTTCATAAGTTTATATTCAAGTAATTATCTCTATTGAAAAACAACTATAAGTTTAGAAGCTAATCTAAATTGGGCATAAAACATTCTGCTATGCTTAAGCAGGTTTCAAGAGTTCAAGCCATAAAGTAATTTAGCAAGAATTTCCATTAAAAAACAAAGAAATAATATGAAAGATTTAGTCCTTAGTAAGGAAAAAAGCAATATCATATCCATTAAAATTAAAATACAAACATAAGTACACTTCAACAACCACGACTTCGTCCTAATGATAGATCCAACTACACAAAGTACTTTCTAGCTGGATAATTTTCCTGCCTAGTATGTATACCCCCCCCCCCTACAAAAAAAAACTCCAAATTGCCTGTCTCAGTCATCCTGTGCAACGCTAGATGAAATGAAGCCCAGTTTGTTTATGTTTCTATTTGAGTTTGGTTTAGAAAAGTGTCTTCAAAAGTAAACAATGTTATTGTTTACTACTTTACTATATGAAGAGAAAACTGGAAAGAGAAAATGAGCTCCCCAGAAAACAAACCACAACAGTTGTGGTAGAAGTATGGAATCAACAGAGACTCGTGCTTTTTAAGATAAGAAATACGGAAGCATTGTATTAAGTATATTGAGTTGAAGAAAGTGCAGAAAATAAAAAGATAAAAAGGAAGCAACTAAGGTGAATTTGTGAAACAAGACAGATCAAAATTTTAAATGTGTGACCCTACATACCATTCGACTTGGTACAACTGCATACATCTAGTCATCTCTACATTTCATTTTTAATGATTTTACTCCATATTTCCATAAGATCATTTAGCAAAGAATTCAAATTATGAACATAAAAAAGTGAATATTGCTATTTTTCCCCAGCCAGTAATAATTGTAATATGATCTGGTCAAATATATAAATAAATAAAGCAACATAATGCACCGCACCTATAAGGTTCCAGATGACCTCAAGGAGAGAAGAAATGCATATCAGGTTGTAACCCGAAGAACTAATATTTCTTCAATAAGCCACTCATTTGAAAGGGAATAATGCCATATCGCTTCGCTAGGTTAATTGATGAAAATGCATTACAGCCTAATTAAATCACACAACTACGACCAATATCAATAACCCATGTAAAGAAAGCAAGTTTCACAATCATAAGCCCTGTCCCAACTGGTGCTTCAAACTGATTCCACGTTATGCAAAAGAACAAAATCATGAAGCAAGTATGCATTAAACACACCCTAACCTAGCAATACACTCTTGCCGCACTCTATAAAAACCAACTTTATTTCACTTTTATAAAAACAGCCGCATGAACAGTACGAAATCGTCCCAAAACAAACATTTACTTACTTCATCGAGCAGGAAATAAAGCAATACAGATGCATTCAATACAAATCCAAGTTGAATTATGTACATTATATTTATATATACTGGAATAACAGTAGAGTGAATTAATTAGCCTTCAAAGTTCAAACCTTGCCAACACCAACCACTCTGAATTTAGTAATCTCGGTAATCGCCATAATCATCCCGCGCAGCGACGTCGTTTTCAACCCTCTCAGCGATTTTGTCCTCTTCATATTTCAGCCCCTCTTCCAGAGCAAGCCCACCCAGAGCCCCAGCAACAGCGCCGACAGCTAGCCCAGCGCCCAGGCCCATCTTCCCGCTCCCCCTGGGCCTCGTGTCATACGAGGAGGAGGAATAATCGAGCGGAGCGGAAGGCCCACTAGGCCCAGCGTAACCGGTTGGACGGTCAAAGAAAGGCCTCGGCGGCGGAGGAGGGGGAGGAGCACCGGAATAGTAGCCAGGATAGTAACCACCAGAGTAGGAATCAGCGTAGGAGGTGTAGGAAGGGTAGGGAGACGGTGGTGGAGAAGGTGAAGGAGCGTATCCCCTGTAGTAGAGAAAGGAAGGACTGGGATTAGGATTAGGATTAGGGGTAGGAGTAGGATTGGGATTAGGGTTAGGGTTTGGGGGAGGGTAATCGGGGCGGCCAAGGAGGCCGAGCTTGAGGTGGATCTTACCCTGAGGGCGACCGGAGGGGCGAGTGAGGGTGAATTTGCGGAGGCGCGTAGAATCGTGGAGGTCGTGGAGGTCTGCGAGGGGGAGACGGAGGGTGGCGACGAGGGGTTTGGGAGTGTCGGAGGGTTTGGAATGGAAGATCTCGAGGGTGAGGAAGGAGTCGTGGAGGGGAAGAGAGAGAGGGAGGGCGAAACGTTCGTTCCAGACGGGGGAGGTGTTGCCGGAGTCGTCGGATTTGGTGGCGAGACGGCGATCGGGATCGACCCAGAAGACGACGTAGGGCTTGAGGTCGCCGTTTTTCCAGTTGACGTTTTTGAGGTGCTTGGCGGAGACGATGGTTAGGTCCAGATCCACCGACTTCGACGGAGGGGGACGCGATGGCGCCATTTTCTTCTTCTCTTCTATTCTCTTCTCTTTTCTTTTCTCTGCTCACGAGTCACAACTAAACTCAGTAACACCAAGAAAAATGACCCAATAGCAATTTTCTTCAACGAAAATTTTGAACTTATCCAATTGTATTTTACTGTTCTTACCCTTTTTTATTTTTTATTTTTGGTAATGTACTGTTCTTACTTGAAAGCAAATAAGCAAGCAATAAATACTCCTTACAAATTGCCACAAAAAAAAATGAAAAAAAAAAACACTTTCCTGTTCCTGAAGTTTATGGGCTGGGCTCCTATCCAGTCCAGTTACGGGAGAGAGTTTTAGCCCAAAGTTTATATTGTGAGAAAAAAATTCAATTTTGAATTTTATTCGTATATTTCGGAAAAAAAAAATTAATTCGTATTTTAATTATTATTTAATTGACCAAAACAAGAATTTAATTAGTATTTTATTTAGCGTAAACTACAGAAATATATATATTTATATAATTAATATTTTTAAATTTGATAATTTTAACAATGAATAAATATATTAAAATATGAAGTATAAGTGAGGCTAGCTTGAGATGAGAATATCCATATTCTGGTAGTATTAGCTCTACCATTTTTCATACACAAGACTCGGACTCAAGACGTTATTTAAGGGGAATCAAAATTTGATATATAAATATTATAGTATAATTATTTTGAATTGTGTATATAATTTAAATTCAAATTCAATATATAAAAAGTTTATTCGCTATGCAAAAGTTTCACATTGTAAATTGGTTAGTATTTAAATCATCAAATAAAAAATTATAACCATAAATAACCATCATTTAATTATACATCAAAACATTTTTATAAATTAAAAATTCAAATACAAAATAACCATAATTTAATATATGGATTTAATTGACATACACGGTCAGTGTAAAGAAATTTTAACAGACATCCAATGGTGTCGCCACGTCATTTAATGAATATGACACTTTATGTGTTAGCAAATTCAATAAATGATGTGGCAGCACATCGTTGGATGTCTGTGTAAAATTTCTTTACACTGACAATATATATATATATATTAAACTCTTAATATATACATTCAAATCATTTCCAGTGTAGAAACTAGTTGTTTTACTTCTAAAGACAAAATTGTGTTTCTAATTATATTGACCTTCTCCAATTGCTTTGTTTGCATCAACAACACTTGGAATGAATATGCTTGAATTGTTTAAGTGATCTTTCATATTCAGAAGGGGTCAAGTTTTATGAAAATCTCCTTCTTATGCTTCCAGTGGTCTTAAATGGTCCTTCTTAAGCTTCAACTTCGCTTCTGAAGCTTCATACAACTCAGTTTAATATTCATGGGATCTTAGATGAACTGTCTTGACCATAGTTCTAAAAATCGGACCGGTTCGACCGGGAACCGGCCTTGTAACAGTCCGTTCAACCCAAAAAATCGGTGGAGTTCAGAACCAGTGAGACCGGTCAAAAACCGGTGAAAACTGGTAAAAACTAGTTGAACCGGTCTTTTAAAAAAATTCAATTTTTTTAATTTTTTTATTTAATCTAAAATATTTTTAAGATAAATAAAAATATATATTTGAAAATTATACATAGATATCTATTATTTTATCAATTATTATTAATTTTTTTGTCTTATAAACCTTAAAATAAGGTTATTTATACGAATATATAATTTTATATATCTTAATTTCTTACAATTTCATGTTATTTTATTAATTAAAATATTATATAATATTAAAAATATATATTTAATTAATACCGGTTCGACCACGGTTGAACCATTGAACCGTGAACCAGTGCCTTTACCGGTTCAATTACCGGTCCGGTCTTGACCTTCTTAAACCTAAGAAGTTACTTCTTGAACTTGTTTCATCACTTTTGACAAAAAAGATCTATGTAACATGCTTCTGGACACATGTTCTGATGTTAAATGTCATTTTTTTATCTTTTTCACCTTCCTTTTGTATCTTTTCATGTATTCTTTCAGGCATTCCCAAGTGTAATCATTAGTACCAAAGTATTCAAAACACTTAAAATATTATTGTAAAAGTTTGTTGTCATTAAAATCTTTGTTCAAAAGGTCTCGAAACTTACAATATGCAATGCCAAAGCTGCACAATATCTTCTGTGATTGCATTAAAACAAATAGATGCAGATGGCTGAAATTTCGTATGCAGTATGATCATTCTATTCGAAGACATCCTTGTTTCCATGATTAAACCTCTCTCAGGATGGAAAACCTTGCATTCTTCACGTTGGAACAAATTGTAAGCCCTTTTTCCTATAATTGTCCAATACTCAACAAATTGTTCTTCAACTCTGGTACAAAAACTACTCATGTGATGATTTGCACTATTCCATTCACCAGTAACTTCACAATACCTTTTCCTTTTACTTTCAGAAGAAACCATGTGGCCTCTTCATTTGTGTTTTGCATTTCCAAGTACGCCATCAACAACGTCTCTTCTTCAGTTTCTGCATAGTTGGCCTCTTCACCCCTTTCTTGGACATTCCCATTGAAAATTTCCAAACTTATGGCAATTATAGCACTCCACCGTGGCTCTGTCGTCAATATTTTGTCTTCCTCTTCCTCTAAAACTCCCACGACCTCGACCTCTTCCTCCTAATTGATCCCCATGAGTAGCTTTCATTTCAGGGCTTGTTTTTCTTCAATGTGAGAACTCTTGTTCATGAACAAGTAAACTACTTTGCAACTCATCTATGGTTAAGGTGCTTGTATCTTTTGACTCCTCAATGGAACACACAACATAATTGAATTTGGGTGTCATGTATCTCAAAATCTTTTCAACAATTTCAACCTCTCCCTTGTATTCTCCGTTGACTTTCATTTTGTTGGCTATGGTAAAAGTGCGAGCAAAATACTCATTAACTAACTCTCCTGGTTTCATATGAAGGACTTTAAACTCCTTTCGTAGTGCCTGCAAATGTGCACGCTTCACTCTCGTTGAACCCTGACATTTTTGCTTCATGGTGTCCCAAATGTCTTTTGATGTATCCTTTTAAGGATTGTCTTAAGAATAGAACGATCTAGTGCTTGAAATAAGTAATTATTTACCTTACATATCAGAGTGCTAATATTCAATTCAATACTATACAAAGTGGGAAAATTAAAATAAAGTACCATTTCTCCAAGTCAATCAAGAAGAAGAAAAACTAGACCCCGAGTCTACGAGGTGTAAACTCCACATATAAATTCCTAAATCGATTGAATTGCTTTTGGTGTGTGTATATATATACAAGAAATTTATTTGTTTTCAATTCAACTTTTTGGATTAGGTAATACACAAAAAATAAAAAAGAAAATATATTTTAACATCATTTAAGTTTAATCTTTAGTATTAGGTAGTAAAAAATGTAAAACAATTAAAAATAAAAAAATATTAATTTAATTAATTGTTTCATTGATTAGATAAAAATTTCTTTAGATTTGATTCAAATCTCTTTTCTAGATCAAATCATAAAATGAAAAAACTAAAAAAAAAATCTAAAGGAAATAAAAAGGTTTCTTTTTATCTTGATTTGAATTTAGGATAGGATTTGGTGTTTAAAAAATTAAAACAATATGAAAATAAAAGGTTGCTTCTTTACCTTGATTTGAATTTAATTAGTTTTAAGATCAGGTTTTAAAAATACAAAACATTAAAATCTCAACAATAAAATTCTTTAGATTGATTTAAGTTTTTTAAGATTATATAAAATAAAAAATAATGACAAATAATAAAAACATTTCTTTAGTTTGACTTAAATTTCTGTTTTGGATGAAACAATAAGAAATATAAAAAAAGAACAAAGAGTATTTCCTTTAAAATTGAAAAATAAATTTTTATAATATATTCACAATGTTCTGTTCTAGATTTCGCTTTTTTTTTTTTAAATATTCCTTTCCTTTTTTTTTTGGTCAAAAAATATTCCTTTACTAAGAGCCGTGGTGCAGCAAAATGGGCATCAGAAAAAACTTAATTCATAATAACAGGTAAAAATTACTAATGTACCGTACACAAGATTCACATAATTATATGTAGCTATTAAGAATAAGAGTTCTCTAAAATCTAAATCATAATTTCTGCCTAAAACAATGAGTCAACAATCCTAACCTTCTCAAGTTTCATTGCAACTACTATGTGCCCTTCAGCCCTATGGCTTCCACCTTCGGTCCTCACTAGAGGAAATGGCCCCATTCTTGTACAGTTGAATTCCTTTGGAAATGGGATCCTTGCCCTCCCCACCACGGACATACCATTTGAAGTTCCGGGATCAAAATTTGTTGAATTGAACCTCTGAACCTCTACATTAAGGAACGAATGGCCTTCAAGGCTCTCCATAATGATTGTGCCTTTCTGGTTCCAAAAAGGGATCATGCCTTCAGTTACCCTCGTGCGAAGCTCTTGACCAGGCTCAACCCAATACACCACATTGTAATACCTGTTGACAACAAATGGGTAACGATTGGGATTGTCAATGCCTATGGCCTTCTCAATTATGACATGCAGGCCAATTAGGTGATTGTCAACCATTGCCTTCTTTTTCTTTTGGTCGTTGTCTTTGAATTCATCCCTTCTTTGGTTGTCGTATCTATACAAGGATATCCCGTTACTTTTCTTCATTGGGAGACCTTAAAAAAAAATTCGATTTTGATCAAATTTTCATTCAAAGATGAAAAATAAAGGGAAGGATTGCTTCTGATTGAATTTGCAAGAAATCAAAATGAAAAGAAAAAGAAAAAGTGAAATCTGGAGTCACAATCTGGAGTCACGATTTGGAATAAATAGCTCAATAAGTCGCAATAGAGGTTTCAATCCTCATTATACACCCTCTATGAGAGGTGAAAAGTCTTAGCTGTGACTATGATTAATAAAAAAGAAAAAAGAAAATTGTATACCTACCTTGAGAAGAAACTTTGTAATGAAGAAGTACCAAATACCGGGTAAAGCTAGTCACTTCTCCAAGTCTATCAAGAAGAAGAAAAACTAGACCCCGAGTCTACGAGGTGCGAAATCCTAAATCGATTGAATTGCTTTTGGTGTGTGTATATATATACAAAGAAATTTATTTGTTTTCAATTCAATTTTTTTTATTAGGTAGTGTACACAAAAAAAAAATTATTTTTAACATAATTTAAGTTTAATTTTTAGTATTAGGTAGTGAAAATTTTTAAAATAAATTTAAAATAAAAATATTAATTTAATTAATTTTTTAGTGATTAGATAATGATTTCTTTAGATTTGATTCAAATCTATTTTCTAGATTAGATAATAAGATAAAAGGTAAAAAATCTAAAGGAAATAAAAAAAGTTTCTTTTTATCTTGATTTGAATTTAGGATAGGATTCGGTAAACAAGTAAAATAATCTGAAAATAAAAGGTTGCTTCTTTACCTTGATTTGAATTTAATTTTTTTAAGATTAGGTTTTTAAAAACAAAAATACAAAAATTGAAATCTCAACAATAAAATTCTTTAGATTGATTTTAAGTTTTTTATGATTAGATAAAATAAAAAATAGTGAAAAATAATAAAAACATTTCTTTAGTATGATTTAAATTTCTTTTCTGGATTAAATAATATATAAAAAATATAAAAAAGAAGAAAGAGTGTTTCCTTTAAAATTGATTTGAATTTTTAGGAAATGATTAGGTATTTATAAAATCAAATCTGAAAAGATAGAAAATATTTTCTCAACCTTAATTTGAATTTATTGTTGGGATTAGGTATTATAAACTAAAACTCGAAAAAGATTTTCTGTAGTTTCATTTTAAAAAACGAAAAAATGAGTTACTTTTTGGATAAGGTTATGAAACTAAAATTTAAAAAAGTAAAGGAATAAAATCATCCAACCTACATTCATTTATTTTACTTTATTTTATTCATTATTTTTTCAATAAGGGTATGGAAAATAATTTTTAGACTATTTAAATTTATACAATGAACTTAATTTAGGTTTCATTTAGGGTGGTTGTACACCAATCATTAGGTGAGTATGAATGGATTTTATCTGCTGTATATGTCAATCCAGTCTTTTCAATTAGAAACAATATGTGGGAACACTTGTTATCTGTTAATAACACAATTTCTCTACCTTGGTTGGTAATTGGTGATTTTAATGATATATTGTTGTCTTCAGAACAGAAAGGTGGGAGTTTTTCCTATTCAAGAGCTAGTGTATTTACTAATCACTTAGATGATTGTAATCTTGTAGATTTAGGCAGTTTTGGTTCAAATTTCACTTGGAGTAGGTGTTGTAGATGAGGGGAATGGGTCCATAAACAATTAGATAGGGGTCTTGCAAATCCTTCTTGGAGAATGGCTTTCCCAAATGTTTCCTTAGAAAATTTAGGTAGATTATATTCAGACCATCACCCAATTCTCTTAAGATGTGGAGGAAAGACAATTAATAAAGGTGAGAGACCATTTAGATTTCAAGCAGCATGGTGCAATGATCATAGGTATTTTTCTCTTGTTAATTCAACTTGGTCTATATCAGAACATGATGTAATAAACTGTTTAAATGATGTGAAAGAAGCCTCTATTAAATTTATTAAGGAGGTTTTTGGTTCAATTTTTGAAAAAAAAAAGAACATTAGAAAAAAGACTTAAGGGTATTGAGAAATCTCTTGAAGGTTACACTTCAAGTAGTCTTCTGCAATTACAAAATAGTCTTCAAAAAGAATATGATAATGTCCTAGCCCAAGAGGAAATCTTCTGGTACCAAAAATCTAGGGAGAACTGGATTAAATATGGGAATAAGAATACTAGCTTTTTTCATGCACAAACTATTGTAAGAAGAGCTAGGAATAGGATAAATGGATTATTCTTTCCAAATGGGGATTGGTGTATTGATGATAACATTCTTAAGCAGGCCGGAAGCAATTTCTTTTTATAAGGACATTTTCTGCAATAATTCTGCTGATGGAAGTTATATAATGTCACCTAATCTCCCAAAACTTAGTGAGTCTAATAAATTACTGTTAAATTCTCCTATTACAAAAGAGGAGGTTTTTAAAGCCCTTAGCTCTATGAAATCTTTTACGGCCCCTGGCCCTGATGGTTTCGAAGCTGTATTTTTAAAAAAAAATTGGAATAGAGTAGGGGATGATGTTTGGGGATTTGTAAAGGAAGCGTTTAACTCAGGATCTATCCCTTCTAAAGCTGCTGAAACATTAATTGTTTTGATCCCAAAAATTGATAGACCTAATAATTTTAAGGAACTAAGACCTATTAGTTTATGTAATTGTTTATATAAATTAGTATTTAAGGCTTTAGTGAATAGAATTAGACCACTACTAAATGAGATTGTTGGACCTTTTCAGTCTAGTTTTATTCCAGGTAGGAGTACTACAGACAATGCTATTATTTTACAAGAAATGATTCATCATATGAAAAACACTAAAAGTAAAAAGGGTGACATGATTTTTAAGCTCGATTTGGAAAAGGCCTATGATAGGGTTGATTGGGGTTTTCTTAGGAAAGTTTTAGATGAGTTTGATTTTCCAAAAATTATTTCTTCTCTGATTCTTAGTGGTATAATCTCCACTACACTTACACTTCTTTGGAATGGTAACAAATGTGAACCTTTTGCACCTAAAAGAGGTTTAAGGCAAGGGGATCCTTTATCCCCTTATTTGTTTGTTTTTTGTATGGAAAAATTAGGTCATATGCTTTCTGATATTGCAATTATCTATAAAAATCTCAAGCCTGTTAGAATTTCTTCAGAGTGTCCTGGTTTATCTTTTTTATTTTTTGCAGGTGATGTTTTGTTATTTTCTAAAACAAAAGTTTCACAAGTGAGGATTATTTCTGATGTGGTTCAAAGTTTTTGTAAAATTTCAGGTTTTAAAGTTAATCTAGATAAATCTATAGCATTTTGTACACCTACAACACCTATGCAGAAACAACAGACTTTATCAAACTACTGGGATAAAACTGACAGGATCTATAGATAAATATTTAGGTTTTAAGATTTTTGAAGGTAGACCTATAGCTTCAGATTTTAAAAGTGTTATTGACAAAGTTAATAATAGGTTAGCTTCTTGGAAAGGTAAGTTACTTAATAAAACAGGTAGGTTAACTCTTGTCAATTCTGTTATGAGCTCTTTATCTACATATACAATGCAACTTAATTGGTTACCAACATCTGTTTGTAACATGCTAGATAAGACTGCTAGAAATTTTATTTGGAAAGGGGGCACAAATCAAGGAGTGGATCTAGTCAAATGGGATACTATTTGCAAACCAAGAAAATTTGGAGGTCTCAATGTTAGACCTGCTAGGTTACAAAATACAGCCCTCTTGGGTAAATTAGTTTGGGATATCCTGCAGAAAAATAAATCTAAGTTGTGGGTAAAGGTTCTTGTAGCAAAATATGGAGGAGGCCATAAAGTTTTTTAAAAAAACAAAGAAAGCTTCTATATTTGGAAATCAATTGAGAAAGCTGTTGAAAGTCTAAAAGAGGGCTTTGTGTCAAGATTAGGAGAAGGAAATTCAAATTTTTTGTTTGATGCATGGTTACCTACAGGACCTTTAAGTAATGAAATTAATTTTATTAATACTCATGACATAATGCTTAGAGTTAAGGATGTCTATGATGGAAATAGTTGGAATTTGTCTATGTTATGGACAAGGTTGCCTGAGCATTTAATTTCTGTCATTAACTCAATTCATTCACCTTTAACTTCAGGAATTAATGACATTATTTCTTGGTCTAATGCTGCCAATGGTTGTTATTCAGCTAAGGATGGTTTTAAATGGTTATGTAATCAGTTTTTTAATCATGATATGTTACAAAAATGACTGTGGATTTGGAGACTAAAATGTAGTGAAACAGTGAGGTTTTTTGTTTGGTTAGCAGCAAGTGATAAATTACCTACTAAGGCTTTTCTGCATCATAGAAATATAACTAAGTCTGCACTTTGTATGTGTTGTGGTTTACATGTTGAAACTGTCTTACACTGCTTAAGAGACTGTGAAATAATTAAAATGTTGTGGGAATCATTAGGAATTAGTGGAAACTCTGATTTTTGGCTAATTGATAACTCATATGATTGGTTGAATTGGTCTTATATCAATATTGGAGTTTTATTTTTAGCTGGGATTTGGGAGATATGGCTATCTAGAAACATCAAGGTGTTTAATGGCATCAACACTACTATTTTAATGCCACAGCATAAAATCTACTATTTGTATCATGATTTTCAGAATGCATTTGGAAATGAAAACAATTATGTTTTACAACAAGTCTCTTGGGTTAGGTGGAATGAACCTCCTAAAGATTATATAGCAATAAATGTAGATGGTAGTTTCTTCTCTACTTTAAATGTTGCAGGAATTGGTGTGGCAATAAGAAATTCTCAAGGTTACTGGTTGAAGGGACTCTATGGAGCAGTCAAAGCAAAGTCTGCACTGGAAACAGAGCTGCTAGTAATTTTACATGGATTGGAATTTGCAAAGAATGAGAGTTATGATAAAATAAAGTTCTGGTCAGACTCAAGGAATGCATTGACATTATGTAAAGGGGAAGAATGCTATCATCACCCCCATATTGTTGTTATTAATAGAATAAAGGAGTTGTTAGCTAGTGATTGGATAATTTCAATAGATTTTGTTCATAGAGAAGGTAATAAGTGTGCTGACGCCCTAGTAAAAAAAGGAACACTTAGTGATAATGATTCCTTTGTAATTTTACATTCTCCGGGAGACTTAGATAACATAGTTTTATCTGATTCTAGGGGAGAACTATTCCCTAGAAGTAGTTACTGACTTTGTCTTTATATTTTGTTCTTTTTCTTTAATTTCATATCTTTTACCAAAAAAAAAAATAAATTAGGGTGGTTATACTTTATGATTTTTAATTTTTAATTTTAAATTGTGAAAATTAGATTGAATTTTTTTAAAAAATCAAAAATTGAAAACTCACCGTCACACTATTTTCAAAAGTAGATGTTCTAGGTGTATTATATATTAACTGAACGATAGACATTACCTACCTAAGTAATTCTTTTATGAGCACAAACATAACAACTAGGATTTAAGCACAACTAATAAAAACATTACACCTCATTAAAGTATTAAAAGAAAAACCAGGTGTGAAACAGAAAACAAAGAGACACGTCCCTTCTTCAACCACAACACCGTTTTCCACCCCTTCAAAAGTAACTAGGAACACTTGCAATCTTCCAAACCCATAATTCATTGGGTGCTGGACATTAAGGAAACTCAAACAACAATATTGTCAATCACATAATCACGTTTCCTTGTAGTGACCCATGGCCACAACCAGCAGTGCATTTCATCCTCTCATCCTTGCCTCCATTCCGTGTCGTCCAAAACTCCGAAGCCGCATGCAGCGTCAATCTTTGTGTCTTTAAAAATATATGGCAGAGTGAGAAAAGTTGGAACGGTTGAAACTTGAAAGGGTGGGAATGGTGCCGTGGTCACGTTTCTTTTTTCGATATCACAGGTGACTTTTTTTTCTTATTTTAATGACGTGTAATATTTTTATTGATTGTGCTTAAATCTTAGGTGTTACGTTTGTGCTCTCAGTAGAATTTCTCTACCTATAATCTATTTGTAAGATAGGCATGACGATACGTAACGTGTCTATCATTTCCGTGCGTTTTAAAATTTTTAAACTCCCTTAAATTTTTGTGACTCTGTATTTATTAAATATTTAAATCTCTATGGAAAACTCAATATTAAGATGGAAACTAAACACACACACCCCCAATAAATTTACAGGAAATGAAATTAACGAAGAAAAACGAACAAAGTGGGTGAGTGAAAATAGACAGGTTGTTTATGGGCCTACCTAAAGTCTAATTTTTTTTTTGGTCGAAACCTAAAGTCTAATTTGACTTTACTTATTTAATAAAAATATCAGGTTTAAACTTTTGAAAAAACCTTTTTAATTAAATGGGTCAAATTTATGCCTTCTAAAAAATCTATTAGGCTTGGTAGGCTAGCCTATTTATAAATAATATTATTTTTAATAAACATATAAATATATTATATATAATAAATAGTAATATAATATAATTTTTTAATTTCTTCTGTTGGCCTATTTATTAGGGACAAACTTATTGTCCTATTTAAAGGTATATGTCAATGATATATTTACATCATAAAAAGGTAAATCTATTAGTTTGTAAATGCATTGGCCTATTTAGAGATAGATTTATTAGTCTGTTTAAATGTCATAATATGAAATACTCTTTTAAATAGACTAATAGGTCAAACCAGGCTTTGAAACATGTCAGACCAAACCTAAAATAATGACATATAGTTGGTAACAGGTCAGGTTTGGGCCACTAAAATATAATGAAACCACCCTGAAAACCTAGATTGGCTCGGCCTATTCCACCCTTACTCGCATGCAGGAAATTTGAATATTCAAACTTATTGCATAAATTATCAACCCCAAATTAAATAATTTTTTTATTTAAATTAAATTCACAAAATAATAAAATATGATGGCAACAAATTTAAGTAAACATTTATATCCCAATGTAAACTCTAGATAGGACATCTCTCTATTCTAAAAATTAGAAGAGACTATAACATACATATTGTAATGAATTATAGTTATAATAAAAACTATATATAAGCTTTTTCATTTTTTAAGTAATAAATTTTAAAATTACGTGTACCCTTAACTTAATAAAGGCTTTATTATTAAATGGTAATATCATATTTTTGATATATTATTTATTTATTATTAGATGAAATCTCTATAATATATTTTTTGACGTCCGCTATAATATTTATTAAATCATGTGAAATTTCACTCTTTATTTAATTAATGAAATTTACATAAAATTTATCTAATGATAAAAATATTAAAAAAATGTATTGATAATGGATTGCTATCATTTATCCTATAATATATTTTGTTAAATAAAAAGCTTCACTTTATCACTTACCTAAATTTTGGGATGATCAAACGTATCTAGATTAAAATTTAAATATATAATATTGAAATGGATTTATGCTTTCGAAATTTAAAATATATTTATTTTTCTTTTTAATTTATTGTATTCTATATAATAAAAAAATATTAAAATGCAACATACGTACCTAGGCCATTGTTAAAAAAAAAAAAAAAAAAACTCAGCCATATCTTCAATTGCTCTCATGTGATGATTGAAAGTAGGGTGTTGACAGTTTTGTTTGGATCTATTTTAAGGTAAAAAAAATCCAATCTAATGAATGTAGTTTTATCATTTTACCATCGATCTATTCAATTTTTTTAACCTGATTCAATTTAATTTTAGATTGGATTGGATCGGTTTTTTGATTTTTTAAGGAGACAATAAATATTATATAAAAATACAAAGTTATATATAAAGAAGAAAATGAGACTTCTATATAAAAGTATAAATATTAGATAATTTTATAAATAAAATAATATGTGTATATATATTCGGTTTGGATTGGATTAGTTTTCAACATAAAATTCAAAAATAGCTTGGGATTATGTTTGTAAAGAAAAACAACATGGAGGGTTGGGGTTGAGAGATTTGCGAACTTTTAATTTTGCTCAATTAGAGAAATGGAGATGGCGTTTTCTAACAGAGAGAGAAAGTTTGTGGAATAAAGTATTAACATCTATTTATGGATAGAATTCCTTGGGGAGGGGTTGTAGGAGCGTGAAAGGTTCTAGGTGTGGTGGAGGGACATTTGGAGTATTGAGGAGGGAATGAACATTTCTTGTGATTGGTTCTTTGATTCTTGTGTTAGAGTAGTTGGGAATGGGAGGGGTACTTCTTTTTGGAGACATCCTTAGTGTCAATCAACACCTTTTTGTGAGATTTTTAGTAGACTGTTTACTATTACGAATAATAAGGAGGTATCTGCGGCGAATATGTTTGAGAGTAGAGAGGGTGAATTTGGGTGGAATTGGAGTTGGAGGAGACAATTATTTTAGTGGGAGTTATCCCAACTATCTCTTTTAATGTTGGATCTAAGCATAGTTCAGGTTCTTGAAGATGGACATCGGACCCGGGTGGCATTTATTAAGTCAAGTCTACTTACAATGTAATTGTAAATAACTTTATCTTTGCATATATACCTCTCTATAAATTGTGAGTCTCTCATGCCAAACGTGCAACCAGAAAGGATTAATCACCTCAATGAGGAGCCACTCATGGAGGTTTTCAATCCAAATTATGTCTCTCTCATGACAAATGTGCAACCAGAAGGGATTAATCACCACAATGAGGAGCCATTCATGGAGGTTTTCAATC